>CM022708.1:24087477-24420721 GCA_012295165.1 Asparagus setaceus | reverse complement strand
AAAGAACAAGAAACTCTCAAATGAGAGAAGAATAAATTCTTTTTATTATTATGAGACAAAAATTAAAGATATAGAATGAAGGATTAAACATGAAAAGCTCATATTCTACATCAAATCCTACCTTATTGTCAAACTTCTACCTCGGATTTTAAAGAAATCTAAAATAATATAATCAAAGGTGTGCTTAAATTCAAAACATTCCAAGGTTTTAATAATTTCTCAAGCAATAAAATGTAGGTATCGATGGTGTTATGTGATGGGGACTAAATGATGTCCTAGAGTGCAAGTATACAACCTTCAAGTTATAGTATAAAGAGTTATCGATCCCACGAGGAACGGGTTTGTAAGAGTTAGTCCAATTTGGTTCTCAAATTATGCTAAGACAATTAGGAGTTTATGTACATGGTAAAAGAAAAGGGTGATCCACTCTCACCCATACTTTTTATTATAGCTGTTGATGTTCTCAATAAAATGCTAACCTCCAGTGTAGCATGTGAGGACCTTTCTGAGTTGCATCTTAAGGGGGGAATTGAATGATATTCGATCCCTGCAATTTGCAGATGATACTATCATCATGTGCAGAGCCATAGTATATGATTTCTCTGTTCTCAAATATATTTTCTACATGTTTGAGGATATATCTGGCCTAGGTATCAACTATGCCAAAACCAATATTTTCTACTTTGGTAAATGTTCTATTAAAGGAGCTTTCTTTGCTAACATCCTCAATTACTCCCAAGCATTTCCACCTTTCAAATATTTGGGTATTCCTTTAAAAAAGGGCTCTCTCAACAAAATGATTAGCAACCCCTTCTTGATAAATTCTCTAAGAGACTATCCATATGGAAAAGTAAACATCTATCTATTGGAGGGCGCTTGACACTAGTTAACTCTAAACATCTATCTATTGGAGGGCGCTTGACACTAGTTAACTCGGTCTTAACTTCTTTACCTCTATACTTTCTGTAAATTTTCAAACTTCCAAAATGGCTTATCAAGGCAATGAATAAAATTAGGAGAAATTTCTTATGGGGTGGGAAAGAAACCATCTCTTCATGCAAAGCTCTAGTTAAGTGGAGCTTAAACCTAAGAAAGAGGGAGGATTGGGCATTATCAATCTCTCAGATTTCAATTTATCTCTTCTCTCTAAATGGATGTGGAAAGTTCTTCAAGGAGAATCTCTATTAAATAGAGTTCTTAGCTCCCTCTATTTATCTAGTCTTCCTAATCCTAGTTGCACACCACCTGGCCTCTCTGCCTCTAAATTCTGGCGAGATGTTTATTCTAGCAGCCAAGTTTTGAAGAGTTTAGTCCAATGGAAATTAGGTGAGGGGTTGCATACGATTCTAGGAAGATAAGTGATCTGGTCCAAATTCTTTGGCTTCTCTATTCCCTCTGGCTCACAGCTTAGCTTTATCAGCCAATGTTAGTGTTAGATCACAAGGTTTTATACATCACGATTAATGGCGATGACACCCCTGTTTGGGTCGAAAGTTGGTTCCATTTGTAAAACTTGAGAAAATTACACTTTTGGTTCTCAGTTACAAAGAAATTAAATAACTCTCTCACAAACTCAACAAAAGACGCTACAAGTGTAGATCTCCGTTTCGTGGGACTTTGCTGTCTTGGGACGGCGTAATCCGTGGACCACCGGCAGTGATCGTCGAATCGACGGGTTTAGTCGATGCTTCGCAAGGAAACAAGAACTTCAAAGAAATATCTTAGCAAGGTAAGATATCTACTCTTCTCAAGAATAAGTCAAAGCTTAAACTCGAGGAATCTCCGTGTGGATCGTGTTCTTGAACTCCTAAGCTTGAATCTCCGATTGCCCTTTTCGATAGCCGACCTCCACACTTGGTGGTAGGAGGGTATTTATAGTCTTTGGGAAGCGTGCCCTCTTGAAAACATAAGTGTCATAAGTGCGAAAATTTGCGATTAGCGGGCTGCTCAGTCCGCCTCAGGCGCCAGCCTTCGCTAACTGGCGAGGTGTAGGTTGCTCCCGGTGGCGGCCAATTATGAACTGCCGTTGGCTGGCGATGTCACCCGCCATTTGTTGTAACGGTTTTCTCGCTTTTAGGCACGATTAAATGCCTAGAATCACGCCTAGTGGGCATTATCTTCGGCGTGTAGCACATTAAAGTATTTGAACGCTCTCTCATACCGATAAAGTCAAGTGGGCCCCACCAAAGATCGATTTAGACCCTTCAAGAGCTCGCTTGGTGACAGGTTCGCTTTGGCGAGACATTGGTATGTCTCGCTATAGCGAGACACATCAAGGTGTCTCGCTTCGTGGCGAGGCATCATCAGTGTCTCGCTAATAGCGAGACATTGGCAGGTGTCCCGCCTGCATGACATAGCGTCTCGCTAACGTACAGACATAAGCAAGTGTCTCGCCATGGCGAGGCATTAACCAAATGTCTCGCATCAGAGCGCAGACACAATCTTCTCATGTGTTTGACTTCTTGAGATTTCGACGACGTTGTCCTTCGATCTTCTCATGATTTAGTCATATTTGAGGTTCTTTAGCAATTTTTGATGCCTACAACCCCATGATCAGAAGTCCTATTTCTATCCAAGAGAAGGACGAAGTCAATGGTTTAATTCAATTACTTTTAGATTTCAACCTCTGCAACTACAGTGGAAATGACGAGGTTTGGTGGCCTCATCACAAATCAGATTCATTCTCAGTCAAATCCTTATTTAATCGTCTTAATGGCAGTGGTCTTGTTTTTAAAGGGTTTACCTTCATTTGGAACTCTATTATCCCTGTGAAAGTCAAAGTTTTCCTATGGATATTAGCTAAGAGAAAGCTTAACACCAAGGTTATCCTAGCGCATAAGGGCTGGACAGGTGATACATTGTGTTCTTTCTACAATGAAATGCCTGAAGATGATGAACACTTGTTTTTAAAATGCAAGTTCATGAAGGATGTTTGGTCTTTTTTCCTACCTTTCCTTAATATTACTAATCTACCAATTGATTTTTGTGATATTGTGGACTCTTTTGGATACTTCTTGAGGGATAGAGAAAGTAGAGCATTGTGGTCGATTATTTTTCCATCTCTATGCTGGAGTTTATGGAGAGCAAGGAATAACACTATTTTCAACAATACTTCTATCACACCTAGTCAATTGGCGTCTAACTCCACCCACTTTATCCTTCTATGGAAAGGGCATTCTACTTCCAAGCGGGCATCTCGGATTAAGGATTTGGTTGATAAGAGGGACCTCGCCAAGCTGCTGATACAGGAAGATTCCTCTGTCGACCTAGTAGCAGTGGACGGCAACTTTTAGTATCTGTTTGAAAGTTTTTGGAGTGTGATTATACTCTATTTGTAATTATTTTTGTCATATAACTTTGATTTTCAGATTCTGGTTGTATATGAGAACTCATGAGCGCTTGATAACTATGTAATTTTGGGATATAGCTTTTTCTTTGTGTGTTTTTATTTTGGGTCAGTTTTGATGAAACATCTATAACTTTAGTAATAGATGACGGCTATGGTCCTCTCCCTATTCTGAGTATGAATTGTTTCATTGGTACTTTTCCCGCACAATTGCATACTAGAATAAGCTATTGGTCTTTATATATATATATATATATATATATATATATATATATATATATATATATATATATATATATATATATATATATATATATATATATATATATATATATATATATATATATATATATATATATAGGGCATCTCGCTCTATTTTTTCTCAAAAAAATGTATGTGTTTTAACATGAATTGAAAGGTATTTTGGGAAGAAATGTTTTAACATGACAACACACTTTTATAATAGTATTAGATTTAAATAGGCAAAGCTTCACGAATGAGTTAATAGGTGTACTTTTTTATTAACTTTATTGAAATATACTATAAACTGAAAATAGGTCAATTTTTTATTACTTTTATTTCTATTTTCTTGAGTGAGCCGTGATTTATCATTTACGAAGGTGAACGAATACATCTTTTTTCCCCTCAATAGAAGTTTTGTGGATGGATTTTCTAACCTTTTCACTAACAATGCTCAAGATGTAAGAGAACAATCTGTTGCCTTTTAGCTTCTTATTATTGGACACAACAATAATATTACAAAAAATAACAAAAGAAAATTTAAGAAGAAATACAAACCAAAAATTGCCGTGTGAGAAGGGATTCGGGCTTACACCTACAAAATCAAACCCAAAAAAAAAGTTTTCTTTACTATTAGATAGGAAAATAATGGTAAATTAAAGCATAACCAAAAGAAATCTTTTTCATCCACATCCATCTTATTCTTATACATAAAAGACATATATGATATTTTTATAAGAGAAAGTTGAGAAAGGTGATGATGGAAGTTAGAGAGATGGAGCAATTAGTAGATAATTAATTATGGTATTAGCGAGAGTTAGTGGAGGAAGGTTATGAGTGAATGGTTAAATGAAAAATTAATGGTAATTATTGGAGAGGTTATGAAGATTGAGTATGTATGCATTCATGCATGCATTTATGTGTTTATATCTATATTTTCATCCATATATGTATGTGATTTATGCATGTATGCATGTGTTTTAACATAAGTTGGAGGGCAATATAGAAAGAAATATTTTTAACATCCTAATCCACTTTTATAATAGTATTAAATTAGATTAGATATAGACCGGAGACTATTTGATACTTTCGTTGTTATTAAAGTGGATTTTGCATGTTCTTGGTAAGATTGTGTAATAATGACGGAGTCATAAGGGATTTGAAAAGAAGTTAAGATTGCAAGAGAAATGGTTACAGAACCACCTTCCGAAAATACCAATGGTTTGTTTATAGTCATAGATATTATAGCTTCATTAACATAACTTGTAACTTGTGCATGCTGTCACGTATAAATTGTGAAAAAAAAAACCACAAATCCTAATTCCAAAATTGCAAAACTTATACTATATTAATAATAGATGTACAAATAGATAGATAGATAGAATTTGAATTTAACTTCATTGATATTGTCGAAATAATGCTTGACCCTACTTTGATTATCGGCAGTTGCATTGGATCCCAAGGGGACAATAAGTAAGTCCAAAGAAGAATAGTTTTTATTTGACCCTGAATTTGTCAGGCATATGATCAAGTATAATATACCAAATCGTGACTAGACCCGGCAAAACATTAGTTAAATATTCACTATCTTAATTAAATACTTAATTAAATAATGTACCCCACCGGAATCTGATACCCAACCAGGAAAAGATGCAGAGTGACCCCACCATGCAAACTTACTGACGGATTCAGTTTAAATTAGATGGAGAGGTCTTGGTTTAGTTGGAGCATGATTGACATAATTGATTAATTAGCAAACACACCACCAACCTCTCAATTAATGTCACATATATTTTACCCCCCATTCAGATTTCATGTAGTACGATCATGCTTAGGCTTCGATGTGAGTGGGGCAGCTGCTCTCTTCCATTGAAAACACAAGTAGAGAGTTTTAAGCCCTTCTTAATTAACTTGTTAAATACAAAAAATATACAAACAAAATGAAGTATTGAATATGAAAATTTCAAATGAAATCCATATAGATGGATTAAGATGTTTAGGATTCATGTGTGCGTATAGTTCGACATCGGATATGATAAGAAAGAGTGATATATTTAAAATAAAAGTTGCGACCAATATTTATGAGTTTAAAATAAAAGTTGGGGCTAATACTTAACAACTTAAACTTTTAGATTAAAATTAGCTCCTAATCTCTGTTTAAAGCCAAGAACCAATGTTTAAGACCAATTGATTGTAGGTTAGGTTTTACTAATCCACCTATTTAGATGAGTTAACTGATTTTATAAAGAAATATATTACATTCTACCTAACTGATTTTATCTTAACTTCTCTTAACTTATCTTATGTTCACTTAACTTCTCTTTACTAGGAGCAAATCCAAACACGTCAGAATTCTTCTAGCTATATCTATTTGGAATACTAAAGTACAATTTTGAGTGTCACACTACCCAACATCAGAAATTTCTCCAAATATGGGAAGTAGTTGCAAGTTTTCAAGAAAAAGACCAAGTCCCTTAAAATGTGAAGTAACTCATCTCAAAACAACAAGATCACAACCACAAGCGTCAATTCCTCCACATGTATCAAAAACTCTATTTCTAGGGTTTGGTTGAGGTCACAAGAAACCTTCAATGCTATGCAAACATAGAAGGGTGAAGCTACCCCTCACATGTCATGTTTGTGTAAAGATGATAATTGACTTTTAGAGCTTTGGTAAAATGATTCATTTTCCAAGAAACTTGGTACGCAACAATGTTTCACTAAAAAACTTGGAACAAAAGAAAATTTAAGAAGAAATACAAACCAAAATTGCCGTGTGAGAAGGGATTCGGCTTACACCTACAAAATCAAACCCAAAAAAGTTTTCTTTACTATTAGATAGGAAAATAATGGTAAATTAAAGCATAACAAAAGAAAATTTAAGAAGAAATACAAACCAAAATTGCCGTGTGAGAAGGGATTCGGCTTACACCTACAAAATCAAACCCAAAAAAGTTTTCTTTACTATTAGATAGGAAAATAATGGTAAATTAAAGCATAACCAAAAGAAATCTTTTTCATCCACATCCATCTTATTCTTATACATAAAAGACATATATGATATTTTTATAAGAGAAAGTTGAGAAAGGTGATGATGGAAGTTAGAGAGATGGAGCAATTAGTAGATAATTAATTATGGTATTAGCGAGAGTTAGTGGAGGAAGGTTATGAGTGAATGGTTAAATGAAAAATTAATGGTAATTATTGGAGAGGTTATGAAGATTGAGTATGTATGCGTATTCATGCATGCATTTATGTGTTTATATCTATATTTTCATCCATATATGTATGTGATTTATGCATGTATGCATGTGTTTTAACATGAATTGAAAGGTATTTTGGGAAGAAATGTTTTAACATGAATTGAAAGGTATTTTGGGAAGAAATGTTTTAACATGAATTGAAAGGTATTTTGGGAAGAAATGTTTTAACATGAATTGAAAGGTATTTTGGGAAGAAATGTTTTAACATGAATTGAAAGGTATTTTGGGAAGAAATGTTTTAACATGAATTGAAAGGTATTTTGGGAAGAAATGTTTTAACATGACAACACACTTTTATAATAGTATTAAATTAGATTAGATATAGACCGAGACTATTTGATACTTTCTCGTTGTTATTAAAGTGGATTTTGCATGTTCTTGATAAGATTGTGTAATAATGACGGAGTCATAAGGATTTGAAAAGAAGTTAAGATTGCAAGAGAAATGGTTACAGAACCGCCTTCCGAAAATACCAATGGTTTGTTTATAGTCATAGATATTATAGCTTCATTAACATAACTTGTAACTTGTGCATGCTGTCACGTATAAATTGTGAAAAAAAGAACCACAAATCCTAATTCCAAAATTGCAAAACTTATACTATATTAATAATAGATGTACAAATAGATAGATAGATAGATAGATAGATAGATAGATAGATAGATAGATAGATAGATAGATAGAATTTGAATTTAACTTCATTGATATTGTCGAAATAATGCTTGACCCTACTTTGATTATCGGCAGTTGCATTGGATCCCAAGGGGACAATAAGTAAGTCCAAAGAAGAATAATTTTTATTTGACCCTGAATTTGTCAGGCATATGATCAAGTATAATATACCAAATCGTGACTAGACCCGGCAAAACATTAGTTAAATATTCACTATCTTAATTAAATACTTAATTAAATAATGTGTACCCCACCGGAATCTGATACCCAACCAGGAAAAAGATGCAGAGTGACCCCACCATGCAAACTTACTGACGGATTCAGTTTAAATTAGATGGGAGAGGTCTTGGTTTAGTTGGAGCATGATTGACATAATTGATTAATTAGCAAACACACCACCAACCTCTCAATTAATGTCACATATATTTTACCCCCCATTCAGATTTTATGTAGTACGATCATGCTTAGGCTTCGATGTGAGTGGGGCAGCTGCTCTCTTCCATGGAAAACACAAGTAGAGAGTTTTAAGCCCTTCTTAATTAACTTGTTAAATACAAAAAATACACAAACAAAATGAAGTATTGAATATGAAAATTTCAAATGAAATCCATATAGATGGATTAAGATGTTTAGGATTCATGTGTGCGTATAGTTCGACATCGGATATGATAAGAAAGAATGATATATTTAAAATAAAAGTTACACCAATATTTATGAGTTTAAAATAAAAGTTGGGGCTAATACTTAACAACTTAAACTTTTAGATTAAAATTAGCTCCTAATCTTTGTTTAAAGCCAAGAACCAATGTTTAAGACCAATTGATTGTAGGTTAGGTTTTACTAATCCACCTATTTAGATGAGTTAACTGATTTTATAAAGAAATATATTACATTCTACCTAACTGATTTTATCTAAACTTCCTTAACTTATCTTATGTTCACTTAACTTCTCTTTACTAGGAGCAAATCCAAACACGTCAGAATTCTTCTAATTATATCTATTTGGAATACTAAAGTACAATTTTGAGTGTCACACTACCCAACATCAGAAATTTCTCCAAACATGGGAAGTAGTTGCAAGTTTTCAAGAAAAAAGACCAAGTCCCTTAAAAATGTGAAGTAACTCATCTCAAAACAACAAGATCACAACCACAAGCGTCAATTCCTCCACATGTATCAAAAACTCTATTTCTAGGGTTTGGTTGAGGTCACAAGAAACCTTCAATGCTATGCAAACATAGAAGGGTGAAGCTACCCCTCACATGTCATGTTTGTGTAAAGATGATAATTGACTTTGAGAGCTTTGGTAAAATGATTCATTTTCCAAGAAACTTGGTACGCAATAATGTTTCACTAAAAAACTTGGAACATAAGAAACTTTGCTTTTTGAAACGGTGTTTGTGATGTACCAAAATTTGTAAAATAATTACACGTTTTAAGTCATTTTTAATAGAAAGTTGCTCTTTTTATGATTAGAATTACAAAAGATTGTAGATACGCTGAAACAAACAATTGTATGCAATTACTGCATAAATTCTCTGCATACCTTTTGATAAATAAATATATCAAAAGGTAAGCATTATTTTTTGCATTTGTACAATTTCTAAAAAAGTGATTAATTTCATTAGACTACATTAAAAGGTATGTGATGTAAAGTATTTATAATTTCACTAGACTACATTAGAAAGTATGTCATGTAATATATTTAGAGATTAATCACTAGGAAAAGTAACTGCTTTTGTATGGTCATTTAAATTTGCATAAATTACCAATGCTCAAATGCCTGCTAGCTACATAATAGTTCACTAAATAATAGATGTCTGGGACTGAAAAAGTGATTCTCTATTACTCACTTTGTCTCTAAATATCAGGATCAATACAAAATGAATTGAAAGATCTAGGACAAGAATGAGATAAATGTAAAAAAGACTGCCTACTAGGACTTTTGAGATAAATGTAAAACAAAAGGCTGCCTACTAGGACTTCTGAGATATGAGAGGTGGATATAACTTCCTTTAAGGATCAATATCTACGTACCATTCAAATTGGAGGACTTTTGAGATAAATGTAAAAACAAAGACTGCCTACAAGGACTTTTGAGATATGAGAGGTAGATATAACTTCCTTTAAGGATCAATATCTACCATTCAAATTGGAGGACTTACCTTAGACAATATTCACTACCTTTGGTGAGGAATTCAGTTCATGTTTAATCACTCAAGCACCACTCAAAGGGTGGAACCATTTTCTCTCATTAATGACTTGTAGTTCTTTTTGTGAACAAGACACTGACATATTCACTTGGCCCCACAAAAGCAAATGCTACATCTTATGTAATGTAAACCATAGATAGTTAAAAAGTAGATGCTAAATGATAAAGATGATAACAACATTTTCATGCATGCTTTCCTTTTCTTCTCCTCTCCCTTACGTGTCACTGAGGTTTATGGTTGGCCATTTATGTGAATCCATCTCAGACGCATGCATCTAAATGTTCATTTTTGCAAGGGTTGCAATTGATGAAACGATGAGGTTGTAATTGAAAATTAATGTGATATTTGCCAGGAGATGAGTACATATTGGGTTGCGATAGTCCCATGAACAAAGATGGACAAATATCAAAGCCAACTGTCGATTTAGGTGTAAGGGCGTGTTTGGTTGCTTTCCTTCATTTTCCAAAATCGATTTTCCTTCACTTTTTTGTGTTTCTTTCATTTTCATGAAAAGCGTTTCTTGTGTTTGTTTCGCAAAAAAACATGGGATAAAAGTAATTTCCACCACTTTTCTTAGTTTGGTTCAACTTGAAAACAGAAGAAAGCAATTAATGTGTGAATAGATTCCCTCATTTTTTAGTATTTGGTTCAAATGAAGAAAAAAAAAGAAACCATGGTTGTGATCACCATGGTGTGCTTACCACCCATATAGGACAAAATTGTTGGTAATAAAATTGAGGGGGTCAACATACTTACCATCACACAAAAATGCTTAAAGATTTGAGGGACTAATTTGCAAAAATGTTTAGAGATTGACGTAGTAATTTGTAAAATATTTAAAGATTTGATGGACTAATTTCAAAATATGAACATTTAAGGGAGAAATTTCAGAACATTTAAAGATGTGAGGGACTAAATTGCGAAAATATTTAAAGATTTGAGGTAGTAATTTGCAAAATGTTCACATATGAACATTTGAGGGAGATATTAGGGACTATTACCAATATAACACATGCTAGGGACTATTTTGAAAAGAATTGGAAATTATGGAGATGAGACGGAAACCAAAAGCAGGCACGAGCTTTGACCCGCAAAAAATATTTTTTTTATTTGGATAAATCATGCTTTCCCCCAATTTCAGTGTTTTGAGACTGGAAATTATTTTGGCATTCGGGGATTTGGCATGTGCTTTCAGCTGAAAATTAACTTTATTTTTTCTCCATCCAAACACCGTAAATTGAAGAAAAAGATAAAATTTTGGTGAGTTTTCTTCAATGTTAGTTTTCTATGTGGGGTTTTCCTAACAGGCCCTAAGGAAATATTAACTTACCAAAAAGAATATAATCGTACAATCAGACGACAAATAATGTCAATAGGTGATAAATAATAGAATATTTCCGTTGCATTGTATTATAGATTTATTGTGTTTAGGATCACCAAATTACATGTGCACAACCAGAGAATTAGCTAAAATTGCTAAATAGTACGCTTTTTCATGCTTATAATGGTAGTTTTATTCTATTATGGTGACTATATTATATTCTTCTTTTCCCATTTTGATGCAAAGCACATAAGATTTTTGAGAAAAATAAAATGTGAAACATATTAAAAATCATTTCCCTTAAAAAGAAAATTTTATAAAATAAAAAAAATTTGACAACCTTAACCTGTAACAGAAACAAAAGAAGCAAAGTTTGAAAAATTGTCTGGCGGCGTTATCGGATGGCATGCATTTGCTGGCCACAAAAAAATAATATTCACAAAACATGAGCGAAGCATTAGTTGTATAGATTCATGGGGTCTTGATTGTTATTATGGATGATGATCTTTGTGACCTGACCAAAGCTTTCCCCACAAAAGGCTCGTTAATTAATGTTTACATAATTCAAAAGGGCTTCATTTTTCCTTAAAAATAAAATAAGAAAAAGGGGAAAAAAGTGAAAGAGTAATCCCTAATTATGTCAAGGGTGATTAAACACGTTTCAAATCTTATGGAAGTTCTGTTTGTTTACTCATAATCGCATATGATTTAATATATGATTATGAATGGCTTTAAATGAATCAAAAGAATAAACATAATTCATTCTAAAGGATTTAATAATTATTAGGATAAATTACACTAAACTCCCAAAAATTTCAGCATTTTGCAGTAAATGCCCAATTAACTTCTAAATTCGAATTAAAACCCCAATAACTATTTGGACTGCAGAAACTTCCTATTAAGTTTTCACATTTTGCGGATAACCCCATGAGTCCATGGCGGCATAAGTCTATAATATTAGAAGGAAAAAAAAAGCTAAATATATCTCCCTTTTATTCATGCATGGGAAACAAACATTATAACCCCATGAGTCCATGGCGGCATAAGTCTATAATATTTGTTTTGTAATGGATATTAAATTATATTAGCATAAGTGATAAAATCCAATTAAATATTATTTGATTGTACATGCATTTTGTTGAGGATATATGATTAAAATCATAAATTCGAGTGAAATTAGCTTAATTTTAGGGGATCACATTTGATGCAACTATCCTACATGTCAACCTCAAATTCAGGACATGAAAAACAAACAATGTATTTGATAATAACCCAGGATTTTAAGCGTGTGGGTCCTACTTTTTAATGTAAAACTCATAAAATACCTGGAAACAAACAGTCCCTAACCTTTAACAGCTAGCATGAAAAGGATTTGCTAACTTTATTAAAATACAAATTATTAGAGAAAAGTAACCATTGGCCAATTGGCCTGAGGGTTTGCCGTCTCGTCACTCCATCCCTCATTAAAATATGACCTAAATCATTGGTTAGCTTTTTGTAAATAATAGTAGGACCTTCGTTAAATATCAAGTCAATAGCAGAGGGGAAATTTTGACGTAGTCCCCTTTTTTAAAGATGGACGTCCTTCCTCAATGACTAATTCTAATAAAATATTTTGCCAATTATTTTCAGATTCGTTGCTTCTTAACTCTTTATTGTAGTTCTCATATTCATGACTCCTCGATTGTTAGTTTAAAAAAAAATTTAAGTTTGAATATAAATGAAGATAGTTTTTCTACTCTAATATGAAATGTTGGGGTAGAGATCCTCTACATCCTTAGTTGTGGAGAAATTCTACAATTCACCCATCAAATCTCCTCTCTCGGAGGGACCTAGGAATGATATTAATTATTAAAATTATATAAGATTTTTTTAATTATGTGGTCCACTAAGGTAAATTAACCAATAGTATTTGTCCATATAGTTAATTGTAGGCTTTCTCTGCAATCAAGATTGTAGAGAGTGTGAACCCAAATGTTGATATATATTTGACGTAAATACATTTACAGTACAAGCTAATTCACACAGCTAATAAAAAGGAAAAAAGCAATGTAAATTGTAAACATAAATAATTTGGATACATGTTTATATAAAATGGTATAAATAGACCATTGTTTTTGTACTGCTCTTAATGTACTACATACTTTCGTCTACTCGTCTGTTTTCCTAATTGCAATAGTATTAGCATGTTGCATATAAGAAAAGTAAAGTTGATAAGATTAAAGCATGAAAGAGCTTTTAAAAGTAAGTTTAAACTATACTCTCAACGCTTCAAGTGGACTTTTCATTTAGATAAAAAGTTAATCTATGGAGATTAATTAAAGTGTTCAAGTTCGATAGTATATGGTCTTTGTTTAAATCTTAAAAAATAATTTACTGTCATCTCACTCTAACTTTAACTGTTGATAAATATAGTATAAGTCATCATATATCCAACTGTTGTCATAAAGTCATAAATAATGGTCCAACTTAGACAACATAAATTCTCAACTAATAATATTCCTCTTTTCCTGAACACGTCAAACTACATCCGAGCGCATATTTTAGCCAAACCAATAATTTTAGTCCTAATTAATACATAGATTATGTTCCATATAATGAAGAAAAATTAAATTTCTTTGCTTGTACGACATTTAAAATTAATTAACACAATACATGCTTTATTTCTCATAAATGCAATCGTTAATTTGACTATTTAATAAGGGTGTATTCAGAAACGCTATCCTTATTATCAATAGCAGTAAGAGTAGTAAAGATGAATAAAAGGAATGATCATCAACAAAATGCTAAGTGGCATATAAGTTCTGAATTTTATTTAGAAACAATATGTTGACCTAGTTTTATGTAAGAGGTAAGCTGGTTTTTGTGCAAATCTTAATGCTTGGATGATATAAGATAACTATTTAACGTTACATATCAGTATGTTTCTAAATATTAGGGTCTGTTAAGCGATAAATTGGTTTATTGGACAAAACCAAAATTAAGTCCAGAATTTGGCATTGATGTTAGCTAGTATTGTAATACATGATTAATTTGAACTCTGAACAAAATCAATCTGTCATTCACCATTAAAAGTGGGGCTGAAATTGGCACCAAAAAAAAAAAAAAAACTTTGGCTAGGTCAAAACTGATTTAGTAGAGGAGTTACTAAACTGGCCTTTTCATGGCCAATTGTCAGACTTTACATGTGATATGCATGATAGCGGTTAGGTAGAAGCATTTCTTATTTCTTATGACAGAAATCTGAAAATATCAGCCGTTAATTTTCTTTAAAAAAAAAAAATTCACATTAGAGAATGAGCTATGTAACCAATTACATCAAATCACATATACTCTTATTTGCGTCACGTGACTTGCCACAATATGTACTTAATGCCACTTTAGTCTTCAAATCGCTTTATAATTTTGTAGTATTGTGATAAAAAATTTGTTTTTCGAAAGAATTAATGTAAAGACGTTGATTGATGGTAAAGAAGATAATTATCAGTAAACCTTTATTTTCACTTCATAGTTGATGCAAATATTAATATTTCTCTACTTTAAGTTTTAGGTAGGATTGTATATCGTCATGTCCATCTAAATCAATATTCTTCCACATGCATAGCTACATCTAAACCAATATTCTGAAGGACATGGATAAAATACACGTATATATATGCGGATAATAATAATAATAAACCAAGTAAGATTGAAAAGATATAGGTGATATAATACAAATTAAAGTGTTCATTAATAAGTACGTTATATCTTAAAAACTAAGATTAAATATCGATTCATCAAAATAATATGATAAACATATATTCGAATATCTATATCTGTAATCATCCTACATGTTATCAACCAAATTCTTATCTTGACAGAAATGAATACGATAGTTTTTGCAACCCTAAATCCACCCCTCTCATATCCAAGTACCTAACCCATTGTCTGCAAATGTTAACCACTTCTCGTTCTTCTTATCAGTTACCAACTTACCATGCAAGATGGCTTCAGAATTCACGCAATCTGCGGTACACGTGTCATTGTACAACTATGGTTGTAGCATTGGGTGCTACTTCCCGGTCCACACCAGGCCCTCATCCTTGCCGTATTAAAGAAGTTTCCAGAAGCGCGTCAATGGAGAAAACTCGAAGGGCAATTTCGGAAAGTAGTACGCATCTTTTTTCATTTCGGCAGAAAAGCAATCATAACCGTCCTTCACTAATCCTACGCCTGAGATTCACCTGACGTGTCATTCGCGAACTTTAGCCCCCACCGCCACTATCCCCCGATCGACAAACCGTCGGTACACGCGTCGCGATCTGAGAGGCCCACACGCGTATCAAATCACGCTCCTCGCCCGTGCGAGACGCTGGACCGTATCTCAAATTTCAGAAAAGGCCGAGGGGTTCTGTGAAAATAGTTTCTAAAATTAGATAGCAGAGGGAATAGAGCGAGTGGGCCCCTCACTCAATGCATCTCTCGCTCTCTTCTTCCTCTTCCTCCCTTCATTTTTTCTCATCGCCATGGTTTCTTGCAGGGCCCCCCAAAACCTTCAGATCCACTAGAACCCGGCGCACGATAGAAATTCAGGCTCACGTTAGCATCGACGGAGGATCCGTCGCCCCGCGCACGATAGCCCTCGCTCGAGCCTGGAACCCTAACTTTAACGGCGGATGAGGAACCGAGCCTCGATTGGAGGCGACTCGATCTTAGTGGATTGTTGATTAGGATGAAGAAGAGATCTGCGAGGGCGCTGAAAGAGTTGTACGATTCTACCGAGATGATTACTGAGCCGGAGGCATGTAGATTGTTGTTATTTTTGTTTGTGTCTCTAGATTAGGGTTTAATCGATAATCTGATGATTGATCTAATCGGGATTAATTATATTAACCTTGGACTTAATTGAATGATCCTGTTATTACTAAGTTGTTGATGTCTTACAAATTCTTTTTTTTTTTTTTTTGTGGGGATCAGGATGCACATCTCAATTTTGTTATAGTTTTGTGGTGTTAGTTGGAGTGGAAAGCTAGGGTTTTTGGGATGATTTGAACGTGATCTGTATAATTTCACACTATGGTGACTGATAGTTCTAATGTGATTTGTAGATTACGCCAGTCCTGGAAGGGAATTGTCGCATCCAAGGGCCCGTGGACGAGTCGGATCATGAGCTTCGCGGGACAAATTCTGTAAGATGCTCGCTTGATTTTTTTTTTTAATCCAAAGTTTTCGTTTTCTGAGGGAAAATAGGGCTTTAGCTCATATATTATTATAATGGTGAAGGGTGGGATACAGAAAAAGATTACGTGAATATATCTTGTTACCGAGAGCCGAGAGGTATGCACGAGCATCCTAGAGTTACATTTTGTTAACGAAATGCATGAACCATTAAGCATTTAAATCATGTCTCTTTGTAATGTAATTTCCTTGCTTTAGTAACTTCTGATGGCTTCATTTTTTGTTGAGACCTATATAATAGTTACTGAAATATTTAGTATAAGTTTTCTTTGGGCAGATCACTTTATTTTGAGTTATTACCCGGATGATTGTCACATGTGTTTCTTGACCATATAATTGATTTGCTTGCACAACATGTGAATCCATGAGACATGTTCTAAAATTTAAATGACAGTAGTTTATATTTTGTAGCTTCTTTGATGTGTAATCACTTTTGTTATTTAAGATTGATTATTGATCATGATGGCGAGATTAATGATGATGTGATTCACCCGATCAAATCGGGTGATTAAAATGGAGGAGTGTCTATGGAGGCTTATGTGCCTCTAGAATACCAACAAGACTAGTGGGAAAAT
The DNA here is from genome assembly GCA_012295165.1 of Asparagus setaceus. Classification (NCBI taxonomy): domain Eukaryota; kingdom Viridiplantae; phylum Streptophyta; class Magnoliopsida; order Asparagales; family Asparagaceae; genus Asparagus; species Asparagus setaceus. The sequence continues at coordinate 24,403,874 of CM022708.1, read as the reverse complement.
TTTCTATAGGATTATTATAAGACCAACAATGCTTTATGGATCAGAGTGTTGGCAATTAAAAAACAAAATGTGCAAAAAATGAGTAGGAAAAAGTACGATGGTCTTGTGGATAATACACTAAAAGGTAGGATACAAAATGAGTGCACTCATAGAAGATTAGATGTTGATCCTGTTGAGGATAAAAGGAAAGAAAATCACTTGAGATGGTTTGGTCATAACCATGAAGGCCACTATAGGAGAAGGGATAACTAATAAGTTTATAGTTCATGCAATAAAAGGAGTAGAAGTCTTCACTGTTTGCACCATTGGATCTCAAAGCCTCAATCTTCAGAACACATAGACAAAAAAAGCAGGGATTATCATTTGATAAGTGAAGACCTTTAAAAGTCAGTTGGGATCCGTTCTCAGATTCATCATTATCCTTTCGTCTTTATGTTTCAGTAGAATTGTAACTTACCTCTACATACCCATGTTTCTTTCCCTGAACTTCCAAACACAATTAGATTCTCTGCTAAACCTCTGCTCACATATAGCACAGTATTCAATTACGAATGCCCTCTAATATAAGGGTTAGTACCAGGTAGCCACTTAACATTGCAATCTTTTTGCTGGTCGCATTCAGGATCCACATTCATATAATTCTGCAATGTTTCTGAAAAGTTACATGTTTTGATGTATATTTTGATATATTTGGTCTGGTGAGAAGTTTCTGGACATGTCTTTTGCTTCCACGGTATATCTAGATTAGAATTATTCCACATTATATGTAGATCTGAATTGTGTACCGTGTATGAGACTGTTTAGATGTCTATGAGCTTGCAGGCCCTTAATTTGTAATAAATCTATTGTCTCCATGAATATCCTGTGGACGAATAGATTTATTGGCGCTTATTCACATGTGACATGTATTGCATTGACTCACACAAATCCATTTCATGACTGCACATGTGCTGTCATCATCTGTGGATATTAGAGTTTATCACATCACAATGTTATATCCTGATTCCTGTTCCTTCTCTTTTATGTAGGGTTTATTTCCCTCTGAAAGAAAGTTAACCTTCACAGATAGCAGTCCTCATATGAGAATTGAATCCGGGACTTGCAACATGTGCTCTGCTCCTTGTTCATCCTGCATGCACAATAACAGAACTGCACTAGCTATGGAATCAAGAATGGAGTGTGGATCATCCCGCTTTAGTTGTGCAACAAAAGAAGATGATAATTGTTCTTTCATCTATGCTGACAGGATGCCCCATTGTAAAAGCAGAATATGTGATGATTTAGAACATACCGCTAGTGAAGCGAGTAACTTTCTTAGTTCCAGTTCAAGTCACGATTCATACTCTGAGTGCGCAGAAAGCAAAGCGTCAATGAAGGCCCTTGATACTTGTGAAGCACCTGAGAATGCTGAAACACCTCCTGTGCCATTGAGAGAAACAGGGAAAGATAAATTCCTCCAAGATAAAAGAAGTTCTGCAGGTTTGTGTTTGTTTTCCTCAAATAGCCACAACACACCTGATTCGTGCCATGGGGACAACATATCTTGTATTAGTGGAATTAAAGATTCTAACCTTGAGGTAGGTACTTGTAACATGGATCAGAAAAATGCTACTCGCAGTCCTGCATCAGCTCATATGTTACTTTCTAAAGAAGTTGAAGATACAGGTCAGATTGAAGCCACAGACAACTTGCATGACAGTGAAAATAAACAGCAACAGAGTAATCGTAGTAGGCTAGCAATGCACCCCGAGGAATCTTTCCAAAATGGCAAATATTCTGTTAAAGCTTCCTTCTCTGATAAGTCCAAAGTTGAGGAGGTTCATATGTTAAAGCACATCACTTCTCCAAAAGTTCAATATCCATGCTCAGCTTCCCAAGATGAACATGTTTTTAGCCACAATGCTGCCTTCAAGAATTCTGATGGCAGTCCAAGTTGTCAACTACACGTTGATGGGGAATCTTCATTAGGATCACAAGCTGCAGTAGCTAGTAGCCTTGGTGAAAAGGAAACATTATGTAAGCATGAAAACAGTAAAGCTGGTTACACTGGAAATGTCTTCTCTGCTGATGCTGTAAAGGTTACTGATTCATTCTTGGAAAATGAAAATGTCTTGGACAAGGGGATCTCATCTAATGAAGTTCGGAGGACGAGCTCCATGAACAGGGAATTTGAAATGCCTACTTCAGTCGACGTGTCTAACGTGCAAGAACCTCAGCAGGTTGTGGATAGTGAAAATTCTGAGTCAGAAACTGAGTTGTTAGATGTAAGTGCCTATACTTTGATTGTGGAATTAACTCCATCTTAAGCATTTATTTTTCTCTGGGTTTCCTCTCAGATACTAGACATTTAGTTTGTTCTTTTATACAGATGGCATAACAGTAGTAAGTGTGCATGTCAGTTGGTCTGAGGAAATATCTATCTTGGAGCGACCATATGCTTCTAGGCTCACCAGCTGACAATTTTGCCTTTTCTTTTTCAAACCACAAAATAAAACAGTATAGATTCAACAAACTCCAAAACTTTGGGATTGGGGCTTCATTGTTGTTGCTGTTGTTTATAGATTCAGCAATAATGTGAAAACAAACTGAAGTGGTAACGGGGTATGTACATCTACATTGTAATATTTGCAATTTGGAATAATATTATTTAGAAAAGAAACTCTTATGAGTCTTACCAACTAAACAAACACAAAACTAGCCTTGGCTAGCAAATGATGGAACACTAACTGACAAGTGTCATAAGGAGATCTATTAATGGTTGCTAACTTGGATTAGCGCCAGGGTTCTTATAGGCGGGCGGGTCAAGGGCTCACAAACGAATAAGTCTCACAAAGGAGAGTTTACTAATGGTTGCCAGTGGGGATTAGTGCCCAAGGAAAACTGTAAAATTCTTATTAATGGTAAAACTTTCAAGTAGGATTACTACTTGTATGAACATTTGGGATAAGGAGCGCTGGGAGGGAGGGAAGGTAAAATGCTTGTTTATGCTAAAACTTTCAACTAGGACTATCTTCTTTTTTTTTTCTTTTTTTTGGGAGAATATGGACTACTACTTTTTTGTATGCACATTCATGATATGTGATTGTCGTAGGGAGAGGGAGGTAAAGGAGGTAAAATGCTTGTTAATTAAAACATATTTAGTAGAAGACATCATGTTCCAATTGATCAATGGCGGAGCTAGGAATTTCGGCAAGGGGGGTCCAAAATTAGTGAAGGTTGAGGATGAGGTGGCGTTGATGGTAATGGTCGCAAGTCACCCTCACCCACGGGGGTAGGAGATACTCGACCTCTTTTAAGCAATTGTTCCATAATTGAGTCATTATCACCCCGGATGATAGGAGGTGTTTGATTTCTTTTAAGAAATCGTTCCATGAGTGAAAAAAGATAAACTACGTGAATATTAACATTTTTTAGCACAAATTATCTTTTTAAATATAATCCATGTACAATATTGTTTTATATGAAATTTTATCCTCTGTCTTCATGTGCAAACTCCTGATGATTAGACTGATGCTTTTTATTTGATTTTGTTTAGGAATTAGAGGGTTATGTCTTTGTCGAGGTGAACATTGATACTTTGGTTTTTTCAGGAATTGAATGATTATGACTGACTAGAATTGAATTCCTAAAAAAAATCAAACCCTAAAACCGAAACAAATCAAAAGAGGGGAAAAGTTAGAACTCTAAAAGTTAAAACCTTAAAACCCTAAACAAATCAAAAGAATTATTAATCATAGAAGGAAAAATAGTTAGAAAATTAAACAAAGCAAAAGAGGTAAAAAGCTAAAAGTTATAACACTAAATAAATTAAACACTATAACCTAAACAAGTCAATAGAATAAAAGACAAAAGTTAGAAAATTAACCACAATCAGAATGTGATTTAAGTGGAAGAGTGGATGAGCACCAAATGCCGGCCACAGCCGGAGGAGGGCGGAGATGAGCAAAGGAGGCGCCACTGTTCATGATTGCAGAGGAGGATCGCGAGGATAAAAGAAATCTCACGAGCAGATCTCGAGAAGAAAAGAAAGAAGTGAATTGTTTGTGGGGACTTTATACTTTAGTCGTCATAACCTAGAAAATTACAATTCATCAATACCTCTTGTGTTTTTTAATATCCAAGGAGGGCCCTGGGCCCTATATTGCTCCACCCCTGCAATTAATTGATCTTTACTCGAGAGGAAATGTTTATTAATGTTTAAACTTTTGAAGTAGGATCACCCATTATGGACGCACATTTAGGATAGGGCATGCTGTCATGCTGTTACAACCAATATTTTTTTTGTTTGTGAATGAAATGTCCAGTAAATCTGTGCCTATGAGCTTCTAGTCATTCTAATTAGGCACCTGTAGGATTTCTCTAGTCCTGTCATTTGTTGACGAAAATAAAATTTTCAACATCAATCTGCATTAGACATTGTACATTTTGTGCGTTGTGCATCTAATCCTCTCTGGGATCTCTTACCGTCTGTTTGGCAGGTAAAAGTCTGTGATATCTGTGGGGATGCTGGCCGAGAGGAAAAACTTGCTTTTTGTAGCAGATGCAGTGACGGTGCAGAGCACACGTAAGCCATCACAATCTTTGTGCTGATTCTTTAATTTTGACCAATTTATCTCTGATAGTGAGTTTTCTTTGAGGTTTAAACTCTTAACTGCTATCCTATTAGTTATTGTATGCGAAAGATGCGGCGTGAAGTTCCGAAAGGTGATTGGTTATGTGAGGAATGCCAGCTGAAGGAGGATGCTGAAAGGTCAAAAAAGATTGAAATGGTACCTGGAGCAGCCAAAGAATTTAGGCTGAAGGATAGTTGTGAAATTGAGAAGGTGGATAGGTCTGAAATGTTATCTCCAATGGCAAAAGAATACAAGCTTAAGGAGTATACTAAAGGCACAGATTGGCGTAGGTCTGAAGCAGTACTAGGAACATCAAGAGAATGCAAGGAGGACAATGGAAGTAAAAAGGTTAAGGTGGACAGGTCGGAAAAATTATCTCCAACGGCAAAAGCTGTCAAGCTTAAGGAGTATACTGAAGGCAGGAAGGGGAGTAGATCTGAAGTAGTACCAGGAACATCAAGAGAATGCAAGGAGGAGGACAGTGGACGTAAAAAGGTTAATACATCTCAAAGCATTCCTAAAACGTCAAAATTATTGTGTCCGAATGAAACCAGCCAGAAATTTTCTAGCACATCAGGTTCGAAGCATCCATCTAAGTTGGATATGAAAGCAGTTGATCCAGACATTGGAAGGGTGCATAAAGTACTGCAAAGTCCGAGATTTTCAGCTAAAAGACTTGCTGAGAGTCAGGATAGTGAATGCATTGAGATGGGAAGTCCTAGGAAAAAACCTGCTCTATCACGCGAGAATTCATTCAAGAACTTGGATGCACTAAAAACGAAGGTAGCAATCATGCCTGGAACAACAGAAAGTCGCGGTGCAAACAGTCCTAAGGGCTTTTTCTACTCACAATCTATGTTATGCTCTCATTCATTAAAAGATTCAGCACAGCTTCAGTCGCCTCGTGGTGAGTTTGTTAACCATATTGCTGGTGAAACAAGCAGTTCTATCCCTCTTTCCCTCCACCCCAAAAAAAAAAAAAAAAGAAAAAGAAAAAGAACTTATTGGTTTTGTGTTTGTGCAGGGTTCATCTCACGGTCAAGTTCTTTCAACTTAAGCTCTAAACCGAAGGTTAAACAGCTCACTGAAAGTGTTCCTCTTAAGCCAAAAATCTCTCGAGGATCTTCATTTAGCGACACGAAGAAAGAGGCACTTGCTAGATCAATGACTAAGTCCGCATCATTTAAAAACATTAGATCTGGTCGTTCTAATAGTGAGTCAGCAAGTAAAGTTCAGTTCATTCATCAGTCCCGAGTTGCGGATCCAAAATCTTTGAAGCAGATGAAAGGAGGACGTACAATAGAAAAGAAGAGATCTATCCATGACGGTCCCTCCACCATTTTATCTCCAAGGTCTCGTACCAGCATGACTCTTGCAAAGATGGATATGAAGACTGCAGGTCACGATATGAAGCTGAATATGTCTGAATCAAATGTTGCTAGAATGAGTAAAGGATCAGAGGCTGTAAATTGTCTAGGTAAATAATCTATTCCCTCTGGACTCTCAAGTTTATTTTTGACTTAAATTTGAAGTTTTTAATAGTTTTTGGAGTTATATTATCCAAACTTTGCTAAAATTTGAAAATTTTGATGATTTCTTCTGTTATTTTGTCTATTAGGAAGGAATGAAGCAAAGAGGCAGACATCTTCATCAAAGCTTCCTGGAAGTGTGTCTTTGAATGCAATGGTTAATAACGAGGACCAAAGGCAGGCCCCTGATGAAGGTGCTCGTGAGATATCCAGTCCTACTGATAAATCATGTAATAATGCTGAGACAGTTCAAGACTGCTCTGTTCTTCATAATGCTGAGCCAACTCATCGAGATGATAAAACCAAGGAGAGTGTTTTGAGCAACTCTAGGCAGTCAGTTTCTGGTGGGAATCAAATATTACGTTGTCAAAGATGTAATGAAGTAGGTCACACAACACAATTCTGCTCACTTGATAAGCTACGGTCATCTGCTGTTAAGCCTTCAACAGATAAGAATTCGAAGGATGGAAACGAAGAAGACAACAACCGGAAAGATATGGAGACGGACATTCCGAAAAGTAAGTTACACAAGAACAACATACAGATTGCTCAGTCAAAGGAGTTGGCCATTTTGGATGCAAATTATAGCTGTGAAGAAGCTTCAAAGATTTTATGTCCAGTTCCACTGCTCATCCCAGAGATATCACTTTTGAGCCGGAACATCTAATGAACAAGAGATCTCAAGAAGATCAGAAGCTGATTGTGTCAAAACAGCACATGTCAGTGATGTAATGCTGCAACCCTGTCCACTATTTGAAGCTTCGTGTGATTCTAGAGCTGCTCAAATAATTGAAACTTCTTGCTCCCCTAAAGACCGCTGATTTAAATGCTACTGATGCTATTTCAGTTGAGTTAAATACAAGGCATTTACTGCATGTTTTGCCTGATCAAGCTTCACTACTTGCAGCCCTTTCTAGAACTCCAACAATTCCAGAGCTTGAATTCATTTGGCAGTACGTCCCTATTTCCAGAATTTGATAGTGTATCAACAAGCTTGAATCCTTTTTTGTTGTTTAGCTTAGACAATTCCATTTGTTTTCTTCTATTTGCAGAGGTAGTCTTGAGGTTCAAAGAACTGGAAATGAGTCTGTAGCATTTGATGGGATTCAGGCACACTTGTCAACATCTGCTTCACCCAGAGTTCTTGAAGTAGCAAACAAGATGACTTGCAAAGTTCAGTTGAAGGAAGTTCCCTCTAGTAGTTCATGGCTGTTGCAGTCTAGGGAAATTATTCCTAATGAGCATAACATTGCCCTATTTTTCTTTGCTAAGGATGTTGATAGGTTTTGTTTCTTATACCTTTTTTCATTTATTGTGTCCTCATGGCCTCATCAGGTGTATTAACTAATTCTCCTACTGTGTTGATTTATTTTGTTGCAGTTATGAGAGGAGTTATAGCAAGCTCTTGGAGAAGATGCTTAAAAATGATTTATCTCTTAGAGGGACCATTGATGATAACGAACTTCTTATATTCCCGTCGACTAAGTTACCTGTGCATTCTCAACGTGAGTTTTATGTTAGTTTTTAACTGTAATTGTTATGTATGCTTGGTGGTTTCTCATCTTGAAGATTCCTTAAAGAACAATGTATATATTTTTCCAAGAGTTCCAAAATAAGATGAGACTGTTGTTTGCAGGTTGGAATAGATTGTTTTTCCTTTGGGGTATATTCAAAGGGAGCAGCATAAATGGTTTAACGTCCAAAATGAGTCCACAGAAGGAAGCTTCTAGACCCGTGAATATGGACCATGCCACTCAAGATCCTCCTCCTGCTCTCACCTCTTTAGTTTCCAGTTCCCAGGAAGCTGCTTCAATTGAGAATTCTGAAAAATCACCAAGAGGCGACATATCACCAGAGGACAAGGCATGCAAAATGAGTCCACGGAAGGAAGCTTCTGGACCCATTTTGAACATGGACCATGCCACTCGAAATCCTCCTGCGCTTAGCTTTTTACCTTCCAGTTCCCAGAAAGCTGTTTCAGAGAATTCTGAAAAATCACCTAGAGGGGACATATCACCAGAGGCCAAGGTGCTGAGGTCCACTACTTCTGTGGAAGCTTGGGATAATTCATCCTCTAAAATTGAGGATAGAATGTTCAAAGTTCAGGAATCTCCTCTTGTTCATAATTCTTCCTTTCAGGGTGCTTCTGGCATTAGGCCACAATTGGAGCAAAGTTCACATGCATTTCCTGTTAACCATTTTTTAAGTAGCACAAACCAGCTTTCTAATCTATCCAATCCGCATCCTGAGTCGAGGTTTCAGATGACTGGCACTTCACGTTGCTCAGAAGTGAAAAATGATGATACTTATCTGGTAAATCTTTCTTTTCAACATTGCAGTTGGTTTAATATGTTATGCTTGATTGTCATGATTGTTACTTAGCTGTTGGTATATCGTGAGTGCCTCAGTTGCTTCTGAATTGTGTACATAGATGCCCAGATATTGTTACTAACACACTTTCTTTGATTTTTTACTTGACTATATGCTTCTGAATTGCTCTATACTATTTTGATGATGATCCGTCTGCTTATTTTCTGCTGGTGTTAATTTTTTTTTTTGGTTGGCGACACCTTAGGCGCTAGAACTACGTATGAATTTGATATCTCAAAATTTTAAAGCAGAAACAATTGGATCCATTTAGTTACCTTGACAGTTTCTCCAAAAGTTTGATATAACCAACGGCTAATATATTCATTTGGGTTAACTAGTACGACATGCCATATCGTTCCCATCTTAAGACCTTCTGCACCTACTAGTTCCAAGCAGGACTTTCCTTCTTTTCAAATCTTCGCTGTCAAGCTTAAGGAGTATACTGAAGGCAGGAAGGGGAGTAGATCTGAAGTAGTACCAGGAACATCAAGAGAATGCAAGGAGGAGGACAGTGGGTAAAAAGGTTAATACATCTCAAAGCATTCCTAAAACGTCAAAATTATTGTGTCCGAATGAAACCAGCCAGAAATTTTCTAGCACATCAGGTTCGAAGCATCCATCTAAGTTGGATATGAAAGCAGTTGATCCAGACATTGGAAGGGTGCATAAAGTACTGCAAAGTCCGAGATTTTCAGCTAAAAGACTTGCTGAGAGTCAGGATAGTGAATGCATTGAGATGGGAAGTCCTAGGAAAAACCTGCTCTATCACGCGAGAATTCATTCAAGAACTTGGATGCACTAAAAACGAAGGTAGCAATCATGCCTGGAACAACAGAAAGTCGCGGTGCAAACAGTCCTAAGGGCTTTTTCTACTCACAATCTATGTTGCGTTCTCATTCATTAAAAGATTCAGCACAGCTTCAGTCGCCTCGTGGTGAGTTTGTTAACCATATTGCTGGTGAAACAAGCAGTTCTATCCCTCTTTCCCTCCACCCCAAAAAAAAAAAGAAAAAAGAAAAAAGAACTTATTGGTTTTGTGTTTGTGCAGGGTTCATCTCACGGTCAAGTTCTTTCAACTTAAGCTCTAAACCGAAGGTTAAACAGCTCACTGAAAGTGTTCCTCTTAAGCCAAAAATCTCTCGAGGATCTTCATTTAGCGACACGAAGAAAGAGGCACTTGCTAGATCAATGACTAAGTCCGCATCATTCAAAAACAGGAGCTCTGGTCATTATAATACTGAGTCTGCATGTAAAACACAGTTCATTCATCAGACACGAGTTGAAGACCCAAAATCATTGAAGCAATTGAAAGAAAGAAATATAATAGAAAAGAAGAGATCTATCCATGACGGTCCCTCCACCATTTTATCTCCAAGGTCTCGCACCAGCATGACTCTTGCAAAGATGGATATGAAGACTGCAGGTCACGATATGAAGCTGAATATGTCTGAATCAAATGTTGCTAGAATGAGTAAAGGATCAGAGGCTGTAAATTGTCTAGGTAAATAATCTATTCCCTCTGGACTCTCAAGTTTATTTTTGACTTAAATTTGAAGTTTTTAATAGTTTTTGGAGTTATATTATCCAAACTTTGCTAAAATTTGAAAATTTTGATGATTTCTTCTGTTATTTTGTCTATTAGGAAGGAATGAAGCAAAGAGGCAGACATCTTCATCAAAGCTTCCTGGAAGTGTGTCTTTGAATGCAATGGTTAATAACGAGGACCAAAGGCAGGCCCCTGATGAAGGTGCTCGTGAGATATCCAGTCCTACTGATAAATCATGTAATAATGCTGAGACAGTTCAAGACTGCTCTGTTCTTCATAATGCTGAGCCAACTCATCGAGATGATAAAACCAAGGAGAGTGTTTTGAGCAACTCTAGGCAGTCAGTTTCTGGTGGGAATCAAATATTACGTTGTCAAAGATGTAATGAAGTAGGTCACACAACACAATTCTGCTCACTTGATAAGCTACGGTCATCTGCTGTTAAGCCTTCAACAGATAAGAATTCGAAGGATGGAAACGAAGAAGACAACAACCGGAAAGATATGGAGACGGACATTCCGAAAAGTAAGTTACACAAGAACAACATACAGATTGCTCAGTCAAAGGAGTTGGCCATTTTGGATGCAAATTATAGCTGTGAAGAAGCTTCGAAAGATTTTATGTCCAGTTCCACTGCTCATCCCAGAGATATCACTTTTGAGCCGGGAACATCTAATGAACAAGAGATCTCAAGAAGATCAGAAGCTGATTGTGTCAAAACAGCACATGTCAGTGATGTAATGCTGCAACCCTGTCCACTATTTGAAGCTTCGTGTGATTCTAGAGCTGCTCAAATAATTGAAACTTCTTGCTCCCCTAAAGACCGCGATTTAAATGCTACTGATGCTATTTCAGTTGAGTTAAATACAAGGCATTTACTGCATGTTTTGCCTGATCAAGCTTCACTACTTGCAGCCCTTTCTAGAACTCCAACAATTCCAGAGCTTGAATTCATTTGGCAGTACGTCCCTATTTCCAGAATTTGATAGTGTATCAACAAGCTTGAATCCTTTTTTGTTGTTTAGCTTAGACAATTCCATTTGTTTTCTTCTATTTGCAGAGGTAGTCTTGAGGTTCAAAGAACTGGAAATGAGTCTGTAGCATTTGATGGGATTCAGGCACACTTGTCAACATCTGCTTCACCCAGAGTTCTTGAAGTAGCAAACAAGATGACTTGCAAAGTTCAGTTGGAGGAAGTTCCCTCTAGTAGTTCATGGCTGTTGCAGTCTAGGGAAATTATTCCTAATGAGCATAACATTGCCCTATTTTTCTTTGCTAAGGATGTTGATAGGTTTTGTTTCTTATACCTTTTTTCATTTATTGTGTCCTCATGGCCTCATCAGGTGTATTAACTAATTCTCCTACTGTGTTGATTTATTTTGTTGCAGTTATGAGAGGAGTTATAGCAAGCTGTTGGAGAAAATGCTTAAAAATGATCTAGCCCTTAGAGGGATAACTGATGGTGTGGAACTACTTATATTCCCATCAACTAAGCTACCTATGCATTCTCAACGTGAGTTTTATGTTAGTTTTAACTGTAATTGTTATGTATGCTTGGTGGTTTCTCATCTTGAAGATTCCTTAAAGAACAATGTATATATTTTTCCAAGAGTTCCAAAATAAGATGAGACTGTTGTCTGCAGGTTGGAATAGGTTGTTTTTCCTTTGGGGTATGTTTAAAGGGAGCAGCATAAATGGTTTAACGTCCAAAATGAGTCCACGGAAGGAAGCTTCTGGACCCATTTTGAACATGGACCATGCCACTCAAGATCCTCCTCCTGCTCTCACCTCTTTAGTTTCCAGTTCCCAGGAAGCTGCTTCAATTGAGAATTCTGAAAAATCACCTAGAGGGACATATCACCAGAGGACAAGGCATGCAAAATGAGTCCACAGAAGGAAGCTTCTGGACCCATTTTGAACATGGACCATGCCACTCAAGATCCTCCTCCTGCTCTCACCTCTTTAGTTTCCAGTTCCCAGAAAGCTGTTTCAGAGAATTCTGAAAAATCACCTAGAGGGGACATATCACCAGAGGCCAAGGTGCTGAGGTCCACTACTTCTGTGGAAGCTTGGGATAATTCATCCTCTAAAATTGAGGATAGAATGTTCAAAGTTCAGGAATCTCCTCTTCTTCATAATTCTTCATTTCAGAGTGCTTCTGGCATTAGGCCACAATTGGAGCAAAGTTCACATGCATTTCCTGTTAACCATTTTTTAAGTAGCACAAACCAGCTTTCTAATCTATCCAATCCGCATCCTGAGTCGAGGTTTCAGATGACTGGCACTTCACGTTGCTCAGAAGTGAAAAATGATGATACTTATCTGGTAAATCTTTCTTTTCAACATTGCAGTTGGTTTAATATGTTATGCTTGATTGTCATGATTGTTACTTAGCTGTTGGTATATCGTGAGTGCCTCAGTTGCTTCTGAATTGTGTACATAGATGCCCAGATATTGTTACTAACACACTTTCTTTGATTTTTTACTTGACTATATGCTTCTGAATTGCTCTATACTATTTTGATGATGATCCGTCTGCTTATTTTCTGCTGGTGTTAATTTTTTTTGGTTGGCGACACCTTAGGCGCTAGAACTACGTATGAATTTGATATCTCAAAATTTTAAAGCAGAAACAATTGGATCCATTTAGTTACCTTGACAGTTTCTCCAAAAGTTTGATATAACCAACGGCTAATATATTCATTTGGGTTAACTAGTACGACATGCCATATCGTTCCCATCTTAAGACCTTCTGCACCTACTAGTTCCAAGCAGGACTTTCCTTCTTTTTCAAATCTTCGCTGGTTCCTTGAAAGCTATCTCAATCAAACTAAAAAGACGTTTATGATACAGCGAGAATCTAAGGCTAATTCTATCCGCAGGTAGAAAATTTAACATACGAGCTTAATAACTCAGGTTTTGAGATAGCTTTCAAAGTTAATATATCAGCTGGCATTTTAATATAGTGCATATGTGTATACAAGTTACTGAGATGTTTTTAATAGGAAAAATTAATAGAAATATCCTATAGATTAGTTGAATTAAAGCTATTGTGGCCTTGGTTTAGTTGATTTGAAGCCGATTTGGGTGATACAGGGATCTAGCTGTAGGTTTTTGGTATGATGGACACACTAGTATGCTATGATTTAAAAAATTCTGTTGTATTTAGACAGTTCTTTCATCACATGATTTGCAGATTTTTTAATCCTATCTGCTTCTCTCTTATCTCGTATGTATCTGTCTTTGTTTCTCTCACATCTGATCGTCGATTTCACTGATGTGGATATGGGTTCCTTACAAGATCATATTTGTATCTGTGATTAGAAAACACCGTGCTTATTGGCAAATACTCTATCCACTTTGTGTCCAATCTGTTTGTACTCCTACACATACTCTACATCTAGTTTATCTTTAGCCATATCATTTGTATATATCTGGTACATGTATTTTGTATCCACGCCCATGCTTTACTGCTGCAGCTTCTTCTGTCCATTTGGGTATACTGATAACTATGTTCTCGTGCAACAACGAATTTTGGCTGTCAGATTCTTTCATGTTTAGATGGTTAGATATACACTGCAGTACATAATTAAGCCCAAAGCTAGGCCTGATTCTCTGACTTCTGGAAGATGGCAAATTATAAGAGAGGAATTTTGGACATCATTTTTTTTATATAAGTTCTATCCATCAGCCTCCATCTGTCATTTCTCTTACATAATTGCTGTCTTTTGCCAACGTCTTCCATTTTCTTTTTGTTACCAGTTAATAGCATAAGTACACCTCTCCCATTTCTAGTTTAGATTGATGGTACTTTTATTACTATATATTATTAGAAAGAAGGAGGCCTATCTTTGACAATAGAGCACGCTGGGCACAACGCTGAGATCTGATGAGCTCAATATAGATTTGAACAATGTTTGCTCGGGAACACTATCTTCCAGAATGGTTTCTGGCAGATGTTTACCATCTTCTATATTAGTCTGCAGTCGATAGTGTTTTATCCATGTTCTTCCCACTGAGGGGTTTAGAGCAGTGCTAAAGCTCTTCACAGAATTTGCACATTGCCACCCTTAGCTCTTGTTTTTATTTCTAAACTAATTGATGTTTAGAGTCACCAGCTACTGTTTGGTGATATAATTTTCTTTCCTTGACATGAATCTACTTGCATGCAGAAAAGAATTGGTTATGGTTTTGAGGGAAGACAAGCTATAACTTCAACATCTCACACTCACGCTATTAACGAACAGGTTTGGCTTAGCAGAGCATCGGTCTCCTACTCAACTCCAGATTGCAGTAAAGGTAATTTACTATTCAGTCAAGTCTCAGACTATGTCTGCCCTTAATTTGATATTATAAATGTGTTCAATTCTCCTCTTGTTTATTCTACAGATATCGAAAGCAGCAGGAGTGGGAAAAGACTGGAGGAAGAAGAGATATCAATGGAGAAGCCAAACAGGAAGCGTTCACACATATCCTCTACCAATTTAATCTCTATAGATATCAATGAAACCATGGTCTCAAATGATGAAAGAAAACAGAAAAGGATGTGTTATGGAGAAGAAACTTCAAGCATGAGATCTTCATCTAAAGTGCATCCCTTGTCTGGCATCTGGAATCAACAGCCTACAGAATCTTTGAATTTCTTCCCAGTGGAACCGAGTCCTGTACAGAAGAATACCAAACCGAAAACCTAATACACATACTCTCTTCAGATGATGAAGACGATCAGGAAACTAAAACCCAAATCTTGAACTTGCTCTTTGGGGAAGACAAAATGCACAAAAGAGGATAGAATGTTCAAAGTTCAGGAATCTCCTCTTGTTCATAATTCTTCCTTTCAGGGTGCTTCTGGCATTAGGCCACAATTGGAGCAAAGTTCACATGCATTTCCTGTTAACCATTTTTTAAGTAGCACAAACCAGCTTTCTAATCTATCCAATCCGCATCCTGAGTCGAGGTTTCAGATGACTGGCACTTCACGTTGCTCAGAAGTGAAAAATGATGATACTTATCTGGTAAATCTTTCTTTTCAACATTGCAGTTGGTTTAATATGTTATGCTTGATTGTCATGATTGTTACTTAGCTGTTGGTATATCGTGAGTGCCTCAGTTGCTTCTGAATTGTGTACATAGATGCCCAGATATTGTTACTAACACACTTTCTTTGATTTTTACTTGACTATATGCTTCTGAATTGTGTACATAGATGCCCAGATATTGTTACTAACACACTTTCTTTGATTTTTACTTGACTATATGCTTCTGAATTGTGTACATAGATGCCCAGATATTGTTACTAACACACTTTCTTTGATTTTTACTTGACTATATGCTTCTGAATTGCTCTATACTATTTTGATGATGATCCGTCTGCTTATTTTCTGCTGGTGTTAAATTTTTTGGTTGGCGACACCTTAGGCTAGAACTACGTATGAATTTGATATCTCAAAATTTTAAAGCAGAAACAATTGGATCCATTTAGTTACCTTGACAGTTTCTCCAAAAGTTTGATATAACCAACGGCTAATATATTCATTTGGGTTAACTAGTACGACATGCCATATCGTTCCCATCTTAAGACCTTCTGCACCTACTAGTTCCAAGCAGGACTTTCCTTCTTTTCAAATCTTCGCTGGTTCCTTGAAAGCTATCTCAATCAAACTAAAAGACGTTTATGATACAGCGAGAATCTAAGGCTAATTCTATCCGAGGTAGAAAATTTAACATCTGAGCTTAATAACTCAGGTTTTGAGATAGCTTTCAAAGTTAATATATCAGCTGGCATTTTAATATAGTGCATATGTGTATACAAGTTACTGAGATGTTTTAATAGGAAAAATTAATAGAAATATCCTATAGATTAGTTGAATTAAAGCTATTGTGGCCTTGGTTTAGTTGATTTGAAGCCGATTTGGGTGATACAGGGATCTAGCTGTAGGTTTTTGGTATGATGGACACACTAGTATGCTATGATTTAAAAAATTCTGTTGTATTTAGACAGTTCTTTCATCACATGATTTGCAGATTTTTTAATCCTATCTGCTTCTCTCTTATCTCGTATGTATCTGTCTTTGTTTCTCTCACATCTGATCGTATCGATTTCGACTGATGTGGATATGGGTTCCTTACAAGATCATATTTGTATCTGTGATTAGAAAACACCCGTGCTTATTGGCAAATACTCTATCCACTTTGTGTCCAATCTGTTTGTACTCCTACACATACTCTACATCTAGTTTATCTTTAGCCATATCATTTGTATATATCTGGTACATGTATTTTGTATCCACGCCCATGCTTTACTGCTGCAGCTTCTTCTGTCCATTTGGGTATACTGATAACTATGTTCTCGTGCAACAACGAATTTTGGCTGTCAGATTCTTTCATGTTTAGATGGTTAGATATACACTGCAGTACATAATTAAGCCCAAAGCTAGGCCTGATTCTCTGACTTCTGGAAGATGGCAAATTATAAGAGAGGAATTTTGGACATCATTTTTTTTTTATATAAGTTCTATCCATCAGCCTCCATCTGTCATTTTCTCTTACATAATTGCTGTCTTTTGCCAACGTCTTCCATTTTCTTTTTGTTACCAGTTAATAGCATAAGTACACCTCTCCCATTTCTAGTTTAGATTGATGGTACTTTTATTACTATATATTATTAGAAAGAAGGAGGCCTATCTTTGACAATAGAGTACGCTGGGCACAACGCTGAGATCTGATGAGCTCAATATAGATTTGAACAATGTTTGCTCGGGAACACTATCTTCCAGAATGGTTTCTGGCAGATGTTTACCATCTTCTATATTAGTCTGCAGTCGATAGTGTTTTATCCATGTTCTTCCCACTGAGGGGTTTAGAGCAGTGCTAAAGCTCTTCACAGAATTTGCACATTGCCACCCTTAGCTCTTGTTTTTATTTCTAAACTAATTGATGTTTAGAGTCACCAGCTACTGTTTGGTGATATAATTTTCTTTCCTTGACATGAATCTACTTGCATGCAGAAAAGAATTGGTTATGGTTTTGAGGGAAGACAAGCTATAACTTCAACATCTCACACTCACGCTATTAACGAACAGGTTTGGCTTAGCAGAGCATCGGTCTCCTACTCAACTCCAGATTGCAGTAAAGGTAATTTACTATTCAGTCAAGTCTCAGACTATGTCTGCCCTTAATTTGATATTATAAATGTGTTCAATTCTCCTCTTGTTTATTCTACAGATATCGAAAGCAGCAGGAGTGGGAAAAGACTGGAGGAAGAAGAGATATCAATGGAGAAGCCAAACAGGAAGCGTTCACACATATCCTCTACCAATTTAATCTCTATAGATATCAATGAAACCATGGTCTCAAATGATGAAAGAAAACAGAAAAGGATGTGTTATGGAGAAGAAACTTCAAGCATGAGATCTTCATCTAAAGTGCATCCCTTGTCTGGCATCTGGAATCAACAGCCTACAGAATCTTTGAATTTCTTCCCAGTGGAACCGAGTCCTGTACAGAAGAATACCAAACCGGAAAACCTAATACACATACTCTCTTCAGATGATGAAGACGATCAGGAAACTAAAAACCCAAATCTTGAACTTGCTCTTTGGGGAAGACAAAATGCACAAAAGGGGAGACAATGGAAAAATCTCGATGAAGGTGAAGATGTTTCAGCATCACTTTCTCTATCCCTTGCAGTTCCTACTCTTGAAAAGGAGCAGCCAAAACACGTTACAAACCAAGATCAAGAAAGGCCTGATGTCAGCACATCATTGCTTCTCTTTGGTCGCGTCATTAATAAGTAGCCTGTTTGGAGGAAGCAAGGCTTTGTATATTGATTACCGGTAGGAAATAGTCAATGAGGGCAAATATTGAAGAAAGCCCTTTCGCATCTGTTCATAACAACACAAGCATGTTTTCGTGGGAAATATTCTCCTCTTTTTGATTAGTTGCTGTTTTCAGAGTGTAGAATCCTGGCTGTTTGTATATAAGAGATGGAAAGCCAAGGTTTTACTCCGAATTTAAGTCTATATAGGTACATTTTCTTTTTTGGCACATATCATATAAGTGCCTGTTTTTTTGTTCTCATACTGATTTCTATTTTTAGATTGTGAGTGAATGGGACTTGGTATGTTTTGAGGACAAAAGTAAGTTCAAAATTGAAGTCCTTGGACTTCATCACTTTGTCAATTGGGAGGCATGTTGGCTGCGACTTGAACCAGAAGATGCAGCAAACATTTTCTCAGATGGTGCAGACTGATATCAACAAGAATTTGAATTTATGTGCAGAAAGGCTTAATTCCCTGAAATATTGGAAAAAGGTAAATGAATTTGAGCAGAAACAGAGGTAAGATACTGTTATACAAAAGGTCAAGCTCTTTGCTCGTGTGATTTTAATTTGAGCTGATGGTAGTGGCCTGGAGCAACGTTCCTATCAAAACATTGCTATATGCGGGAATATCTTGGCCACACATGAGCCAGGACAATTACCAAAACACCCCTTGTGCAGTGGACATGCTCAGATCAGAACGCCCCGCACAGTGTGGGGCATTCTGATAAGATCCGTACTCAGTGGCCTGGATATTTGCTTGAACTCGGTACCAAAAGAAGTTTAATCAGTCCAGAGTTTAGTTAAAATAGTAGCAAAACATTAATAAAGAGAGAAATTAAAGAGGTGGTGAAGAGGATGAAAACAGGGATGGCGACAGTGTGGAGTTTAGTAGGTCTTAATCTTATTAGCATTAAAACCTTAGTAAAGAAACAGTTTTTAGTGGAGGACTAGTTAAATCAATTGCAAAACAAACTCAACCCATATCAATAAAATTTAAAAATTACTGATCCAGTTAGATTAACAATTTAAAAACGTAATAACTAATATGATTTAAGGGACTAATTAACTAACAATTTAAATAACTTGAGGGACCTACACTGAAATATTAAAGAAGTAAGGGACCATTATGCAAATACACAAAAAAAAAAACCCACGTCCCCCTCCCATGCAGCCACCTCCATAAAAACCTAACACCCCCTCTCCTCTCTCAGTCTCCTCGACTTCCTCCTCCGCCGCCTCAACAACCACCTCTCCGGCCTCAACCTCGTCCACGCTGAGTTCTTATGCACCGAACCCCACACCACCAAGCGAATCAAACTCAGACTCATCTCCAAGGATATTCTTTCGGCGAATCAAGCCATATCTTCGACTTCACAGTCATCCACCATCTCTGTAGTTACTGCTCTAAATACGTCGACCTTGACCGCGACCGATGGGTGGCCAAGGTCCAGGTTCGCCAAGAAGCCAAGCATTTACGCACCTTATTATACCTCCAACACCTGATTTCAAAGCATAATGCGGCCGCCAAGGCGGTTAAGATTCGAGAAACGCATCAAGGACTAGATTTCATGTTTGGAAAAGGAGAGTGATGCAGTCAGGTTCAGGGAATTCGTCACGGGCGCTGTGCCCGTGGTGGAGAAATCAGAGAGCAGGAGCTTGGTTTCTCTCGGGAGCTATCGATACACATTCTCCATGAAAATCTGCCCGATTTGTCGCGAAGATTTGATATGTTTGCGCCCGGATGTATCCAACATGTTGGGTAATCTCGGACCGCTTGTGATTTGCACAAAGGTTACAAGCAGTTTGGGGAGTTTAGTGAGGACGCATTTGGGGCATTTGTTGAGTTGCGGGGATCATGCGCTTGGGTATGATTTTACATGGAGCAAATTTCAATGATGTGGAGTTTAGTAAGTATAAACATTTGGCGATACCGAAAGGTTGATTCAGAGAAGAGGAAGGATGAGTATGAGGAGTTTTTGAGGGATTTGGAGGAGAATCCAGATTCGACGTTTGACATATCATTGTGTGGGAATTGTTTGTCTCACCTCGTAAACTTCTTCGCTCGCTTGTTGTTTTCTACGCACTCACGACAGGCCCCACGAGCCCCAATCTTTGACATGAATAAGGAGCGCCAGTCTTCGAGGATGGATGTCGACTGATCTGCCATTCGACGAGTTTGGTGATCTTGATTTTGGCGGTGCGGATACGATGATGGAGGGAGTTTTATTTGTAGGATTATGTTAGAACAATTTTACTTTTTCCATGCGATACAAGTTTGTTGGATTTGAAAATTTATGAAGATTTTCTTTGAATGCTAGATTTCATTTGTAGTTCAAAGATTTAAGTACATAACATGAAGGAGTTTAATTGTACACCTTGACCTCAGAACCCGCATAACTTAGTGTGTGAAAGTGAAAATAGCAACAAAATTGACTTTGTATTTTGATAATCAGCTGCAGTAATCTGTTTTGCTCTCTGAAGTAGAGGTATAATAGTGGCTGGTCATCTTAACCGTCTACATATCATTTTGCTGGAAATTTATAAGAACCAAAGGAAGCTTTATGTTGTAATTGATTGTTGAAAGCTTAAATTATTATATAAGCGAAGTTGGATTTTAGCAATAAATTTTCGGTTTCCAATATTACCCTTTCTCTCCCTCCATTCTCTCTCTTCTCTCTGACCTCTAAAAGTTTTGGAATTTGCAAAAATATCCTAAAAGTTTTGAATTGCAAAAACACCCTAAAAATTTAAAATCTACAAAAAACAACCTCAATATTTAAATCTACAAAAGTACATTGAAAATCTAGGAATTATAAACAGTGCTTGAAAAGTTTAAAATTTGCAAAAATATCCTGAAAGTTTTAAATTTTTGCAAAAACAACCTTAAAATTCAAAATTTCAAAACACATTGAAAGATCAAAACTAATATATTTTTTAAAATAAATGTTTGTAAGTTTCAAAATTAATTTAGGGTATTTTTGTAAATTTCAAATTTTCAGAGTGGTTATTGGAATTTTGAAACTTTTAGGGTGTTTTCTATAAATTGCAAAATTTTGAGGGGATGTTTGTAATTCCAAGATTTTGGTGCACGATTTGGATATTTGAAATTTTTAGGTGTTTTTATAAATTTTGAGTTCTAGGATGTTTTTGCAATTATCAAAACAGTAAAGATGTTTTCTGAAAATCCTAAATTTTTTTGAAGGTATGTTTTAAGTTCTAAGATTTTAATTGTACTACTTGTAAGTTTGAAATTTTATTATATTTTTGTAAATTTTGATTGTCACGTGGATATTACTAGTGCTTATGTCTCTGTACTTAAGTCTTTTGGTGCCATACTTACATAATCATAATCAAGTTGCTATACTTATATATTTTTCTTGCTATGCTTTAATTTTTATTGCTATATTTATATATTTTTCTTGCTATACTTTCAATAGTTAATGTTATACTTATGCCTTTTATGCTATACTTTTAGTCTTTTCATGTTATACTTTCAATTTTTGTGCTTTATTTATGTCTTTTCATTGTATACTTTCAATATTATGTTGCTATACTTATATATTTTTCTTGCTATACTTTCAATATTATGTTGCTATACTTTCTGTACAATGGAAGTCTTAGAACTAAATTCATCCCCAAATTTTTTTTGGAATTTGAAGAAAACACCCTTAATGTCTTGAAAATTGCAAAAACACCCTAAATATTCAAAATAAAAAAACATCCTAAAATTTCAAACTTACAACTAGTACACTAGAAATCTAAAATTTACAAACATCCCCTAAAAATTTGCAATTTGTAGAAAACACCCGAAAGTTTTAACAAATGCAAAAAATACACCCTAAAAAGAATGAAACTTACAAACATTTACAAAAACCTGTTATTATAGTTTCATCTTTTTAGTGTGTTTTGTAAATTTCAAATTTTCAGAGTGGTTATTGGAATTTTGAAACTTTTATGGTGTTCTTTGAAAATTTCAAATTTTTCAGGGGGCTGTTTGTATTTTTTAGATTTTCAGTATGCTGTGTGTAGGCTTGTAAGTTTCAAGTTATTTTTTACAATTCAAAATTTTTTGGTTATTTTCTACAAAATCCAAAAAAATTCTTTGGTTTTTTTGGTGTAAAATGAGGTTTTAAATTTTTTAGGGGGCTACATAGTTATGTAGTGCTTTTGGGAGGTTGGGTTTATATACAAATGCACAAAGTTGATTGGATTTATAGGTACAAACAAAACTACTTAGGTTTAAAAATAAGTCAACCTAAAGCTTTAGGTTGTCCTTCCTCCTTGTAGATTACAAATTTTATCAGAACATGAATAGAGTGGTTTTGTACTAGATTAGTTTCGATATTTTGACTATGCTATTTATGATAAAGCCACCTGTGGGGATGATTCTGATAAGATTTGTATTCGCCCACGGAGGCCATCTTTTGACTCTCCCCATTGACAATTGTTCCATATATATATATAGAGCTTTCAAACTAGCTTTAGTGACTAAATTGTCGATAAAATCCCCATTCTACATGCCTAAGATATCCTTTCTTTTGCTAGTTATGCCACTTATACTTATTTGGTTCTCGTGTACAAAACATAACAAGTATCTTCTTGCAGAAAGGCAGAAGTCCACAAATGTCTTCCTTGTTCCCCAATCCCATATCTGCCAATTAGTCTGCAGCTGTCTTCAGGATATTTTTAGTTCTGACTGATGGGCAATATTTTGTACACAGAGAAGTATCTGAGAATAGGAACTTGCCTAGCTAATTTGACAGTTTGTGATTCAAAATCTATCTATTCTTCGATCAGTACATTGATAGAAGGTTGGGAATGAGCTTATTAATTCAGTTGAAAGAATTCGAGCAGTTCTGGGTACTAGTAAAACACTCTCCTATGTAAAGATCTATCTCGTTGTGGGACTTTTGATCTTCCAGCTTAACTGGTTCTATTTATGTACGTATATTCTGATGTAGTTTTGATTTGAATAAAATAAATACATAAGTCGATTTCTTTCATGTTGCAAATTATATGATGTACTTCACAGTAGTTCGGGTGAAAATAACTGCACCATGGGTATAAACGAGGAGAGAAAAAAAAATGTTTTCCCCCCTAGAAATCACCTTAAAAATAGAGTAATTATATAGAAACCACCTTTTAATGTCCATTTATATATAAACTATCTTCAAAGTGAGTTTGTGTTGCAATCAACCACATTCCAATTTAATTTTTGACTGAAAACCTAAAAAGTACTTTTAAAAACTCACATTACTCATTTTGTTAATTTTTAGGCATTTCTCTTTGAGTACATGTAGGGAAACATTGTGGTGGATTTAAATACATGTTGGAAAACAATACCAATGATTCTAATTTTATCACCATTTTGCTGAACTTGAGATAGTACTTCAATTGAATTTGTACGATAGATCCAGCTTGCATAGTTCAAAGATCACTTGTGGCCACCACTTTTATTTCTTTATAGTACAAAGGTGACTCACTTGACCAACAAAAAAAAAAAACCCTGACAAAAGTTAACATAGAAGAAAGTGAACAAAATTGCAAAATAGAAGAAAGACCATGAATCAGTGTACTTCTTCTACTCTATCTTCATATCTTTAACTACTGAAGAAATTTTTTAGATCTTAATTTCCTTGTTGATGAATCCTTGGCCCGTACCTGCAATCAATTAGCCACTTAACACATAAATTGCAATTAGAAATATCAAAATGATTAAGTTGAGAGATAGATAAGAGCATGGATTTGATCCACCAACCAAAAGTTACAATGAGATCACTCTTTTAACCAAAACCATCTGTTATTTAGACATTTATACATGGTTCATTCTAAGTCTTAACACTTAATTTTGTTAAATTAGACCCCTCATATTTGTTACTTCCATCATAGACTCTCAAATCTTCATATTTATAAATCAGACCACCCCACCCCACCCCACCACAACCAAAAAAAAGAATTTTTTTTGTTGATAATAGTTTGAAACATGAGGTGTTATTTAAAACAATTTAATTGATTTAGGGGTCTTATTTAAAGCAATATACTTGATTTGGCGGGTCTACTTTAGAAATATGAAAATTAGGAATCAAATATAAAATTAACAAAGATTTGGGGTCGATGCGATAAAAACCATTGTATTTGTTATCATCATCCTCCACTAAATAATAGATGGTTGTCATCGAGGAAAACTTTACCCCTACTACTGTATGACACGATTGACTAGAAAAGATATGAATCCATATGAAAACTTACCTACCTATTTTGAGTGGGATTTGAAGTTGATGGTGGAATCCTCCTCTTGCTCACTCCTACTTGCTTCATCTGTTTCCTTGTCTCAGCTCTCATTTGGTTTTGATCAACTGTAGCTTTCACAGACATCAGCTTCCTTGATCCTCTTGTACTCATTAAACTCTTCTTTCCATTGTAATATTTAAGGGAGTATGAAGAGCTGAGAAGAAACAAGACTATGAGCAGGACTAGAAATCTTAGCCAATACTTCATTCTTGATTCCTCAAATGAAGAAATTTGAGTAAAAACTTGAAGGTAGGAAGAGTTGAGTTGCTTAAGATGTGAAGAGATACGTATTTAGAGTTGCTGATGAGTGATGATAGTTAATGACAATGACGGGAATTTAACAAGTAATTTTCTTGAAGAGGAGCACGAGATCATGTGATGCATCTTTTTGACTGTAATCTGAAAATAACTTTTTTGTATCATGCTGAGTCTTACACAATCGATTTATTAATGTAAAGAGGCTAATCATGTTACCAAATCACATGATATTAGAATAAACAATATAATGTTTGTGGTCTAAAGTTCTAGCCGCCGGTTTTAGCTCACTTGAACCCTAGGATTGTGTGCACATGTATTAGAGTGAACGGATTATGGTGTGTTGCTAATGTGATTCATATTCAGACCATTACAGTTCAGATCATCAACATATTTAGATCATAGTTGATGGTTTAGATGTGTGTCACATCAAACACCATACGATTTAGTGGTGCGGCTATATATGTGAACTCTGAGTACAATACCAAATATGATTAGTTTTGTTTTTGTTCAGTTGCATCCTGCCAAATCTCTCTAAATTTAGTCTATATACAATCAATAGAAAACCTACTTAGCGAGTCTAGGAGGGAAAATTTCAGTTCAAATGTTCCTATTTGTAGACAGAAATTCAACTTAAAATACAAAGAGATTTATTGTTGCAACCTTATTCTCCATCAGTTTGAAATTTATAGACTATAAGCTTGCATTAAACACTTCTTAAGAAATATGAAAATTTAAAATTAAAATAAAAGTTTGAAGAAAGGGACACGCATCCTAAAATCCAAGTTCTAAAACAACTACTTCTTCCTGTATGTCACGTGATAGAGAACATGGATACTGATTACCTTATGCACTGCAAGTGAATTGATTAATTTCAAGGATATCGGATCCTTTGTGATAAGTTGAAGGGTGGTGAATATAGAAATTATAACAGGCTCAGAGTAGCCACGCGGTGTTACTGTATAACTACCAAATTATTTATTTTTTAAAATATAATTTTTATGGTACAATACAGACATTGGGATTGGGGTGGTGACTAAATTTTGGACCGTAGAGAAAAATATCCCTTTTCATTCCTACCGAAAGCAAGAATTAGGGGGTTAGAAAAGAATTTTCATGAATGCCAAGTGTTCTTCTTGAGACCATCTCTTCTCTTTTTAGTCCTTTCCTAGCTCCTTCTTACCTCCTTGGGAGCCACGCTATGTGCTACATGATAAAGTCACACATAGACTAATAATGAGAAGTTTACCTGTATCTTAGCATCAATTCTAAAGTTGATGATTGTACTGATATTTTAAGTGTTTATAGTGATTCGGTATTACCTGTATCTTAGCATCAATTCTAAAGTTGGTGATTGTACTGATATTTTAAGTGTTTATAACGATTCGATATTTGGTTACATTGATCTTTAAAATGTCTATACTGAGTTTTAATATTCATACTGAGTAGTGAGACACAATAATACAGAGGTTAGGGCTGGATTGAGATCAGACACATTTGCCCCCTGTTGAATATAACATGTGTACCTGTTTGAATTTACCAAGTCAATTACATACAAGCAAGAGGAAATTGTCCAGAAATGTCATGGACATCTTCTAAAGAAATTACTAAAATTTCTACTAAGTTGATTGTTTCACAGAATTGGTTTCCTAAAGTAGAGAGATTTTATGCTTATTATGTTATGACTAGTAAATTAATTATGAGATGGCTAAGTCATTGCTTGCTGGATTACTAGTTACGTAAAGATAACATTTTGCGCTATATATATAAAATATTCCTGGTTTATTGTAATGATACAGGTTCTGATCATAGCTAGAGCAAAAAACATTCATTGGCTCTGATAGATTATATTAATAGTGCATCAAAGCGGATTAGTGAATTTACTGTTACAATGAAATATAGAATACTTTTAGCAAAGAAGCAAATGGGGTGGTGGCGCAGTTGGCTAGCGCGTAGGTCTCATAGCAAAATTGAGTTATCCTGAGGTCGAGAGTTCGAGCCTCTCTCACCCCAATTTTTTATTTTTCCATTCTAATTTCTAGAGTTGGTTTAAGGTTCTTTTCCTATTCTTTTTAAATTGACTTCGTAAGTAGAATACTAACAATTTTGCATTTCTAGCCCAAATTCACACCCTATTACATATTATTTTGGGTTTTTTTTAATAGGAAACCACCAAAATATATAGTGGTTTGTCAGAGAACCATCACAAAATTTTCAGTTTTTATAGATACACCGTGAAAATGTGCCTCATTAACAAAGTGCCACCTAGTCCTAATTTTATCTATATTTTATTAAATAATTGTATAAAATGACATAAATGCCCATTGTGACAAAATTTTGAAGGGGATGAGGAGTGCTCGGAGGGAAATTAAAACTTTTGAGGGAGTTAACGAAGTTTTGAAGATAAATAATGTGTTTTGTTGGAATGAGAAAATATACCAATAGATTGGTGGGTCCCAGCATGAAGATATTTTTGGAATTTAGTACTTTGTTAAGTGCTAAATTTTAATTTGGTGACACTTTGTTAAGGATGTATATTTTCATGGTGGTTCTATGAAAAGTAAAAATATTGCAGTGGTTCTCCGAAAAACTGCTATATTTTGTGGTGGTTTCATATAAAAAAACCCTATTATTTTTGTAGTACTACATAACACAAGAATATGAGATATTTCGAGACTTGTAATTCTAATAGGTAACATCAATCAATCATCATCAATATAGGAAATGAAAAATCCCACATTTAACTTGGTCAAAACTTTGACAATTCGTTTCATTCTGGCCCACGGAGCGCAAACTGGTGTCTGTTTGTCAGGTTAAAAAGGAGGATTTATATGATATTTTCTTAAATAAATCTGGTAAATGCACTGTGTTTCCATGCAAAATTATGGTAGTAAACATATAAAAAATTTGTAAATAATACTTCTAGGGACCAGTAAAACTCCATTTAAACTCAATAACTCTAGAACCCAAAAGATGTAATTACTAATTAATGGTTTAACCCTTCAACTTCTAAGCACACTTTATAACCTTCAGTCGCCAAAGCAATCCTTTGAAGAAGCACTAAAAATGGCAGAGGAAGAGGATGTCAAAGAAAAAATTGTAAGGATAGACAAAACCCAAGAAGATGATGATGAAGATTGCTATGAGATTGATTGCTATGAGATCGAAACCATCAATTTCAACCGCAGATTTTCAAGCAAAAATGATGGTGATGACCATGATGACGATGATGAGGATGCTGTTCTTGTTTCTGCCGAAGGACCGGTGAGTTCAAAGGAACATAGATTAAGTTATTACTAATTCTGTTTAGATGTTCTATTGTAATACTAATAATAATAAGCTTCTTAATTAGGTAGCGCTGAGAGATTTTCCACATTCAAGACATCTCTGTGCAAACTTTCCCTACGACGCCACTTCTCATGAGAGCTGTTGTAGCATGGTTTGTTTCTTAAATCTCATACATTGCAATTTACTGTAATTTCGATCAGTGTAAAATGCGAATCCACAACTAGCGAGACAAATTGAAAAGAGGAAAAAAAAAACACTCCCTTTGAAATTAGCATTTTGATTTCTACCTCAAACATTTCGTAAAATCAAAAGTGAATAGATTTGATTACAGAGATCACTCACGCCGCCATAAATTCTTTTTGATATCTGAAACCTCGTATTCTTTTCTTGTTTTGCGCAGTGCTTCTGTTATGTATGTGATATAGCCGCTCCTTGCTTACAGTGGGAGGGAACATCTGGACACTGCAATATCTCCAACAAGCTTTAAAGAATTAACAATTGTATGTCATACTCTTTGTATCGAAAGGAAGAGAACAAAATGTGGACAATGCAATATATTCGACAAATTTCTACCCAAAGAGTGCTTGTATTACATTATTTTTCCAAAGGTTATTTGAGCACAATTAGAACATATATCAAGAACCACGTAGATGTGATAGTTTATATGTAGATGTCACATCTGCCAAATTTGCAAGATGTTTTAGGCTTAGAAAGCTTAGTCATCATCATATGAGACATGGACATCGGTGGTGCATCCAATTGCATTAGGGTCCTCGGCGCCACAACAATCATAGAACTTGGCAGCATAAGGTGGATCATTTGGTCCAAGTTCATAATACCTAATGAGAGAAAACAAAATAAAATGTTAAGGAGAGAAGTATAAATGATCAGTCAAGATCCTTGCTTCGTTTCTAAGAATTACATGCACACGTCCTTGAAAATGAAAGCATTTTATACAGACTGAATCACTTATCACTTCGTATACCAACATGCACAACCTGGAACAAGCTTGCTGATGTCTCAGTAAAATCCAGGAGTTACAAATGCATATACTTATGAAAGAAAGTCTTGATCTATGTTTTGCAACATTAAGTTCACTATAACATTGTCATTTACATAAACACGAAGCGGGCAAAAGTAGTAATCAAAGGATTCTAATCATTGTCATATACCACATCTCTTGTAATCAAGTTTATGCCAAACTCTCAGCACACCTGATTTTAATAGGACACATGTAAAGATTGAACAAATGTCAATAATCGACTTTTCACACTTATGTGAAACCTTCACCAGAAGCTTGGGTCTGATTTGGTTGGCAAGATTATCCGTGACACACATCCTGATACATACATGCACGTTCAATTTGTATCTATGTTGCATGAAAATCACTTGTGTCCCTGTGCAATATGTACATAAACTATCTATATCTACATCTACTCATATGTGAGGGCCACACATCCTGTCATCAGAGCAACGGGATCAGGGCTCATCTACTTATTATGTGATTGAAAATTAGAGCAAGTTTTCTTACAAGATGTTAACAAGGTAATTTCTCGCTTGATGGTGATGGCGAGAACTGATTCAATAGGCAGAATAATATACAATACCAGCATGCCATTGAAGTCTCCTGCACCTCCACTTTTCAACTGGCCCTCATTATCTTTACGTCATTAATGATTACTAAACAAAATTTTTGGTAATGCTAATCTAAACTTAAATCAATTTGTAATCCAAAATTTACATCAAATCCAATTTAAATTGCAGGTATTAGTTTACGAAAAATATTTATGCCCGCATGTCATCTCTCATGTCAACTCTTATTCTCCTTCAGTGTATTATTGACCCTAATCCTAACCGAACATCTGCTAGCGTAACATCATGTCTTCCTCCAGTTATATAACTTGTATCCAAACCTAAGGCTAAAAGTATTAAATACTGCTTCTTCTATGATTCTATCTTCCTCTCTAGCGAAATTGATGTATCATGACGGAAAGACCCCCAAATCAACTTAGATACTACTGTTTTGTGCTTAGAAGATAGAAAATGGTGAAGACGAGGAGACGAGGGTGAAAAATATGAAGAGGGTACAAACCCACTTTGGAGCAATAGCAGAGCCAGGGGGCCAGGGGTGGCCATGGCCCCCCTAGCTTTTACCAAAGATACCATATATACATATGAGTTTTTCCATATTAGTCCCCAACATCTTTCATACTCGAATTTAATCCCCCAAATCTTTTATACTTGAAATTAGTGTCCCAAATCTTTTATATTTGAATTAGTCCCCTAAATCTTTCATATTAAGATTTGAAATAGTCCTCAAATACTTGAAACATTTGAAATTAGTCCTTTTGTTATATTACCACCTAAATTGTTAATCATCATTGTGTAGTGGTTAACCAGAGGCGGGTAATTACCAAACAACCAAAATCAACATTAAAATCTCTAAACTGAAGTTCAAAATCAGCAGATTTGAGTAAAACACATAGGCCATATTTTCATGCATTTTTCTTTGTATTTCGAGTAGAATAAGAAAATGAGGTTTCAATGTTCATATAATATCGCATTTAATAGTAGAATTGTGAAATGGGGTCTATATTTCCATATGGGTTTACAGTTTGTGATGGACTTGTGAACTGGTGTTCTTCCAATTTCATAAAATTTTAAATTAAGAAGTAGAGATGTGAGATAAGTTTTCACGTCCATGTACTTGGCAACTATTTTATATAAATGAAATAGTTAAAATTCCTTCATTTTTGTTGTTACTGTATGAAATAAGTTTAATAGTAATAGATAGTATATTGTCAATTTGTTAGGTCTGCAAAAATTTAGAATTTGTAGTTTGTGATTATGGAAAACCAACTACAATTGCTAAATTTTATTTAAAAAAGATTGATGATTCAAGGATGGGTGTAAATGTTAAGTTGATTTAAGCATTTATGAAAAAAATTTGCTTGTAAAAACTTTTACTTGGTTCTTCTTTCATCCACTTACATATATGAAAATTTATAATTTTTTATTATCATATTTGATCACTTATTGATCAATGTATAGGACGATGATTGTATTTGGCTCCCCGGGGAAAAAATTTCTGGCTCCTCCACTGCTCTGGAGGCATACAAGTTATACCTAGCTTGAGAAAACTTATAGAGGTTCCTTGATCAACTTGGAAATTAGTACAACTTATGTGATATTACTCAAACTTTTTGTTGTTGTTGTTGTTATTGTTATTACATCCATCCAAAATACCTATTAAATACCATAGAAGTAATATCTTCATAACAATGAAGGTGAAAAAACAAGCTAAGTTCCAATAAATAAATAATATATCAATAACAATACAATTCGAACAATCAAAAGTGACATTAACTCATTTAATTGCCTCAATTACCCAAGGATCGAAATTTACAGGATAAAAGCCCTTATTGCGAAATTTTTTTAAAAAAAACAGATATAAAATCAAATCAAAATAAAAAATAAATTAATCAAGAGTTTTTAATTGATACCTTTTCTGGTCATCGTGCCTTCGACAGACGAAGAACGAAGGGTGAAACCTACAGGATGAGCGCGTGTTCGAGGAGG
Organism: Asparagus setaceus; assembly: GCA_012295165.1. NCBI lineage: Eukaryota > Viridiplantae > Streptophyta > Magnoliopsida > Asparagales > Asparagaceae > Asparagus > Asparagus setaceus. The sequence goes on along the minus strand of CM022708.1, from coordinate 24,372,581 downwards.
GGTCGTAGCTTAACTTGCACCGCCGGCACAACTTATCTTGCTTCTTAGCTTGCCTCTGCTCCTTATTATTCTCCATCATCATCACACCAGCGCTCAGGTCTGGATCCTTCTATTTGTCGTAACCTCAGAATGGGATCGAGAGGAGAGACTGAGAGAATTAGCAGAGAGGAGGATGAGTTTAAGATAAAATGGTCTTGAGGCGCAGCGCACCGACTTCAAATTTTTTTTCTTTTTTTTTTTCCAACAATTAAAGGACAAATGCTAAGGCCCATTCAAACTCTTACTAATTGGCCCAACATATCTACAAATATTTAAATAAGTCTCCCAAACGTCGCACATTCTAAGTAAGTCTCTCAAACCTATGAGCATTCTTAAACAAGTTCTCCCACATCCCACATATTTTAAATGAGTCCCACAAATCTATAACTTCTTTTAAATAAGTACCTTTATGTTTAATAACTATTAACTTAACTCTAAATTAACTAAATTTTATTAATCTTGCATGCTTTGTTGCCCGGGTCCAATTAGCAAAGTAGGATTATTTAGTTAGTGTCCAAACTACTTATGTTTGTTAGTAGTAGAATAAAGCCAGCTTAACTGTATGACTTGTTGGGTTGTCTTTGATTCTTTGTATAACTTCATAATAATTAGATAGGGTTAGAGGTCTATCATGATAGAAAATTGGGTCTCATCATGATTAGGAGTTTGTATCCTATTCTAATTAGGAAATTAGGCCAGAGATAGGGTTTTGATTTCTCTATATAGTCTTCTATTGTTGGAGGAAAAACTAAGAAAAAGGGAGTCTCTATTCTTGTAATTTAGGGTTAGCAGAGGAAGATTCAAGAATATTGTGCAAGAGGCGAGAGTTTCTTAGTCTTTATCCGTACAAAAGATTACAACATTGGTGAGAGTTTCGTAATCTTTATCCGTGCAAAAAATTACAGTATTGGGGGAGGGTTTCACAGTGTTTATCTGTCCAAAAGATTGTAAGGAGATGACATTGGAGAGCTATGAGAGCTGATTATGTATGTGAGGTTGAAAGATTGAGAGATGAGAGTTGAGAGGTTCCTCTTATAGTTCTCTCTAATACATAGTGAATTTCTTGTATTGTTGTCCCGTAGATGTAGGTCGAAGTTGGTCAACCAAACCACGTAAATCTTGGTGTTCTTTCTTCTTGATTGTGACTGTTTTCTATCTTACGAATTGTTATTTAGCTTACGAGTTGCGGAGATTGTAGTAGATTGGGATTAAAATCCCCAACAAGTGATATCAGACTGATGGTGATGAATCCGAGAGCGAGTTTGTAAGATAGACATCGTGCAAGATTGAAGATCGGCGTTACAAGAATCAAGAAAAAGAAAAAGAAAAAAAAGATGGCTTGCAAATGCGATAGGCAGGCATGAGGGCAGCGTGTAATGGCGGTTAGTAGAGTGATGTAGAATTAGGACAAAAATTGGGTTCTGTTCTTGCCTAAAAATAGTAGACGCGTGAGTTAATTATGTGGGCAAACACAATTCTTGCTACAGTATAATTAAGAACATAAAATTTATCGCTTATGCTACAGTGTATTTTTGAATTTTAATCACACTCAGCATGCTATAGCAATTTTTTGCCTTTTTATTCACTGTTCAAGTCAAAGTAAGATTTTTAACATTCAAAATACTAGTCATATCTCCTTTTTTTTTGTTCCTATAGACGATGAATTTAATATTTATCAAGCATTTCACAAATATAAATCTTTTCGACTCTATTATAAAAATTAATAAAACTTATTAATTGATGTTTTATTTTGTTAACTAGTTTGGAGATTCACTCAGTAAATAGTAGTAAACAAATCATCATTGAAGTTTTTATAAATAGTTATATATATAAAAATCATATTATTGTTCATGAGGAAAAATTTGAGAAAATGTAAAATTAGTCTATTCTATTTAAAGAATAGTGAGTACAATCTCTCGAATGCAATCTCTCTCTCTAACTGACTTAGATAAAAAGAAATTATAAATTCCTCGATCGGTTGCCCGATTTACAAAAGAGAGAAAGATCAACGGAGACCCTTCCCTTTATTTAATCTGGGTTCTTCACGGTAGCGGTGGGAGCTTGAATCTTGTATCCCGTTGACGATCCGACCGTCTTGACTCGTGGGACGAGGTTGAAAAAATAACTCGCAGGAGCAAGTTTATAACTCTGGCCGAGTTAAGAACTCTTTGATAGAGTTGATTTTAGAAAAGGATTAGTAATCCTTTTAGCCAAGAATGGCGGAGAGGAACTTGCTATGCAAGTTTGAAAACTGTAATCGAGTTGAACTCTCTAGGAGAGTTGATGCCAGCAAAGGAGGTTTGATCCTTTCTTTAAAAGAAAAGATGTAGGTCTTTGGTAAAACCTCAATATCTCCAAATCTAACCGGTAGAAATCAATCTCCACCGTTCAGAATTAGGAACGATGAGTGTTGAGATTCTCCTCCAAGTTTCACTCCGATCGGACCACGGATGAAGGTCCGATCGTCACGCCGATCACAGCTGCGCAGAAGAAACCGTTCTCTGCACAGATTGGCTTCGGTAAAACCTTGATATCTCCAGATCCAACCGATAGAAAGCAATCTCCACCGTTCAGAATTAGGAACGACGAGTGGTGAGACTCCTCTCAAGTTTCACTCCGATCGGACCACGGATGAAGGTCCGATCGTCACGCCGATCACAGCTGCGCAGAAGAAACCGTTCTCTGCACAGATTGGCTTCGGTAAAACCTTGATATCTCCAGATCCAACCGATAGAAAGCAATCTCCACCGTTCAGAATTAGGAACGACGAGTGGTGAGACTCCTCTCAAGTTTCACTCCGATCGGACCACGGATGAAGGTCCGATCGTCACGCCGATCACAGCTGCGCAGAAGAAACCGTTCTCTGCACAGATTGGCTTCGGTAAAACCTTGATATCTCCAGATCCAACCGATAGAAAGCAATCTCCACCGTTCAGAATTAGGAACGACGAGTGGTGAGACTCCTCTCCAAGTTTCACTCCGATCAGACCACGGATGAAGGTCCGATCGTCATGCCGATCACAGCTGCGCAGAAGTGGTTTTTTCTTTTCTCCCTCTCTTTCTCTCCTTTTTAGTTCTCCGGCCCAAACTCTTTCAACCCGCCCCATTTGGCTGTGAAAACCCCCCATTTATAGGGGTTAAAGGGGTGTAACCATCCCCTTAAAATGCTCCATAATGGGGGTTTAGTGGGTGTAACCACCCCTTAAATTGCTCAAGCGGTTGAGGAACCGTTCAACTCATGTTTGAATGAGTCAAAGCGAGTTCGCGTTCTAGAGCAAGTCTCGCGTCGCATTTAGTGCGAGGAGCGGGGATAGACCTCAGCGTCTACATTTTAACTAGGGCGGGGTTGGAAGCTGCGTTTTGAGCTTTGAACGCGGGCCATGTGCTCCGCGTTTTGAATTGAAACGCTGGCCATGTGCTCCGCGTTTTGAATTGAAGCGGGCCATGTGCTCCGCGTTTTGAATTGAAACGCTGGCCATGTGCTCCGCGTTTTGAATTGAAGCGGGCCATGTGCTCCGCGTTTTGAATTGAGACGCGGGTGAGCCCGCATTTTGCTGAAGAGATCAATACTTATGATCTCTTTTCACAAGGATTGTCAACTTGTAATCCTTGTACTGGAGACATTAGCTTCGATTCTCCTTTGTTGTCGTGAAAGTCGTCGACTTGTAACCTTCATTGATAGTGTTTCGTGGATATTGGTGTCTTGATGAAATTTTTTCTGACCTCTGAGAACCCCTCCAAAGTTTTTGAAAGTTCGCGGTTGGTAGGACGAGCTTTGAATACTGGATATCTTCTTTGCTTGATCCCGAAGGTATTGCTCCTCATTCGTCTTCAAAGAAGTTGTGTTACGCTTTTGTCCACGCTAATCATTCGTCTTGCATGGGTGAACTCCGGCATTTTGCTTTTTTAATGCGGAGTGACCGTGAGCGTCTCGAACTTTGCTACGGAGACCGATCCTCGCGATTTGAGGTTGAAACACTGAGCTGGCCATCGCGATACGTGTTTCGCGGTAGCGACCCTCACGTTTTGTGTTGAAGCGAGGGTGGTCCTTCGCTTTATGAGTAAAACGCGGGATGAACCCCACATTTCCAACTAAGTCTTTTAGACTTTTCTTTAAGGTGCCAAAAGTATAGTGTTAACTTGGCATGCCTTTCATACTTGTTGTTTGAACAAGCTTTTGGAGACTTATCACTCTATTGCAAAGAGTTGATAAATTGGTTTTATCATCGAGGTGGAATTTTTAACTTGATGATGATTTTGAGGACTTATCGCTCTATTGAAGAGAGTCGATAAGTTGATTTTATCAGAGGTGTGGGGTTAACTTGATAAAGTTGGGTATTTGTGATTTGAACAAGATTTTGAGGACCTATCGCTCTATTGAAGAGAGTCAATAAGTTGATTTTATCGAGGTATGGAGTTAACTTGATAAAATTGGGTACTTGTGGTGTGAACAAGATTTTGAGGACCTATCGCCTATTGATGAGAGTCGATAAGTTTAGATTTTGTCGGGGGATAAAATATGAAACCTGTGATTTGAACAAGGTTTAAGGCCTGTGATGTGAACAAGGCTTACATGGCTTGTGGTGTGAACAAGGCTTTGGGTTTGTGGTTTGAACAAGGATTTGTGCTTGTGGTTTAAACAAGGCCTTTGGGTTTGTGGTTTGAACAAGGCTTTGGGCTTGTGGTTTAAACAAGGCTTTGGGCTTGTGGTTTAAACAAGGCTTTAGGCTTGTAATGTGAACAAGGCTTGGGGCTTATCATCCTATTGAGGAGGATTGATAAGTTGATTGTCAGAGGTGTGAGGTTAACATGACAAGGATATGTTGCGATTGGAGCAACTTTGTGGACTTATCATCCTATTGGAGAGGATTGATAAGTTGGTTATCAAACTCTGCTGAGGATGTGTACAGATTTTGATAGGACTGTGTTGTAATTTGAACAACTTTGTGGATCTATCATTCTATTGGAAAGGAATGATGAGTTGATTGACGGGTTTAGTTGTGATTTGAACAAGATTTTGAGGACCTATCATCCTATTGGAGAGGATTGATAAGTTGATTATATCATCGAGGTATAGTGTTGACTTGATGAAGATACGTTGCGATCGGAGCAACTTTGAGGACCTATCATCCTATTGAGGAGGATTGATAAGTTAATTGCGATTTAAGCAAATTTGAAGAGTTCGCCAGACGCGGACGTTGTGCTACGATGTTGAATCGTAGACTTTGTCGTCTTTTACGGGTAAGAAACTAACCGGCAACGCGTGTTAGGCGTTGACTTTAGGGTTATTGGCCAACCCCAAGCCGTCAACGGACTTGATGAGCCTTTACCGATTACCGCTTGAATCGGGCTAGCATGCGATTATCTAAATCCGTTCGCATGTGACGTTGTGCTAAAAGAATAAAACTCTTTTAGGCTTAATGCTACGATGTTGAATCGTAGACTTTGTCGTCTTTTACGGGTAAGAAACTAACCGGCAACGCGTGTTAGGCGTTGACTTTAGGGTTATTGGCCAACCCCCAGCCGTCAACGGACTTGATGAGCCTTTACCGATTACCGTTTGAATCGGGCTAGCATGCAGATTATCTAAATCCGTTCTGCATGTGACGTTGTGCTAAAAGAATAAAACTCTTTTAGGCTTAATGCTACGATGTTGAATACGTAGGCTTCGTCTTTCTCACGGGAATAGACTACCCTACCGCACGATAGATGCGTGCTTATCTCTGCTTAGGTTTCGAGATAAAATTCCCCAGACTTGAATTCTGGTGTCTTTTTTAATCGGAAAAAGACTAAACTGGCAACGCGTGTTAGGCATTGACTTATCCCTACTTAGGATTCGGGATAAAATTCCCCACACGTGTAAGATGTGGATTGTGGTGCCACAACTTTGAATATGTGGGCTTTTGTTCTTTTTACGGTTAAGAACTAACCGGCAACGCGTGTTAGGCGTTGACTTATCCCTACTTAGGATTCGGGATAAAATTCCCCACACGTGTAAGATGTGGATTGTGGTGCCACAACTTTGAATATGTGGGCTTTTGTTCTTTTTACGGTTAAGAACTAACCGGCAACGCGTGTTACGCGAAGGCTTATCCCTACTTAGGCTTCGGGATTTAGTTGTGATTTGAACAACTCGAGGAACTTATCTGGCCGGGAGGGTTGATAAGATAACGCGGACAGATTGTGTTGCGATTAGTGCAACTTTGAGGACTTATCGCTCATTGAAGAGAGTCGATAAGTTGATTGTCGAGGTGTGAGGTTAACGTGACAAGTGTATGTTGCGACGGAGCATTTTGAGGACTTATCGCTCTATTGAAGAGAGTCGATAAGTTGATTGTCGAGGTGTGAGGTTAACGTGACAAGGGTATGTTGCGACGGAGCAATTTTGAGGACTCATCGCTCTATTGAAGAGAGTCGATAAGTTGATTGTCGAGGTGTGAGGTTAACGTGACAAGGGTATGTTGCGACGGAGCATTTTGAGGACTTATCGCCTATTGAAGAGAGTCGATAAGTTGATTGTCGAGGTGTGAGGTTAACGTGACAAGTGTATGTTGCGACGGAGCAATTTTGAGGACTTATCGCTCTATTGAAGAGAGTCGATAAGTTGATTGTCAGAGGTGTGAGGTTAACGTGACAAGGGTATGTTGCGATCGAGCATTTTGAGGACTTATCGCTCTATTGAAGAGAGTCGATAAGTTGATTGTCGAGGTGTGAGGTTAACGACAAGGGTATGTTGCGATCGAGCATTTTGAGGACTTATCGCCTATTGAAGAGAGTCGATAAGTTGATTGTCGAGGTGTGAGGTTAACGTGACAAGGGTATGTTGCGATCGGAGCAATTTTGAGGACTTATCGCTCTATTAAAGAGAGTCGATAAGTTGATTGTCAGAGGTGAGGTTAACGTGACAAGGGTATGTTGCGATCGGAGCAATTTTGAGGACTCATCGCTCTATTGAAGAGAGTCGATAAGTTGATTGTCAGAGGTGCATTGTTAACCTGACGGGATTGTGTTACGATTTGAGCAACTTTGTAGACTTATCATCCTATTGGAGAGGATTGATAAGTTGATTTTGGTGGTGGTGCTGCATGCTGAAGTGCTTACATTGTCAAAAGTATTTTGTTAACTTGACAACATTTGGAATTTATTATTCTACTCGGAAAATAACAGATAATCAACCCCCAGTCTGTAATTATTCTAGGTTGATACTAACCGAGTCTTCGGCCTCGCGATTTAGAGCCGGGTCATCAATAGCCAGGTCTTCGGAGTCAGTCTCCTCTTCTTCAGCTTCAATCCTAGCAATAATTGCTTCAGCCTGTTCGCCCTGGGAGACTAGTTGTTTCCAGGAACGACATTTTGCAACCCCCATTCGAGCTAGAAGATTGGTTTGTAAATTGTCTTGACAGTGTGTCAATGACTGTGTCATACATCGAGCATCGAAGAGCCATGCCGGAACCGTTCGGCGAAGACTTTGATAGGCTCTCCTCCTTTTGCTTAATGGCAAGAAGAGAAGTGATGTGATTTCCGTGTCATCTTCAAAGAATCGTGACAGAAGAGTCTCTAAATCGCCCATTTCTGGATACATCCTGCAGGCAGTTTCATGAACCATTCAAAGGCAACCCCCTTGAGGGTGCCAATGAACAAACGAGATGCTATGATATCGTTTGCCATCACATTTCCAGTCTGTGACCTAAAATGGTAGATGTGTTGGTTCGGTGATCCCGTGCCGTCGAAAGCTTGTAGCGTCGGGATTTTGAATTTTGGAGGATAAGGAACCGTATCCCATTCTGCAGGATACGCTCTGACAACCCCCTGATCTTGGAGCTCGCACCTATTAGCCATGGCATTGAGGCGGGCTTCCAGTTCTCGCATTTTTGCCGATTGAGGACTTTGCTCGTTTTCGGCCTCTCTTCCTTCTTTAGAGGAGGATTCTACGTGATGGGCTTCTTGATCGGGAGCTTCATTCACGTTTTCATTCCATTTTGAGGATTGACTCCTCCTCCGTGATGATTCCAGCTGAGGCGTTGAGCCGAACATGTGAACTTGAGCCCTATCTGCAACAAGTTGGTTTATCATATCTCGAAGTTGATCGATGGACTCTTGTTGTGATCGCAGGGCTTCTTGCATCATAGCCTGATGCTCTTCGAGCCTCTTCTTGAAATCTTCAGCATTCTCCGTCGTGTAGACAGCGCTCACATGCTTCACGAAAGAACTAGAGGATTGAGATTCTGCGATGGCTGAATGCTCATCATCAGACTCAATTCCTTTAGCCAACTTTTGATAGTTGACGGGGGATATGACCCCTGTTCGAGTCCGAGTATGTCGGTAAACTCCATCGGAGTCATTCAAAGCCTCTTTCAAGCTGGGGGACCGATTTGCCGCTGGCTCATTGGAGCTAGAGATTGACGGTCCGCCTACTCCGATCATGTTAGAAGTGACTCCAAGGTATTCGACCTCTGAAGTCTCCTTCCTGTGAGAATGCCGTCGTTCGATGGACCAAATGACATTTGTCAATCGGTCAAACACCGACGGCTTGGCCGCATGTGAGCAGCGTTGATATGCCGATGATTTGGCATTTGGAACGCGAAGATCGCGTTTGAGCACTTGAACGCGAGGTGCAGACCCGCGTTTTAGACTGGGAACGCTAGATTCGCGTTTGAATGCTTGGACGCGGGGTTGAGACCCACGTTTGGGATAGAGGCGTGAGGTTGCTTGCAACCCCGCCGACAGCGAGTTCCGCGTTTGAGTAATTGAGCGGGGTTGGGACCCGCTGACCGTAAAACGCCATTGAGGGTTGCGTTCAGCCTGGATTTTGCGAGGCTCGTGTTCGGGCACATAAACGCGAGGCTTGCGTTCTGTAAAAGAAACGCGAAGCTCAGGATCGCGTTTTGGCTCACAAACGCGAAGTTCGCGTTGGTTGGTCGATTGGCCATCTCGGGGCTGTGTTCTTCGACGGGCAGCGCTCCTTTTCGCCTGATTTGAGGCTTTTGCAGCGACATCACCATCTTCACCGTCGGGTTAGCCACGACAACCGAATGGGCTTTGGCCTCCTTAGAGGCTTTGTGGATCTTGCGCATAGCCTTGGGGCTAAGGGATCCGGAGGAGAGTGCCTCCTCGAACTTGGCTTGATCGAACTCTACGGTCAGAGTTTCAACAGTCAACCCAATGAGCTTGACGTCGGATTGCGCCACCACCTCTTCATCGGTGAAAGAAGTTGTCCCCAGCAGAGTCGCCATCTTTTGTTCGCGAGGAAAAATTTGAGAAAATGTAAAATTAGTCTATTCTATTTAAAGAATAGTGAGTACAATCTCTCGAATGCAATCTCTCTCTCTAACTGACTTAGATAAGAAGAAATTACAAATTCCTCGATCGGTTGCCCGATTTACAAAAGAGAGAAAGATCAACGGAGACCCTTCCCTTTATTTAATCTGGGTTCTTCACGGTAGCGGTGGGAGCTTGAATCTTGTATCCCGTTGACGATCCGACCGTCTTGACTCGTGGGACGATGTTGAAAAAATAACTCGCAGGAGCAAGTTTATAACTCTGGCCGAGTTAAGAACTCTTTGATAGAGTTGATTTTAGAAAAGGATTAGTAATCCTTTTAGCCAAGAATGGCGGAGAGGAACTTGCTATGCAAGTTTGAAAACTATGTCGAGTTGAACTCTCTAGGAGAGTTGATGCCGGCAAAGGAGGTTTGATCCTTTCTTTAAAAGAAAAGACGTAGGTCTTTGGTAAAACCTCAATATCTCCAAATCTAACCGGTAGAAATCAATCTCCACCGTTCAGAATTAGGAACGATGAGTGTTGAGATTCTCCTCCAAGTTTCACTCCGATCGGACTACGGATGAAGGTCCGATCGTCACGCCGATCACAGCTGCGCAGAAGAAACCGTTCTCTGCACAGATTGGCTTCGGTAAAACCTTGATATCTCCAGATCCAACCGATAGAAAGCAATCTCCACCGTTCAGAATTAGGAACGACGAGTGGTGAGACTCCCCTCCAAGTTTCACTCCGATCAGACCACGGATGAAGGTCCGATCGTCATGCCGATCACAGCTGCGCAGAAGTGGTTTTTTCTTTTCTCCCTCTCTTTCTCTCCTTTTTAGTTCTCCGGCCCAAACTCTTTCAACCCGCCCCATTTGGCTGTGAAAACCCCCCATTTATAGGGGTTAAACGGGTGTAACCATCCCCTTAAAATGCTCCATAATGGGGGTTTAGTGGGGTGTAACCACCCCCCCTTAAATTGCTCAAACGGTTGAGGAACCGTTCAACTCATGTTTGAATGAGTCAAAACGCGAAGTTCGCGTTCTAGAGCAAGTCTCGCGTCTGCATTTAGTGCAGGAACGCGGGGATAGACCTCCGCGTCTACATTTTAACTAGGACGCAGGGTTGGAAGCCTGCGTTTTGAGCTTTGAACGCGGGCCATGTGCTCCGCGTTTTAGGCTTCGAACGCGGGCCATGTGCTCCGCGTTTTGAATTGAAACGCGGGCCATGTGCTCCGCGTTTTGGGCTTCGAACGCGGGCCATGTGCTCCGCGTTTTGGGCTTCGAACGCGGGCCATGTGCTCCGCATTTTGAATTGAAACGCGGGGAAGCGTCCTGCGTTTTGAATTGAGACGCGGGGGGTGAGTCCCGCATTTTGCTTTGAAGAGATCAATACTTATGATCTCTTTTCACAAGGATTGTCAACTTGTAATCCTTGTACTCTGGAGACATTAGCTTCTGATTCTCCTTTGTTGTCGTGAAAGTCGTCAGCTTGTAACCTTCATTGATAGTGTTTCGCGGATATTGGCTGTCTTCAGTAATTTTTTTTTTTACAGCCTACAATTATCAATTTGGTGACAGATATATCTCGGTAAATAATACTCGCGGCAATGCGCCGACTTAATACTAGTATAAAGTAAAGCCCCTCTTTTGGTCATTGTAAGTTACACTTTTAGAATTTTGAAAATACCATTACATGTAAAAAAAATAAATTCTAAATGCCCTTACACTTTAAAAAAATCAACAAAAATGCTCTCTGCTCTTGCACATGGAAAAAATAAGGACAAAATTTTGAATTAGACCTATTCCCAAAAAAATTTATCAAAATCGACCTAGTTTTGTCGACATGGTTGAAACTAGGTCGATTTTGTTAAATATTTTGGGAACTAGGTCGATTTTGAAAAAAAAAATTTGTAAACTCTACGGATTGAGAATACTGGAGAGTTTAACACACAATTTAACTTCATGGGATTGACAATCCCGTGAAGTTCGGAAACTTTTTTTTATCAAAATCGACCTAGTTTTGCTGACATGGTTGAAACTAGGTCGATTTTGATAAATATTTTGCAAGTAGGTCAAAATTGTTAATTTTGTTTTTGAAAAGGTCTGTTTCAAAAATTTGTTCAAAAAATAAAAAGGAATGTCCTCACTTGGAAAAAAAATAATGACAGAAATGGCCTTAAACTTGGAAGAAAAAAAAACACACAAAATCATATCATCCATTTCCTTGACAATTTTATTACAATACTCTTCCTACGTTTTATGTCATGGACACATCGCGTGCACCGTAATACTACTACATGCTAAAAACAATAACAGTACAATTCAAGCAATTGCCTCAGTTGCCCAAGGATAAAAAATTACAGCATAAAAGTTAGCAACGTCAAAAATATATAATTAAGAACAGAGATCAAAGAAAAATCAAATGAAAAAACAAAAAGAATCAAGTTGTAGTACCTCCTCTGGTCATCGTGCAGGATGAGCGAGGATTGGAAGAGGTATCGTAGCTTAACTGAAATATGTTCATGCAGAAATAACCATAACTGAAATAGGATAAAATCTCTAGTAAGTTTCTGCCATATAATATGGTCCATCTGTTTCTGCAAGCTAATTTCACTAAAAAAAACTTGGGAAAAAAAAATCCATGAGGCCTAGCTCTATTTCAGCTTCCCTCTGATATAATAGGATTCTAGTACGCTCGAAGGTAAAAATCATAAATCTTTTTTTTAAGGAAAAAGCAAGGTGAAACCCTATTCATAAAAAGTGTATATAACTATATAAGACAACTGAGTCTGTAAATAAAACCACAACCCTAGGAGTTTAAGTCACTAAATCCTCTCATTCGCGCGTGATTGAGTATTATGTCAACCAAACGATCCCTGAGGATAAGGAGAGTACCTTTGTCGTCACTCACCACACAACATGGATTAGCTAGTGCAGTAATACTCTTTCACTAGGTTGAGGAGGACAAAAGAGCTTAACTCGAAGTAAAACAAACAGCAACTTGTAAGCTAGAAATCTTACATACAAGTAAAACATATCCTCCTGAAGCAAAAAGATCAATTAAAATGTACAAATGTACAATCAATTTAGAGACCTGGAAAAGTCAGAGAAATTATTATACACTTCAAAGCTTCAAAGGTCGTGTTGATCATGTTCGCAAACAATTAAGGACTGTCAAGAAACAATACATCAGAAAACAAAATGAACAAGGAAAAAGAAAAAGTAAAAACACTTGTATGTACAACGTCAAGAAATTCTTTTCCCCGTTTTAAAAAGGAAATGACAGCTTAAATTCACATTTTAGTGAGACTGATCCCCTCCTCTGATAATGTAAATTGTAAATGACCTTTTTTATTCTTCATAGTTTGTCTGATAACTCTTTATAATTTGCGCCAAAATGTCTGAAACATATCAGGCAACTTGCTGCAACACTCTTTCCTTCTCCTATTCTCTTGTAAATAATAATAATAATCTGATAATACCTGCAAAATCAACAAAATAACATCCCCAGTCAGTAATATGCTTCTACAAGTACTTGTCATTTGATGAAGTTTTGATCCGATAGATAATCTATAGTTGCTTTCAAGAAGCAAATATATTTTAGGATATCATAGTAGTTGATGAAGTTTGCTTATGTCCCCAGACACTTCTACGAGGACAAAGTAAAAGTAAGAACCTTCTGAATGATCCTTTAGCAATAATGGTGCACAGAGTTCTTTTGATATGATAATCAAGCACATATTTTAGGATACCAATATACCATACCAATGAAAAAGCTGAAAGTGCCAAGTATTAACATAATTCTCCAATAATAAGTGGTCCTATGTTTTAGCATTCATGAATTCTGTACTGAAAGTCATTCTACTATTCAGTTACTGATCATCTGATAAGCATGGCTTGCAGTATGCTTGCATGTTTTCATTTATTTCAAATATCTTAGTTTAATTTTCAGTTTTAAAGATACCCAAGGGCTGCAAACATCTAGAAAGAAAATGAAAATCAGCTGCCTTTACTTTCTAATCTACCTAGTAGAATGCAGAAATAAAATCACAAAAGTCACTGGTCTATAACGCAAGTGCAACAAACATGCACATAGACTCATACAGATCTACATATATAATTACATAATATTCCAAACATTCTACTACTTATTATTGATCATTTTACTAATTTCTTTGTTCTTTCATGTATAATGCTCCGAACATATATTTGTATATTAAAATATACATTTATTAAGAAAAACATACAACGAGTCATTTATTTTGTGTCAGATTTCAATAAACTACCAAGTCCGTCACCTCGTATGAGTGATGCATTCGTTTTTGTGTTTACAATTTATGGCTTCTAATCATCTTCTATCATTAATACATTATCTATTCACCTTCTGGAACTAAATTGTAATAGCGATGATACTTGCGTATAGTTTTATTCATCAATCTGAATGGCTTATACATTTACCATTCTGCTGAAATAAAAAAGAAAAAAAAAACAGAAGAAAAAAGAGTATGAGAGTACAAGAGAGCCTTCAAAGTCAAAAAGTTGTTCGCGGTTTCAGAACCGTTATCAAAGAATTTCAATTTGGGGAATGTAGTTTGTTACTCATTTCTATCAATCAAAGTTCTCTACTACTCTTAAAACTATTTACAAAGAAAAGCTCACTTCAACTCATTCTCCTATTATTGCTACCAAAAGGAATATCAACCGTAAGAAGCTAGATACTAAACACTCTCTGGATTCCTAGTCTAAACACGTAAGTGAACATGAATTCAAAACAAATCTGTGCAATGAAAAACTTTGAACAGAGATTATAGGCTAGCTTGCACTGTAGTGATAACCTTCACTGCTCCAGTATGAGCTTACTTCTTTCCCCTTCCTATTCACTCCATAAATAACACATCTTAAATCATAGTTCAAATAATCCAATCCTAACATCTAGATATTTACATGAGCCATATTTCCTTAATCAGAAATAAATTTATCGCAAACACATCAATTAATCTAAAGCTGACACAAAGATCTTAAACCGGATGGAATCCCATGTGGATCCAAAGAAATCCTCCTCATAACACCATCCCATTCATAAGCACCATAATCAAGCAGCTCTGATCCTTGTGTCTCTTCTGTGTTAATCCAAGGTATTCCTTCACCTTTTCCCATAACAATAATGTAGCAATAATTTTGAACACATCAATTCTCTTAGATTTCCTTCATCTTTCCTTGTTTTTGGTTTATGCTGGCGACTTTCCTTCATTAATAATTGCCCTTCATTGATGTTGTGGCCTTTGTTCTGTACATCCCTACATTATTAATGCCATCCAGGACTACCTTATATAAAGAGGTGTTCTTTTTTCCTCATCATTCAACATTTAGCTTCTGCACCAATGGAGGTACTAATGTCCATCATCACTTTCCTTGGGCTATGCCTCTTCTTTCTAGATTACCCCACCCTTCTCATGGTTCATAGCCAGCTTCTACCCATCGTCAACGAGCCAGCAGGCAACAATACACAAGTTCAGACATTCATTGTTCACGTAAAAAAGCCCAAAGGCACAAAATTTCTCCGGTTTGGCGACCGAAAAAACTGGTATATGTCCTTCTTACCCAACAAAACCCTAGCCTCAGACGAGCCACGGATGCTCTATGCTTACCGACACGTGATCAGTGGCTTCGCCGCTAGGCTAACTCATGAAGAAGTGGAGGTGATGAAATCCATGGATGGGTTTGTCACAGCATATGTGGAGACCATTCACGAAACCCTAACGACCTACACACCCAAGTTCTTAGGGCTAAAGGGAGGGTTCGGTCAAGGTTTTTGGTCTAAGTACAATCTTGGACATGGGAAAATAATAGGTGTCATCGACTCGGGAATCAAACCTAACCACCCTTCTTTCAATGCCAACGGGATGCCACAACCTCCTCCAAAATGGAAGGGGGCATGTTACTGGGGCGGCGGTCGAGTGTGCAACAATAAGTTAATCGGTGCCATTGGATTCAGGTACGCAGGGGAGAATGTAGCATGGGAGTAGTGGGGTTAGATGACTCCACTGACCCCTAAAGAATCGGTTTAATAATAAAATAAACTTTGTTTTCCTCCACATCAGTTAAAATAATTTTTATAAGCCACTTCTGTTGACTATATTTAGTTTGTACATATAAATGTATATTTGGTGTCATTGATATTCAGGTAAAAATATAATAAACTTATTATACTTGCGATCTTGCCCCCTAGTGATCAAAGTTTCTGGATCCGCCGTGCAGGTACGGGCGCATACACACTCCTTGGGATGACAACGGCCATGGGACCCATGTTGCAAGCACTACAGCCGGAAGCTTCGTTCAGGATGCTGAGGTTCTCGGCTACGCAAATGGGACAGCCTCTGGCATGGCACCTGGAGCTCACTTGGCAGTTTACAAGGTTTTACATGACGATGGAACAGGTAAAGCAACGGGCACCAATAGTGATATATTAGCTGGAATAGATAAAGCCATCGCCGACAATGTAGATGTGCTCTCTATGTCTCTTGGCTCAGTCGGCATCCCAATCCATGAGAGCCCTGTGGCGATTGGCTCTTTTGCAGCGATGGTGAAGGGAATATTCCCTTGTGCTGCAGCCGGAAACGATGGGCCTGCCAAAAGCATCATTTCCAATGATGCTCCTTGGATCATGACAGTAGGAGCAAGCACAACGGGCAGGGAAATAATGGCAGCTGTTAGGCTTGGAAACGGAATGGAACTCCCTGGAGAATCTACATTCCAGCCTGCCGCCATTAACAACACACAGCTGCCCTTAGCGTATCCACTTGATAGTCTCAAAACATATGATGCCTCTGCTTGCAATATGGACTTGAGGCGGTTTAACGTCCAAGGAAAAATTGTGATGTGCACTAATTCAATTATCGATGATACTACGAGGGGATACATAGTCAAGCAATCAGGAGGAGCTGCTATGATAGTAATGAATGGGTTTAAGAGCGGAGACTGGACAATTCCCCATTCTCATGTCCTTCCTGCCACAAATGTTGGAAATAGGGCGGCAAGAAAGATAGAGGCGTATTACAAAAGTACAACGAATCCTACAGCAGCAATCGTTTACAAAGGCACGCAATATGGAGTTAGTCCATATCCAGCCGTCGCCACTTTCTCTTCAAGGGGTCCGAGCTTAGCAAATGGAGGTGTTATCAAGCCCGATGTCATTGCACCAGGCGTCAATATCGTAGCGGCGTGGCCATGGGACATTAGTCCTACTCCTACCGGTAAAGCTTCTACATTCAATTTTGAGAGTGGAACCTCAATGGCCACTCCTCATGTCTCTGGCATCGTCGCACTTCTTCAAAATGCTCTACCGTACTTGCCACCAGCTGGAATAAAATCAGCATTGATGACTACTGCTTACACATTAGATCACGATGGAAACCTCATCACAGATCAATATGATTCTAACTACAATGGCCCGGCTAGTGTCTATGCTAGGGGATCAGGGCATGTTGATCCATTAGCTGCCGTCAATCCAGGACTCATTTATGAACTGTATTATTACAACTACATACATTACCTTTGTGGTGCAGGATTTGCTGATTGGCAAATCACAGCTATTGCTCGCGGCTCGGTCCAGTGTGCTCAAGTACTTGCAGTCCCTCCAGAAAATTTGAACTATCCTTCGTTCATCGCTAAACTTGGATATTCCACTCCAGCAGTAACTGTGACCCGAACAGTAACGAATTTGGGTGACCCTAATTCAGCTTACACAGTTGGAGGTGATGAACCAGAAGGAGTATATGTAAATGTTAATCCCACTAGACTTCAGTTTTCACAGAGAGGTGAGAAGCAAAAATTTCAAGTGACATTTAGCCTCAAGGGTGCACCATTGAGTGCAGGTCAGGTATCAGAGGGACAGCTGTACTGGGACTCAGGTAAGTATCTGGTGAGGAGTCCCATTGCTATTACATTTGTCTGAAATTGTGTCAATAGTGTGTATTATAAAGCAGAACTGATCTGTTTCCATGTCCTTCTCACTATGTATCAGTTGTATATTCTCATAATAAATAAGTTGTAATGAGAGTTGTACCAAAATCAAATTACTACGTAAGAGATCTTGCACGCACGCATCTATTTATATGTATCATAATAGGTTTTTCAACATTTTATGTCCATATATCCATACTTTCAATGCCCATATCCCATTTAGTGTCTGTGAACGAGACAAGTACAGATTTTAGTGGGGTTCAGATACGTGTCCATGTTACCATTAATATTAGATAGGAAGGGTAAAACAAACTGCTCGAGGATTCCCCAAAAAGAATTAGAAACTGATGTCTAATAAACATTATATCATAAGCGAACACGGATTCATATACTCCATTGCACCTTTAAAAAGATGATTACCGAAAGGTTGGTAATAGAATCATTACTTCATGTGAAAAAAGGAGCTTAAATCACTCATACAGTGCTTTATAGTCAAGATTGCAAGTTCAAGGAAGCTTCGACACGTCACAAAAATCATTATGAACTATCCATCTTAATAACTAAAATATTCTATGCAGGTAGTTAATGCATATGCATTACTCCATATTCCCCTATTCATTTGGTTCGGGTAAAGAGACGTTGACAACTAAAAGATTGCATATTTGATATGTCAGGCCAAACATATCTTCAGCATGCAATTTCTTGTTCCCCTAAGCACAGGTAAAATTACATCACACCCCCTTGTTTTATTGATCATGTAACTAAGATTCTTCATATGCCTGCGTGTGAGAAGAGAGAGGAAGCATAACAGAATATATATATTTTCCATATTTTCATCGTAGATGTTGGATTTTTATTGGACTTGTCTACTATTTCCTAAGTTGCATTAATAATCCAAAGAGAATCCAAGACATATAACGGCTCACATGTCTTTTTGTATTCTTATCTCCAGTTGTTGTAGTTCATTGGATTCGGCTATTATTTTCCAAGTTGTATTAATAATCCCAAAGTGAATCCAAAGTGCTTGTTTCTATTTTTTTCCCTGAGAGAATAGAATCCAAAGCATTTCTCCAATAACCATTCCATGTTGACTTCTATGATATTGTAACCAGTAGCGTCCTCAGTGCCTATTAACTTGTAGTCCTTTTATGTACACTGTTCTGAATCTTTTACTTTTTAATTGCTCTTATTCTGATGCATGTTCCTTTTGATGAATATGATGCATAATTAACTATCAAAATATAACTTCTCTGAGGTCTCGTTTTACCTCTTTTTCTTCCGATTTTGTGTTGTGAGTATGTGTCTTGCATCCAGTACCAGTCAATAGGTGGAACAAAATAAGGACATACTAACTATTCCCAAATTAATAATCATATTAGAAAGGTATAGGAGTTTACTCCCAACCAAGTAAGGATAATCTGAATCTCTGATTCACCGTTTAAAGATGACCATAGGAAACTTTTAGTTAAAGGAGGTGACAACTCAATATGTCAAAGGCTTTAAGGGCCTTTTGCTACAAATCCATGGCTGAGAAATTCCATCAAGGAAATCTCAAGGTGTAAACAAGAAGCGAAGATTGTGTTGATGGAACAAGGTTTTTATAAGGTTTAGAAGGAAATTTATAAAACCTTAAGAATTAGCAATGATGGGAATTGAGAGGAGATAGTAATAGTAACGGTTGGTTAATTCATTTTTAGTGGGCTGATAAGATTATGCATGCAGCATAACATTATGGATGAGGAGTTGCTTGCAGATTTATGGTCAAAACTAGCGAAGTGACATGATAGAACCAATTAGGAGTGTTGTGCACCTAAATAAAAAAATCTGTGTGCTCTAGAGGGTACAAGGTAGTGTTCTTCAACAAAGTTATCAACAAACTCTTCAATGTCTTCAACAAAGAAGATGGTGCTTGATACTTCATCATCTAGTTTATGAACATACCTTAGGGAAGGAGATCCTCATAGGCTCATAGTTCATCAAAGAAATTGGTAGTTTTATTTGGCGTGACAAATGAGATTATTTCTGGGAGAATAAATTTGACAAGATTCATATGGTGTCAAAACAAAACAAAAAGTATTGGATACTCTAATAAAGATTATCACTACAAGGAATTGCAGTAACTTTGTGTTGTCTCTTACATTGCCATTAACAAATCATAGTTCATGGAATCATCAATCATTGACTCATTGTGGCACCATTCCTACAAAAATGAAAGTAAACCCAAAATAATATTTCACATTAACATTGTATTACAACAGCTTCACAATAATACAGGGCTGTTTGTGCAATTTATCCTATAAATAATAATCTTTATATATAATTTTGTCATATTCCTATTATATCATACCAATGGCCATATTCTACCTGTATCCCATACTCATTTCATTGGTTTGCAGGCTAGTACTCGCCATACTTCGTTAAGCATATCCAAACTTGAATGGAAGCCATTGGATCAAAAGATAATAGAATCTGCAAATTTTACAATGGTGAAAGGAGTTTCCACAAATGGCAACCCTCTTGTTCTTACTAGATTGTGAGCCTGCTGTTTATAGATTTGAAGATTAAATCATAAAATATGCAAATTTCTAGCAGAATGTTTTCTTAGATAAAACCACACTTCATTTTGTTTAGAGAAAGACTAACAAGAAAAAGAATACTGAAGATTTACTAGAGACCTACTAATTATGGAACAGTTGATCCGCTAAACCATGATCCTGTTCCATATTGCCCCATCTTTTGTTTGCTAAGGTCTGGATTCTGATCTTGAATTGCATCAAACACTTGTATATCACGATAAACAATGGCATGAAAATTTTCTAACCTAAAACAAAAGGGAACAAAAAAAATTAAGGGGAACATATGCACCAAAATGTACAGGATTTACCTTCATCGGTAGCCACCTCTGGCAAGTAAGTCCCTCTAATCAGCGTCAGTAAATTCAATGATTAAGCCATACTTCCCAAACTGCAACTAAGAAACTCCAGTTCAGCATATGAAAAGAAAAAGGCATGTCAACCTGTAAATGATTGAGATGATTAAGTGAAAGTGGTAACACCTCCCATGCAAAAGAGAACAATGCAGAGAGGAAATTCTATGAGAGATGCACCAACAAACAGGCAACAAAAATACATAATAAATTATTAAGAACCAGAGAATTGTTTAGAAGCTATTGGTACTGCCTCATATAAAGAAACCATATAGATTTGTGTATTGAGGTTCCATTTAAGGAAGTAGACCAGGCCATTGGTTACAAATCAAGGTCAGACTATCAACAGTTGGAATGCATGACCATATCTCACATCAGCATATTGCCAGCATGCAATGGTTTTCCCTTGACTTTCGTAAATACTGCTTTAGGTATCATTTTTGCATATCTACGACTGATGATAAAAGCAATTTGGTTGTGTTTCCCTAACACATTATAAATTAAGGTTCCTTAAAGCCAAACCTCCCAATCAAGGTAGTGGAGAGCAGACTCGTAATTAGTTAGTATAGAACCGTGCATTCCAGACATGACAATTCTTTAGCCTGTATCGGGGGGAAACGCCAATCCTTAGAGTACTGCAAGGAGACAAATGAGTTCAGGTAGCAAAACATCACATAAAACAACAATGGGATCTTACAAGGGCACTACAAATTAACATGTGAATGCTTTCAAGGACAAACAAATGTCAGTTAGAAAAAAAGTAGGTAGATGGATTGACCTCAAATAGAAGACATAAAGCATCACTTCCCATAAAACGACATTATCTTAAACTCAGACAAAAAATGATTACTGTACTTCAACATACACGTGTTTTTAGATGATTAACCACATAAGTGACATATGAAAAATGCAGAGGAGCTTAAGAGTTAGCATCATGCCTCGGGCCAACGAGCCCATCAGCATGGTGTAAACCTGGGCCCACTAAGTGCAACATGTTCTTTGGCTCAAACCACAGCCAAAACTAGTTATTGTTGCAAGTTGACTCTGTGACTAACCTTATAAAGCCATCTATATCTCCACAAATACCCAATGTGGGACTGTTGGGGTATGACAGTTATCTCATTGGCATATTAATATATGAACTCCAGTATCATCACACGAGAAAATGAAACTCAAAAATGTTTTTCTAAGATCTTATAAAATGGACAGAGGCCTGCACCATTACATGGTCTTGGGAGTAAAAGTAAACCTTTATTACTATAATATATACCAAGGTTAAGTATCAGATGATACTGATATCTGTTGGTGTACTATCGAATTTTAAGCATGTTTATTGCATCTAGCTATAATTGGTTGATATATAGTCAATAAGAGAAGATGTGAAGTTTGAATTATTAAAGTATGAATCCGTAATGTTTCTGATATCCGTACCAACAAAATATAACCATAACTGTAATCTCCACATTGATATTCATGCAACCATAACAGTAAGCAACTAGATTTACTAGTAACAGATAAGCTACTACATCATCGGATTAAGCTACTACATCATCGGATTAAGCTACCACATCATCGTATTAATATTCATAACTTGACCGCATGCCTCACAAAATTTATACGTGGGAACAGTATCATCAGATTAAGCTACTACATTGTGATCTTTATGTTAGCACAATACAGTCTCTCTTAAAAAGTAAATATTCACCATCGATTGTCCTCAGTTCTCATAAGCAACTTCAACGACCTAAAACAGTAGGTGTCCGTAAATCTAGGTCTATTGGCTATAGCAAAAGGGGAAAAAAGCAAGGCAAGCAGTGCACTAAAATAAAGGAAAGCCGATATCCTAATACTACTATATCTAACACCCCCGGTCAAACTCGCGGTTGGTAGAGAACCGTGAGTTTGGATAAGATGAGTAAAATTTTGCATAGATGGTTGAATCCGGGTTTGGACGAGGGTTGAAGCCGCAAGGACGGTGACGACCAGCGGGTCCAACCTGGTCGGAGCTCGTCGTCGCCGATTAAGAGGGCTTTATAGAAAGAGTTATAGAAAAGTTGGTTAGGCTTATCAGACATTGAGCTCCATGCTGGACAAATGACTAGCTCAACAAGAGTTAAGAACTCGGAAAGAAAACTAATAACGGGGATAATTTGGAGTAAGATACATTTAGAAATTTCAACAACTAAGGAAATAATGTAAACATTTTTTTAAAAAACCATTAAAAAATTCAAAGGAAACACTCATAAGCAATCAATGAAGACAAAATTCCACAACAAACCCTAACGATCGCATCACCACAATCAACATCAACTATTTCCATCATACAAATAAAAAATTGCATTCAACTACAATTACAAAAAAGGAAATTTTAATGGAGATTCTTACTGTTCTCTTTCATCAAAGGCGAATCTTGAGCCTCGTCGGGTTTGGATAGAGGATCCGCAACCCGATTCCGGAGAGGAGAGAGCTCTGGGTAGGGCTGTGCAATCGGTCGGTCGGTTCGGTTTTGGCCAAATTTTGCCAAACCGAACCGAACTGCCTATCATTCAAAACCGAACCGAACCGATTCAAGTCGGTTCGGTTCGGTTCGGGTCGGTTTGTTCGGTTTTCACTTGGGTACAATTCTCTTACACTATGTGCATCAATCGAGGGAAAAAATCAAGAAAATATTAGAATCAACATTAGGGTTTAAGTTTCTTACCTCCAAAGTGGATTGGTCGAAAGTAGAAGAAGCGAATAGAGAATAGAGAGGTAGAGAACTAGAGATGATGAGAAGCCCTAGAATTAGAGAGGACACCGTTGTCGGGGTATTTCGTCGCCATTAGGTTATGTGAGAGAAAAAGATATTAGGCTACTGCGAAGCAACTCTATATGAACTATGACGGCCCGGGTTTAAGTGGATGCAGATAGCAATTAGAATTAGTAACACAATTGATTGGTTCCGGTTGGTTAAAAACTTCAAACCGACCCGAACCGAACTCTAGTCAAAACCGAACCGAACTCTAGTCAAAACCGAACCGAACTGTCAAACTTCGGCCGGTTCGGTCGGTTTGTTCGGTTTGAACCGAACTATGCTCACCCCTAGCTCTGGGTATTCGATTGGCGGATCTTGAGGAGAAGGAAGGCCTTTGTTCTAGGATAATTTTGCACTTTGATACTATAAAGTTGTCATATTTTTTAATTTTGATCCCACAAATTTTATTTTTGATCGTTTAACGCCACAAACTTCCGTTTTAAGTTGGATAATTTGCACTTTGCTGTCATAAGATTAATGCCACAAAGAAATTTTTGAGGCATCAAATAATCAAAGTGTTAAAAATAAACTTTGTGGCATCAAATTTAGAAAGGGGTAAATTGCATATTGGTCCCTTGCACCATCCTTAATTATCAAATAATACCTCAAACCTTAGTATTTGTTTATTAGTCCCTCAAATCTTTAATTTTCTTACAAATCTATCCCACTAGTTGGAATTCCGTTAATTTCTCTAACACTGGTTAGATTAATCTTTAATCCAACATCTTTCCCCTAGTGTCCTTGAGTTTTCCACATAGGGTGTCTTCTAACTCTAGTTGAGAAGATAACCACCGGAAAAAGCTATGGGTTGGATTTGGAAAAGTTGATGGGTTGGGGTTTTAGTTGGAGCAGGTTGCGTGTATAAATCCGTTATGAAACGGGTTTGTAAGGTTTTAAGTGATTAGAGTATAATAGGAAGACCATCTAATTTCTATAAAGTTCGCCGAAGTTCACTCTCATAAATAACGTTACCTAACAAGAGGATTGGATTTACAATAAATTTGAAGCTTTGAAGCACTAATAAGCAAATATTGAGAGTTGAGATATTATGTAGCAATTAAGGATGATTTAAGGGACTAATATGCAATTACCCTATTTAGAAAACGTGACAACTTAATGGAGCCAAAAATGCAAAATATGCTGATTCGTATGACGATGGGTGTTAATTGTTAGGGAAAATTGTGTCCAGGCCCCAAAAATTGAAACTACATGTGACCGGGCCCCTCCAATTATTGAATGTGTGGATCAGCCCCAAACAGTTGCGCGATTTGTGTTCGGGCCCCTCCACGTCAGCCAAATACAGCTGAGAAGCTGTATTTTGGAAAAAACCCAAAAATGCCCTTCTCCTTCTTCCCCAGACACGCCCATCTACTCAACCATTAATGGCGATCTGATGGGGGAATTGGAGGGAAATCTCCCTCCCTTTTGCTCTTGAAAACTCTTCTTGTCCTAAAATTCTCGCCATTACTCCTTCGCCATTACTCCTTCTACCTTCCCTTCATAATGGCTGAGAAGGATATCATCTGCGTGGTCTCATCAGGTGACAAAGCCGTTTTCTTAAAGATTAATTCTGTAACCACCATGATGGATATCAAATTTGATGCGTCAGAGAGGTTAAAAATCCCATATGAGTCTTTATCTTTGTCATACAAGGATGAAGCAACATACGGCAACCTCAATTTGTCCATTGAGAACGAAGGTGATCTGGCATCTATGATGGAGCATTGCCGCAATGTTGGGTTAAAAGAGATTCACGTGAAAGCTACTCAAGTAACAGAGGATTCATATATTATCTATGACGAGGAGCAAGATCTAGAAGACCAAAGAAGATCTAGAAGACCAAGAAGTTTAATATTTATGACGCTACATGTTAAGTCAAAAGAGTTTTATGTTAAGTCTAATTTATTGCACGTTAATCAGAAGTCGTTACATGTTAAGTCAAAGACGCTACATGTTAGGTCTAATTTCCAGTTCTTGTTAAGTCTAATTTTCGTGTTATATCTAAATTCCAGTTGATGTTAAGTCTAATTTTATTTCATGTTAAGTCTAATTTTATTTCATGTTAAGTCTAATTTTCATGGTAACTCTAACTCCGGTTCATGTTAAGTCTAATTCCAATTGATGTTAACTCTAATTTTAGTTATTGTTAAGTCAAATTTTTAAGTAAAGTCTAATTTCAGTTCATGTTAATTCTAATTTGTCTTCATGTTAAGTGTAATTTTTATTTCATGTTAAGTCTAATTTATTTCATGTTAAGTGTAATTCCAGTTGATGTTAAGTCTAATTTATTTCATGTTAAGTCTAATTTTAGTTCATGTTAAGTCTAATTATATGATTAGTTTTTGATTATTTGTTTCTATTCAAAACATTTACAGCACAAAAAATAAAGATTAGGCCGTCGACATCTACTTCGATTCGGTTAGTCTTTCGGATAGGATTCCCAATGATAATCCTATCAAGGAAAATGTTATGATGATTGATGACATGATAAACAATACGAGAGGATTCTGCTTGGTGGCACAATGCTTTAACTGATGAGGGGCAACGATTTGACGGGGCCAAAGAATTAAGATTAGCTTTGCAATACTATTCGTTTGCCAAAAAATTTGAGTACGATTTTGAAAAGAATGAACCAAAGCGTATTCGAGTTTGTTGCCGGTTTAAGAAAACCAAAAGTTGCCCGTGGATGTTATTTGCCTCTCCACCCAAAGATGAAAATAGACTTGAAATAAAAAAGTTCGTGAACAATCACACTTGTGGTCAGCATGGCAATAATGCCGGTCAACGTAGGGCCTCCCGACAATTCATTGCGACCCAATTACAACCCATGTTAAAGGACCGGCCGAATATACTCCCTATTGATGTAAAGAAGGAGCTTTTAAGTTCTTTTGGGCTAAGGGTCGAGTATAGTAAGGTATGGTGGGGTAAAGAAAGAGCACAAGAACAATTATACGGTGATGCTCATGAGTCCTATGATCAATTACGATGGTAAAGTATCTATCCTATACAAATTAATTTTATGAATGGAATGTAAGTCATTACACTGCATGTTAATTCTATTTCATCGCATGTTAATTCCATTTCACCGCATGTTAATTCCATTTCACCGCATGTTAATTCTATTTCATTGCATGTTAATTCTATTCAACCGCATGTTAATTCAATCTTACTTCATGTTAATTCTATTCCATTGCATGTTAATGCTATTCAACTTCATGTTAATTCAATCTCACTTCGTGTTAATTCTATTCCATTGCATGTTAATGCTATTGAACTTCATGTTAATTCTATTTCATTGCAAATTAATTCTACTGCATTTCACGTTAGTTCTGTTTATTCCAACTTGATTCCGTATCTTTGTTAATTCTAGCTCTTTTCTTAACATGAAATTTAGGTATGTAGAAAATGTTAAGGAGACAAATCCAGAAGCTATATTCATGTTGAACAAAATGAGGGAAGGTTTACAAGATTATTCATTTGCTATGCCGCTTGCATAAATGGTTTTTGTGGTTGTCGACCACTTATATTTTGGATGGGACCTTTCAAAGATCGATTCAAAGGAATACTCCTCAGTAGCATACGATGGAAATCAGGGGATATTTCCACTAGCCTATTGCATATGCGATCAAGAAAATAACGTTAACTGGAAGTGGTTCTTACAAGGTTTTATGTCAATACTCTTTCTAGGCTATCTTTATACTTATTTTGAGTCATGTTAAGTATAATTTCATTTCATGCCTAACTTGTTTCGTGTTTATTCTAAATTCAGTATGTTAATTGCAAATTTTGACAGGTTTGTGGTCTATACTCTATGAAAGGCCAGATCCATACAATCCTCCACATCAGCTAGTTATAATATCGGATGCGGATAAGGGAATCGAGAAGTTAGAGAGTTTTTCCAGATGCTCTACACTCGGATGTGTTCTACATCTAGTGGAAAATTCAGTCAAAATTGAAGGACTTGGGACTAAAGGCAAAGGATACTCAGATTCGGGTAATCTATTACAATCGCCTTGTTACAAGTATACTAAAGCGTAATGGAACGATTATATGGACGACATTAAGGCGATAAACGAAAGGGCATATAATATTGTCATGAACTACGCCCGAGAACTGGCAAACGCTGCACTTTCCCGGAATTAGGTAAAGTATAAGCAATATAATGTTAATTGTATGATGAAGTAAAAATCCACCGCATGTTAATTCTATTCCTTTGCATGTTAATTCTATTTCACTGCCTGTTAATTCTATTTCACTGCATGTTAATTCTATTCAACCGCATGTTAAATCAATCTCACTTCATGTTAATTCTATTCCATTGCATGTTAATGCTATTACACTTCATGTTAATTCTACTCCACTTCATGTTAACTCTATTCTACTCCATGTTAAATCTATTTTATTTCATGTTAATTCTATTCCACTGCATGTTAATTCTACTCCACTTCATGTTAACTCTATTCTACTCCATGTTAAATCTATTTTATTTCATGTTAATTCTATTCCACTGCATGTTAATTCTACTCCACTTCATGTTAACTCTATTCTACTCCATGTTAAATCTATTTTATTTCATGTTAATTCTATTTCACTGCATGTTAATTCTATTTCTTTGCATGTTAATTCTATTTCACGGCATGTTAATTGTTTCAGATATGGTCACGTGACATCTAATGTCGCTGAGTCCTTCAACAAATGGATACACGAGGCTAGAACGCTAAGGATATTACAGCTGGTAGAACACATACGAAGCAAATTATGGTCCGAATGAATGATCGACGAGGCATGGCTGAAAATTGGAATTCATTTCTTTGTCCCAAAGCTGAGCTTGTCCTTAAAGAGAACATGGACAATGCCCGCTATCAAGATGTGCGTCAATCACATAGAGGATTATTTGAGGTACAATCCCATAGAACTTGTCAAGTGGATCTGGACAAAAACACATGCACATGCCGTGCGTGGGATATAACTCGTATCCCTTGTAAACATGCATGCGCAGCCATAATGTTTATGAAGAGAGATGTTTACGATTCGCGATTCGTTTATGACGGTTGAAGCTTTTAAAAAGCTACGAGCCAATTCTTTACCCCATCCCCGACACGAGAAGCGAGGCCATGCGATGATGAGATCCGATTTTACCACCACTAACAACAAAAGGAAAGGGAGAAATAAAACAAGACGGATCAACAACGAACGGTTTACACACGGCCAAGAAATGCTCGATGCCATATGGAAGGTCATAACCGTAAAACATGCAACGAACCTATTGCGATTAAGTGTGTTATATGTCAGAAAGTTATTTGCTTGTATAGTTCTGAGACTAAGTTGTTTTTTAAGTTAGTAAGCAATTTCATGGTGGAAGCAATTTCTTTGCAATGGTATGACACTTAAAGTTCGTGTTAATATTTTCGTAAATGTAAATCCTAATTTCCATTTCATGTTAAGTCTAATTCACTTCATGTTAATTCTATTTCGCTTCATGTTAAGTCTAATTCACTTCATGTTAATTCTATTTCGCTTCATGTTAAGTCTAATTCACTTCATGTTAAGTCTAATTCACTTCATGTTAAGTCTACTTCTCTTCATGTTAATTCTATTTTGCTTCATGTTAAGTCTACTTCTCTTCATGTTAATTCTATTTTGCTTCATGTTAAGTCTAATTCAATTCATGCTAATTCAATTCATGTTAATTCTATTTCGCTTCATGTTAAGTCTAATTCCGGTTCACGTTATGTCTACTACCGATCATGATAAGTCTAATTCAATTCATGTTAATTCTATTTCGCTTCATGTTAAGTCTAATTCCAGTTCACGTTATGTCTACTACCGATCATGATAAGTCTAATTCAATTCATGTTAATTCTATTTCGCTTCATGTTAAGTCTAATTCCAGTTCACGCTATGTCTACTACTGCTCATGATAAGTCAAAGTGCCTGCTCATGTTAAGTCTAATAAATTCAAATAAGTCCAATATCTCCCATTGAATTATGACAACAACGAAACTTCCCACTTGGGTAGTAAATGTTGATAAGACTAATGTCAATCACGGAGCTTCCCAATTGAATTCTGATAACCACTTATTTACAGTAAGTATTTAGAACTGAGGCCAACTAAAGTTGCATTGAATGGTTTCAACCACTTTGTGTTAAAAACCTCAGTGAAGCATCTTCGTCCCAAAGAAATCGTCTTTGCGATCTTGAGGGAAAAGAAAGTAAGGTATGTCTCATGTTAATTGTTCTCGCACATGCTAATGATTCTGTAATTACACATCATATTAACTATTTTCATATGAACGACCATAAAGCTATTGAACATGAGTCGCCGAGCAAGAAGCCCTTCTCCTAACATCCGATGCTCGTGAAACTGCATTTAATTTTTGAACTTGATGTTTATATGGATTTAATCTTGTAACATGAAAACCCTCAAATACCCCATCCTTAATTTGCAGCAGCGTCGACGGCTAAACCTTGCTGCTGACGATGAGTACAGCGTCGAAGAACAGGAGGAGGAGGAACTGCAGGAGCAAATCGTTAAAGTTCAAGAAGACCTACGCGATGGACTACTCAAGCTGTCGCCGTCAAGGCGGTTCATGGAGATGTCCATTTTGCATCAACCGGAAGATAAAGAGGTGGACTAAGCAAAGAATTCAAAACAAAGACGCATACGGCATGGGTACTGAAGGATTGTCAAAGAAAAGATGGCGGTTATCGCAAACCACCGGGCTGGAGAAATTCCTAGAGTAGGAATAGAATAAATGGAGGGTCAGAAGATATTTTGTGTAATTGATGTAGGATATTGTGAACTGAACTTTCTCTTGTGTCTTTCGCTACTGTAACTTTCTAAGGCGTTGCTCGTCACTTCATATATTTCAGTTCTTGTTAATTCTATACAACTACATGTTAATTCCACTTCACCGCATGTTAATGCTATTTTATTTCATGTTAATTCTATTACACATCATGTTAATTCTATTACACATCAAGTTAATTCTATTACATCAAGTTAATTCTATTACACATCATGTTAATTCTATTACACATCAAGTTAATTCTATTACACATCATGTTAATTCTATACAACTACATGTTAATTCCACTTCACCGCATGTTAATTCTATTACACATCATGTTAATTCAAATACACATCATGTTAATTCTATTTCACTTCATGTTAATTCTATACACATCATGTTAATTCTATACACATCATGTTAATTCTACAATTGTATGTGAACTGAACAATCTCTTCTACGATTATACCAAACCGTAATTATATACATATATATTCATAAACTCGTGTCATCTTCGTAGTGTTCCCTTTTTCTCTCTTTTTCCCGCCCTTCTATTAGTAATTCTGCGGCAAGTCTAGCCCGCGATAACGGCACCGCTCACCTTCAGAGTCACGGATTGTCGGCGACCATCAATTATTGCCCGAATATAATGGTAAACGAATACACCACGGTCATAGGCAGCGTGAGCATATAAATTTAGTTTAGTGTATACGTTATTCCTTTAGAGAATTTATCATGTATTTAAGCACGATACTAACCTCCCAAATTTTGTTCTTCGTGATTTGATGGCTTCATATCGAATTTTTTGAACTTGATGTTTATATGGATTTAATCTTGTAACATGAAAACCCTCAAATACCCCATCCTTAATTTGCAGCAGCGTCGACGGCTAAACCTTGCTGCTGACGATGAGTACAGCGTCGAAGAACAGGAGGAGGAGGAACTGCAGGAGCAAATCGTTAAAGTTCAGCAAGACCTACGCGATGGACTACTCAACTGTCGCCGTCAAGACGGTTCATGGAGATGTCCATTTTGCATCAACCGGAAGATAAAGAGGTGGACTAAGCAAAGAATTCAAAACAAAGACGCATACGGCATGGGTACTGAAGGATTGTCAAAGAAAAAGATGGCAGTTATCGCAAACCACCGGGGCCTGGAGAAATTCCTAGAGTAGGAATAGAATAAATGGAGGGCTGTAAGATATTTTGTGTAATTGATGTAGGATATTGTGAACTGAACTTTCTCTTGTGTCTTTCTGCTACTCGTAACTTTCTAAGGCGTTGCTCGTCACTTCATATATTTCAGTTCTTGTTAATTCTATACAACTACATGTTAATTCCACTTCACTGCATGTTAATGCTATTTTATTTCATGTTAATTCTATTACACATCATGTTAATTCTATTACACATCATGTTAATTCTATTACATCAAGTTAATTCTATTACACATCATGTTAATTCTATTACACATCAAGTTAATTCTATTACACATCATGTTAATTCTATACAACTACATGTTAATTCCACTTCACCGCATGTTAATTCTATTACACATCATGTTAATTCAAATACACATCATGTTAATTCTATTACACATCATGTTAATTCTATTACACATCATGTTAATTCTATACACATCATGTTAATTCTACAATTGTATGTGAACTGAACAATCTCTTCTACGATTATACCAAACCGTAATTATATACATATATATTCATAAACTCAGGTCATCTTCGTGTAGTGTTCCCTTTTTCTCTCTTTTTTCCCGTCCTTCTATTAGTAATTCTGCGGCAAGTCTAGCCCGCATAACGGCAGCTGGCTCACCTTCAGGAGTCACGCGGATTGTCGAGCGACCATCAATTATTGCCCGAATATAATGGTAAACGAATACACCACAGTCATAGCTGCAACGTGAGCATATAAATTTAGTTTAGTGTATACGTTATTCCTTTAGAGAATTTATCATGTATTTAAGCACGATACTAACCTCCCAGCTTGTTCTTCGCATTTGATGGCTTCATATCGGAATTTTCTACGCACATCTACAATCTTAAAATCATTTGCCCAGTAGTCAAAATATGTTATGATTTTATTTACAGGAGCCTTATACGTGGCGTGGGGAGCCGAACTATAATGTCTCACGACCCTTTCATCCTCGTTCAAAAGGACTTCAACTAGATGCCAGTGATCGTCCCTGACCAAAGGAATCAATAGACGCTCGATGCGGAGGGCCGTATATTTTTCAAGATAATTCAAAAACATCATGTAAAATTCGTATGATCGGGTGTAGTGAATGTCAGAATCCAAGTAAAATGAGTTAACATGAATTAGACTTAACATGAAATGAAATTAGAGATAACGTGAAAATTAGAATTAACAAGAGCTGGAAATAGGCTTAACATGAAATTTGGGGCTAACATGAACTGAAAATTAGACTTAACGAGAACTGCAATTTAGAATTAACATGAACTGGCAATAGACTTAACATCAACATTTGGCTTAACATGATATGGAATTAGACTTAACATGATATGGAAATAGAATTAACATGAAAAGTAGACTTAACATGATCTGAAAAATAGAATTCACATGAGATGGGAATAGGCTTAACATGAAAATTAGACTTAACATGATCTGAAATTAGACTTCACCTGATATGAAATTAGACTTAACATGAACTTCAATTAGAATTAACAGGAACTGAAATACTTACACAAAAGAACACTGACACCAGGCCATATTTTTTGTCATAGGCTTCTTCTTTGAAGCCTATCTAACATCGCTTCTTCCATCTCAGAATGAACCTCGAAATTAGCATTCATTATAAATAAGGCTCATTCAATTTAGAAATTTAGAATCTTACTTTGTCGTCAAGCCGACCACCACGAAGCAAGTATAGCAGCTCATGTCTGTTCATGCTGCTGTTAGCTGTTTCGATAACATCATACCTCCTGAAAAAGTGGGAATTATCATTTACCAGAAAACATATACACGAACCAATATTGAGTTAACATATACTCCAAAAACAAAAATTAATTAATTAATGGAAACTTACCTATGACACCTTAGAGAGCAAAAATGTGTTAGAAATTTATTCTCTGTTGGGGTGAGTCTGGAGGATATCCAAGGTGGTATCCTAAAATTGTGCAAGAATGTCCCTGCGCTATCAAGAATGCGTACGCTAAACCCTGAAGGATCTGGAATCCCTGCATTTAAGTCTTTCAACAGAGATTCCTCATCCTCCGTCACTAAGTTCATCTTCAACACATCCCACTTGATATCTTGCTTGTTGAAGTAATCTTTGATGGGTGGGCTCTTAAGATCAGGGACAATCACTACCTCTTCAATTACAGATTTTTCTTGCTTCTTCTTTCCCTCTGTGTAAGGGGTCCTAACGTGCTGCGATCTCTTCGTAGCTCTTCTGCTTGGTGCCCTAATTTTCATGGGCAGAGCCTTCTTTGTGGCTACCTTCTTTCCTTTTTTGCATAGCACTCGCTAGGGCCTCCACAATGTCATCAACCTGCGTAATCACATCTTTATTTATAATTTCCTCCTCAATATTTTCCTCATTTTTCTCCTCTACTCCTTTATTTACAGTTTCCTCTCCATCTTTATTTAGGATATCCTCCTCAATTTTTTCCTCAATTTTCTCCTCTACTCCTTTATTTCCTCTACATCTTTATCTACAATAGCCTCCTCAATCTTATTCTCAATCTTCTCCTCTATTCCTTTATGCACAATTTCCTTAGCATCGCTTAAAAATAATCTACAACACTTGCTCTTTCTTCAAATTGATCTTCCTCTTCCTCCTCGGCTTCATTCGGTTTCCCCTCATTGGGGACTTCATCATCAACTTTTTCCTTCATATTTGGTTCCTCTTGACTTTTTCCCTCATGGGGTCTTCCTCAACCTTATTCTTCATGGAATCTTCATCCGCAAGGTCATCGTCATCCTCTCCTTCTCGAATCTCAGACAATGCTTGCCTGAGAATGGTGTTCCTCTTCATCTACCCGTGGTCGCAACTTACTTATTTTTGTAAATTCTTCTTAACTCTTTCCTTCAAGACCTCCGGTCTATAACATCACCACTTCTTCCCAAAGATTCCAATATTCCGTTGAGTCTTCTAATCTCAACCATAAATACTTGACAATATGTACTCTTCCCGCTTTTGACCAGTAATCGTCGCAAAATTTAGCGAATTTCTCCAAAACATCGCTTGTTTCTCAATGGGCGAGCCTCCACCTCCTCTTCCTTTTCAAAAGCATCGCCCGGATGCTTTGCAATGATCTGAGATTTTAAGAGATTAATAGAAATTACTATTAGATTTAACTTGAAATACATAACATGAACGGAAATTAGACTTAACATGAACTAGAAATTAAACTTACATAGCCTATTGAGTTCTTCTTGGCTTCCTCAATTTTCGGCTTTCTCGACCTCTTTACGCTTGACAGAACCGAAAGTAGGATTAACAAGTATTAAAATTGGACTTAACTAAAATTTAAACTTAACATGAACTGGAAATAGGCCTAACATTAATATTTGACTTAACATGAACCTAAAATTAGACTTAACATGAACCGGAATTTAGACTTAACATGAAATGGAATAGGCTTAACGTAAAAATAGACTTAACATGAACCTAAAATTAGACTTAACGGAACCGAATTTAGACTTAACATGAAATGGAATAAGCTTAACGAAAAATAGACTTAACATGAACCGAAAATTAGACTTAACGGAACCGAATTTAGACTTAACATGAAATGGAATAGCTTAACGCGAAAAATAGACTTAACATGAACTAAAAATTAGACTTAACGTGAACCGAATTTAGACTTAACATGAAATGGAATAGGCTTAACGCCAAAAATAGACTTAACATGAACCGAAAATTAGACTTAACGTGAACCGAATTTAGACTTAACATGAAATGGAATAGCTTAACGCGAAAAATAGACTTAACATGAGTGAAAATTAGACTTAACGTGAACTGAATTTAGACTTAACATGAAATGGAATAGGCTTAACGAAAAATAGACTTAACATGAACTAAAAATTAGACTTAACATGAACCGAATTTAGACTTAATATGAAATAAGACTTAACGAAAACTTACATGGCCTATGGAGTCATTCTTCTCTGCTCCATCATTCTTCGCCTTTAATCTTAATCCGCTTGGGCTTGAAATCTTTCCTCATGGGGGTTTGGGAGAGATGGCCCAACTTCCACAATAGGCTTCTCTAGATGCATTATTGAAGCCACTTTTGCCTTTGCTTTAATTGTCCCCTTCCTAAAAGAGCTTCTCATTGAGACCCAATTTGTCATTGAGGCCCAAGACTGGTCATGGCATATCTCCTTATGCCGGTCATCTCATAGTACCAAAGTCGTAAGTAATACATTCACCATTCCAACTATGATCGATCATATTCACCATTAACCTTAAAACATTAAAATAACTAGACTTAACATGAAAGTAATTAGGATTAACATGAACTAAATTAGACTTAACATGAATCAAATTAGACTTAACATGAAAGGCCTAACACTTCACAAGAAGCAATGTGCTTAGTAGAAAATTAAATAGACTTAACATGGAACTTACGGTATCATGGCATGCATCCGTGGATATATGTAACCCCGGCTTCTTCAACCCTTCCGAGCAACATTTATGCCTCTAATAATTTCTTTATAAATGAAGTCACCCCATGCGACTTTGTTCACCCTCTCAATGCTATCCAGATACTTCAAGATTATTCTAGGGAAACCATCCCCGCTTCGGGCACCATATCATCGAGCACCGATAAAGAATTTGCGGAGAACAAAGTCTTGGATATCCTTCTCTTCTGATTCCACTAGACTTTCTAGCGATCTTCAACATATCTTCTCATGCTAATGTCGCCTTTTCTTTTTTTTCCGCCCTTGTCATCTTTAAAAGTTTAGAAAAATATTGCACCCACATTCTCGACTTGAGTCCCTATTCTTCAAAATAATCTCACCGTAAATTGGAAATAAAGTATGATTACGGACCCAATCCACGCCAAAATTAATAACTTTCTTTTCCCGAATATGCATCGGGGATAGAAAATGTTCCTTTATCGCCCACGAAAAACTCAATACGTGCTCAAGTGTTTTACGATCAAGTGTGAGCACCAAATTGTATATAGTGCTCAAATGTGGATCCACAATAGGCATCCCCTGCGCCATTGACGAATCTTTGGGCCAAGCCGATTCATAAAATCACAATAAGCCCCAATAACGGCAGCTTGGCCTATCTCCAAAGCGCCTCACCAACTATTTTCCGAAAATAAATTCAAATGTAAGCGTTTAATTAGACTTAACATGAACTTAACTTAGACTTAACATGAATCAAATTGGACTTAACACGAACTAAATTAGACTTAACACCTAATAAAGTTGGAATTAACATGAAAAATAGACTTAACATGAGAAGACATTAGATTTGACATGAACTGAAATTAGACTTAACATGAACCTAGTTTAGACTTAACATGAAACCAATTAGACCTAACATGAAACCAATTAGACTTAACACAAACAAAATTGGAATTAACATGAAAAATAGACTTAACATGAACTGAAATTAGACTTAACATGAATCAAATTAGACTTAACACGATTTAGGTTTGACTTAACATGAACTTCTTTACTTAATTAAACCGACTTAACATGAAACACAAATCGGTTAACTCTCCTGTATAGGATTAGAATTAACATGAAACTCGGTTTGGATAACATCCAAAGGGGTTAAGTTCTTTAATTAGATTTTTCCTAGCACTTACTTCTTTTGGGGGTTGGAATCATCCCCTTCTTGTCTTCTCTTTCGGCCTCGACCTCGTGGTTCGCCCCTTTGCATTACCAACAGGGTCTTCGACGCTTCCTCAGTGCTGCCTTTCCCAGATGATTCAAGACGCGGCGCGACCGTGATTTCGCTTCATCTTTCTCCTTCGTCGCCACTTAATTTCGACTTCAAATCGTTAACCGAGGCTTCCTTCGACGACATTTTCCGGCGAGCGAAACCCTAGATCGAAATTAGAGATGTTTGGGATTTTCCGGTCACAACGCTTGAAGGCCAAGAGGAGAGAGAGAGTACTTGAGTGGAAGGGGAGGCGCTGCATCGAAGTTCGGTCACGCCGGAGGGTAGGATAGTAACTTCTGTGCTATCTTCTCTCTCGCCACGCGGGATTTTTGGGGTTCGACAATACGGATCAGATTTGGGGTCGAAACACATGGCCCAAAATACGTAGAGCCCGGTCACACGCCCAATTTTACCACAATTTTCCTAATTGTTATTGTATGCCTCAGGTTTGTTTGAAAATCACCCTTAAAATGTTTTCTTGTTTTGGGTTCTTTGAATCTGTTAATTTGTATTCTGAATTAGTCACATTATATCATAAGTGTGGAAAGAGATTCGAACAGTTCATGTCGTGTAGAAATTTTACATTTTTAAATTTTAATGTTTTTGGGTATTTTTAATATGGTGAAACCCAAAATTTCATAATTCATGATTCTTTAAATCTTAAGTTTCGGTGAGATTTTCCAAAGGGGAATACAGCGACAAACAGAGACAAGTGTGTACGTTCTTTTCTGACGGGATTCTTAATCTCAAATCTGCTAACCAAACGGAGAATAACATTAACATCTAAGCTCAAACTGAACAAACCGAACCAAACCATTTACTCACTCCCCCTACTCCACTAAAGAGTAGAGTTGGTACAATACACATTATATTATACTCAAAATGAAAGGGGAAAAAGTGCAAACAGCCGACACACGAAATCAATACAAATACTAAAAATTAGTGTAAACAATGAAAACTTTAGTGTAACAAAAATATTGAGTCAGTGCAAACAGATTTCGACATGCTCAATGCTATATCTCGAATGAACTAATCTCTCTTACTTTTCCTCTACTTGTGTAGATCATGAAAGCTATACATTATACATCAAAACAAATTGCTCTCCTCCTCGGTTAAGAAACATGCATATGTGAAGGGGGAACCTATTCAAGACTCTTGAGATTGTTGTTCAGTATCAGTTGCTTCTTCTGTTTCTTCACCAGATTCATCACTCGTCCTTTGGCTTATTTTCAAACGAACAGGTCTGCCCATCAATTCCTATGCAAAAAAAAAAGAAAGCCAATAAGTGTTTAATAAAACAAGTTAAAATTTAGTAAAGTCCATTATAAATCAAGATCATTAAGAGACAACCATATTTCTGGACTCCAAAAACAAGCCTGTTGTCTGATAAAACATAAAATCTGCAAAAAGCCGCGGTATGAAACATGGAAAGCAATCACAACCACCAGAACATAACCATTACAATAAATGTAGGAACGAGCAGAAGTCTCCACCTATACTAATGGTTGACTAGCTTATACAAGTGGCTGGTCAATATGAAAAATCTGAAAAGTAATCATTTTTATGATACCTTCAACCTTGAGATAGATATGAATTTGATAAACTTTTGAATCAAATTATATTTCTCAAGAAACCAACATATTAAATCCAAGGGTTCATTGCAGATAGACTCCTTGTATTATTGTGTTGTGCCACTTAGTACCCCCCTTACGTTTGATATTGAGTTATTGACAAAATAGACCCCCAGGAACTCAACTAAACATCGTCATCACCCTCAAATCTCTACTCTATTGACATTCAGTTTTAGGTCTATCCGCCAATATCAAACTTAAGCGGTAATAAGCGGTAAAGTGCAATAGTGGGGTCTATGTGCAATTAACTCTAAATACAGTAATAAAAAATTGTGGCACTAATCTGATAGTCTTTCCTACTATCTTCCAGCGGCCATCTTGCTATGGGATATCAACTAACATGCTACAAAGAGATGAAGCATGCACATCAGAATCAAGATAAACATTCAACAATTTTGGCAAATATAAAAAAATAAACATATATTAAGTTGAGTAATAAAACCAGGAATAAAAAAGGCTGAACAAAGAAGGGAAACTTGATGTCACCTTTCCATCCAATTCAGAAATAGCAGCCTCAGCTTCCTCCATTGTAGCAAAGCCAACAAATCCATATCCAGAAGATCTCCCGGTTGGGCTGTCAAAAACTACCCTAGCAGATATCGGCTTAAACTTTTCAGAGAAGAAGTCTCTGAGGTTTGTTGCTCTCACTTTCCAAGCAAGATTTGATGCATATATCTTGTATCGTCCTTCTGATTTAGGGGAACCAGGTGGCGAAGGGGGAGAGGGTTTCTTGAAGCTCTTTGCAAATTCGACCCTAATGATCCTTTCAGAAATTTCCTACAGAGAAAATGTAGAGCTTGTTAATAAAAATAGAAGTTTGAAAAGCTAACAAACAATGCATATGGTAATTTGCTTTGAAAATCTTATCCTCATACAATTTCATACCAATATTCGAGCACCAAATTGACATCATAATTCTTCTATATTTCAATCATCTTCGACTTGAGAGGCATATAATAGAGAGAATACCATACAGAATACTGTGTTCATATTTGATCTGCATTTTTCCTAATATACAAAACTGGTTTTGAAGAGAATTTTATGTTATATAACAGAAACCTACAGATTTGCTCTTCACGTTGTTAAAAGCTACTTGCTTTAGACTATAACCTAACACATTAGAGCATAGACTAGTACTTGATGCAAAATTTAAATGAACATAGTATTACTAGCTTCAAGAATTCTATTTGATAGCTTTCTCCATTTCTTTACATCACAAATTAATTTTCAACCAATAGTCAAAATACAGCCAAGGGTTTGTGATTATATCTAAATAAGCTAATAAGACATCTTAAAGTCCCTAACCGTTACACCAAAACTCCGAAGTTATGGTGAGGTTTAAGGGTTATAGTTTTATATTCTAACATGCTCCTGCAAGTTGAGTGTCCTTTTTATAGGCCGAAAACCTAGAATCACACAACGGTGTCAATTTTTAGAAATCTATTTTAAATTCATGGCCAGTGAGTTTTGAACCTGGATTGCTTTGATACCATCTTAAAGTCCCTAACAATTACACCAAAACTCTGAAGTTATGGTGAGCCTTAAGGGTTATAGTTTTATATTCTATCAAGAAATTTACTGGAAATTATCTGTACTTTTTCTGCCTAAATACAAAAGTATATATACAGAAGTTCATTAATTCGCATCAAACGTAAGGATTTGTTTCTTCATGTTAATAAATTAAAAGCTACTCATTTTATACTACAATCAAACACACTTTACACATATTCCTAACTATGAAAGAATGAGACAGTAATAGCATCAATGATTTTAGTAATCAAAGAAACCTCAAGAACTTCAGCAATTTCATGGCCTCACATATCATCTTAAACCCCAATTAGACCCAAAAAAAAAAAAAAAGAACTTACAAAAGAATCGAATTTTTCAACTACAGTCCGTGCCTCATCACCCGAAGCCATGGTAACGAACGCAAACCCTCTATTCTGCCCATTCTCCCGCTTAATTATCTGCAAAAATAAATTAAAAAAAACCCCATAAAGTTTCGATTTTTTTTCTTTACAATTGAAATTTTGAGAGTCTAAGATCCAGTCACCTCCACATCTTTCACAGTTCCGCACTCCCCAAAGAGCTTCTCAATCTCCGGCGCCGAGAAGCTCCACGGTAAGTTCACCACAAACAATTTCCTCCTCTTCTCTTCGTCACCCCCGTCCTCTTCCTTTTCTAGGGTTTCGTTCTCCGCGTCGATATCCTGCACCGCGGAGCACGGGAGGGGAGGATAGCAGCTCCTTCTCCGTGTCGATCGCAGTGATGGGAACTGAGAGGGAGAGGGCTGGGGATTCGAGAAAATGATAGGGGCAGAATTGGAAATGCGAGGTTTTGCGACGGCGATGGAGAAAAATGACGCCGCCGTCGTCGTCGACGCCGCTGCCGCCATTTGGATAACGGGTACTTTCTGCTGGATGAGGGAGCGAAGGCAGAGATTTTGGGGGGTATTTATGAGTGGATTACCGAAATTAACCCTGAGAACGGATTATTCGGGTTAGGCCCCATTTTAGAATATCTTTAAGGCCCAATGTTTATAAATGGGCTGATAATGGGCTGATTGTGGTTATCACTAGTCCAGGTGTTCATTCGATTCAGTTACAACATAGTGGGCTTACGATTTAGCCTGGCCTGAGTTTCGCAGATA
Source organism: Asparagus setaceus (assembly GCA_012295165.1). NCBI lineage: Eukaryota > Viridiplantae > Streptophyta > Magnoliopsida > Asparagales > Asparagaceae > Asparagus > Asparagus setaceus. The sequence continues at coordinate 24,331,640 of CM022708.1, read as the reverse complement.
AAGTGAGGTCTACTTCATCGGTTTTTTAGATAGTAGGGCATGTTTGGCAATTCTATGTTATGATCCATTTGGGCTTTAGTCGATTGATATATTTGTGGTTAAATTACACTAAACTCCGAAGAACGTTCAGTATTTTGGAGTAAATCCCCAATAATTTTCAAAATCGCACTAAACCCCCAATAACTTTCACTGAAAGCCCCCCAATATCTTTTGAGTAAATTACACTAAAGCCCCAATTCCTTTCAAAATTCGTTATTATGTTGTTGTTTTTTTGTTCTAATTTATAGGGGTTATCTGCAAAACGCAGAAACTTATTGGGATTTTTCTTCAATTGTGAAAAGTTATTGGGGGGTTTAGTGCGATTTTGAAAGTTATTGGGGGTTTACTCCAAAACATTGAAAGTTCTTGGGGGGATTTTGTGTAATTTATCCTGTATTTATAATTCATTAATAAATTATAATCCAAGTTTATCCAAATTTAAGGTGTTCGGTAAAGAGTGATCCATGTGTTTTCTATTAAACTGATGTGAAAAAATAATAGGTATGCTTGTCACTTGCTCGGTCAAATACATAGATTATAAATCCACCAAAAATAACATAGAAATTCTAGGTTATTTTTTGGTGGATAATAATCCAAAATAATCCACTCAAAATTTATTTATCACATGTAAAAAAAAGTGGATTATCCACTTTGATCAAGTTGCCAAACGTACTCAATGCCTCGAATATTCAATAATTTTCATATTAGTCCTCAAATTTATAATGCCTTTTCCCTCTTTACCATGAAAAGAGGAAGCAGTGAGCCAACTAGAGTTTGGTTCTCCCATTTATCAACAGCTGCAATCGCCAAACCATAACTCACTTTCGATGAGTTAAATTTTGTCCGTAGCAACAAAGGTTCCTTTCTAGTTAATAAATGATATCTTCCATTATCTCATCACTTTTCTTTTATCTTGGTCTCCTCTTCTATCAATTTCACTACCTCATGAAAGTGACAAAAACGAAGATAAGTAGCAAGATGTCACTAGCAACCACTTGGCTTCTCATAACTCAAAACACTGTCTATTTTTCTCTATGCCTTGTCATTTCTACATATATCTAAATTAATTTTTTTGTGCACATCAACCCCACCCACCCCTTTGCACAAAAGAAGGAAAGAAAACGGGTGTAGATAAGTAGCTAGCCTAAACCATGTCCCGTCTGATTGAATGAGAATTTGGATGTTCTCTATTAACCATAGGAGAATACGCCTTTTCAAATTACAGTCTTTTATTATTTATTTATTTTTTTTATTTTAAATTCAATATCATGGGCCATATCGAACCTCCTAACTCAGTCTCGACATTTACAATCCTAATCCTTTATTGTTGAGTAGTCATAATTTATTTCTAATCTCACACTCATTATATTTTGGGATTTTGAGATATTGGTGCCCCAAACTGACTCAACTAAACTAACGGGTTATTAGGAATTAAATCTATAATAGAGAGATTTAAGAAAATTTGGCAAGATAGAGTTGGTTTTCAATGGTTTCAAATGATATGTTTTTCCTTTTAAAAAAAAAATATGTTGGCTTAATTTCTTATATTTGCGAGAGGGTAGGCTGAAAACAAGGGTAGAAATGAAACAAGAAAATTATCAATCCCATTAGTTCAGTTCTATTAAGTGGATGATAATTAAGCATGAGACTTGTTTGAAAAAACTAGAAGAATCGGGAAACTTGTATCCAAATATGATAATTTGGGGGGGCTCGTATCCACATATATGAAATTAGGGGGACTTGCACGTATCCAAACATGTTGATTGGAGGGACTTGTATCCAAATGTATGAGATTTAGTGTACTATATCTCGAAAACCCTTATATTCTTCATGATTTACATTATTTCACACTTATTTATTTAAATCTAATCATAATCATTCATTAAATAGTAGGCTTTTGTGATTGTCAAAAAGTGAACTCGTAGTCTTTAAGCCTCCGACTATCTATAGGATCTAAACCCGTGCAACATGAAATCATGTATCTAGAGAGGAGACACAGAGATGTGGTGGGAAATATATACATTTGCCCATGTTGCTTTCATGCACACTAAAGTTAGATATCTAATTAATTTTGCCTAACCCCTAGTTTATGACTTTCGCATAGACTTGATGTGCGACATGTCAGCAGTGACGATCAAATTGTTCGGCCGTTCGATGAAGAATTCGAGGTGTCTTTCGTTTCATCACAGGATCAATGCCCACCGTTGAAGGCTCACAGCGGCACATCCATTTCGGATAGTGTTAATTGCGGATAGATCGTCTGTACTATCGCCCAATTGTAGATACACCCATTATAGTTCTATTGTTGCGGATGGACTCCCTACTATCGCCCAAAATTGCGAAGAGACCCCCAAGCAAAATCCTTTCAACTTTTTTTATCTCAGGAGGTTTCTTCGTCAAAAAGAGAGGGAAAATTATTTAGGGAGTCTATCCGCAACAATTGAACTATAGGTATGTCTGCAATTGGGCAATAGTATAGGGTTTCCATCCGCAATTAGTCCAAATAAAAGATAATGCTAAAGTATACCGTGAATTCTATACTATTTTTGTACTACAAATTGTGGATTATTTACTCATAACTTTCAACAGCAATTTATAAGAAATGATCTTTTATTTTCATTTCTCACAGTGTAAAAATAATTTTGACCGTACAGTCTATCTAGAAACGATAATGGGCGGATAGATGATAGATCATCTGGTTTTAATACGGGTTCAGAAAGGTAAAGGGAGAGCTGATGACATCATGGCTTAGGCTAAAGTGGGCCAGTGAAAGTATGGGTTGCAAATCCAAAGACCCCAAATCCATGATGGAACCTTGAAGTGGGCCTTTTTGTTTTGGAGGTGGGCAAAGTGCAAAAGTCCAAAGGAGTAGTCAATTTTAAACGAAACGTGGAAAGGATGGATAAGAACTAAGAACGCGGCAATAATTAAGGTTTAGCTTGGTTTGCAATAAAATAAATATTTGGGGTAAAATCAGAATGTGATGAAGTCACATGTTAAACTTTGTTCTCATGGGGCTTATGAACACAAATTCCAATTCCACTGCAGGACATTAGACAAAAATATTTGCACTGAATTAGCGCTTCGGTGGCCATTTCACCAAAACGACATACGTGTTACAGATACAAATTTTTTTTTTGACGACTGTTATTATTATCTTAAGTTAATTACACTGAATTAGCGCTTCTAGATGTGTCATTTTCGGGAAAACACTGAACTGACCATAAATTATTTTTAAATACTTTTTGTGCATTTCAGCTTTTGTAGCTAAGTTAAATCTGAGTTATTAAAAGTTCTATAATCTGAAGTTAAAATGCTATAATTTGATATAAAGTGCACGGAGTGAGTTTAAAGATAATTCAATATAATTTTTGTGGATATGAGTAATTTTAGAAGATTGGTTTAAAATAGTTTATAGAAAAAATCCTAATTTTTTTTACTAGAAATGAAATCAAAATATTTTAAAAAAACGCTGAATGTGTGTTTGCTAAAGCTTTAAACTAGGTCAAGACAGAACCACATTCAATTTTGAGTTTTTTTTTTTTTTGAGCAAAAAATAGATTAGAATTGATCCAGTTAGCGTAGGCCAAATTTTGGCCGTTAAACAAGTTTTTGTTGGGACTATCACTCAACTGATCCAAGCTAGAACTAGTTTAGAATAGAACTAGATCAAGACTGATCCTGATCTAGTTTTTGGTGGCTTGTCAAGTTCACCCTACAAGTAGTTCTCAGACTAAAGCTTATGTGAAAAAAATTAATGAAGCTAAATTTGCGGCTAAATTACCACTTTGGTTTTTTTATTGCGTCGGCGTTATTTTGGTTTTTTTTTTGGGTCCATTGTGCAAAATAGACCTAGAAGTTGGCCGCCAATATAAAACCCCGTGAATCGCTGACGTTGACGTCGAGTGTATTAAAGTGTATTTATTTTGATGATTAGGGTTAGTTGAAGCATGTTAGAAGCACATGATCCTCTCCCTCATTCGTTCAAAAATAGAGCAGAAATTAGGTTAGGGGTCAAATTAAAGTTCCCCGTTTTCAATTTCACCTATTGGGGGAGAAATCGAGCTCAATCTAGAGTTGATAGGCCTTAAGCAGAAGTTAGAAACTAATTTTAACCCAAAAGCTATAGTTATTAGGTATTGACCCAAACTTCTATTTAAACTCATCACTCTTTCTTATCTTATCCGATGCGGGACTATACTCACATATTAATCACCTCAACAACTCCCCCTTAATTTGTGAGTATAGTTCCGTGGGTTCTCCCGACACCTTCCAGCTTCACATTGGACTTTATTATTATTATTATTTTCTTTCTCTATTTTTTAAAATTACTTAGATCATGACCTTACCTTAGCTCTGATATCATTTATTGGAGGAGAAATCGGGCCCAATCTAGAGTTGATGGGCCTTAAACAGAAGTTATGAATTAATTTTAACCCAAAAACTATAGCTATTAGGTATTGACCCAAACTTCTATTTAAACTCATCACTCTTTATTATCTTATCCGATGTTGGACTATACTCACATATTAATCACCTCAACATCACCTTCATCATCTCTAAATTTCTTGAATGTTCAGCATTGTCCTCTTCAAGTACAACTTCAAATTCAAAGAGAGGGCGATTGAATCAAAGGAATTGAAAAAGAGATTGTGATTTTGAAGGAAGGTGAAATTGAAAGGGGAAACTTTAATAAAAGCCCTAAACTAATTTCTGTCCTAATTTTGAATGAAAGAGGGAGAGGATCATGTTACTCCACATCAGCGATGCACGACTTTTTTAGCCGACGACTAACTTTGAGGTCTGTTTGCATAACAGGCCAAGAAAAATATCAAAATAATGTCAGACGAAAAAAAACGAAAGTGGTAAAAAAAATACCAATCTAATAATTTAGCTCTAGATTCGTCAAAAACATCTCCAACCTAAAAGATTGGGTGCTAATCAAGCTCTAACATTTGATTAAGATCAAATATTATTCAATTTTTTGATGGGGTTAAATTCTGACAAGGAGAATGCCGGTTCCCAAGAAAGAAATGTAGAAAGATGTAGACGGGGGGGGCTGAATGAACCAACTACCAAACTGCTTTAATCAACAACATGCCACGGTTCCCGACGCCGAACTGTGGAGTGACACGAATTCATGGGATTAGATTTAAGGTTCACTCCCTCCCAAATCCCAGCCGCCCACATGGACCTGTCCTTGTTGACCACCCTAACTCTTGGGACCCACAAATTACAAGATTTTCAATATTAGTCCCTTACAAATCTTTCATGTTTTGATATTAGCCCCTAGTCAATAAAACTGATACTAGGTCCCCCGATTCTTCTAAGTTGTTTCAAATTAATTCCGCTTTGCTACTTCTCTGATTGAGAGGGCTAATCTGAAATAACTTATTAGAACTAGAGGACCTAATAGCAATTTTAATAATTTGACAGATTGTAGATATAAGAAATGCATGTTAAAAATGGCTCCCGCGTTGCAATAAAATAGAATCCAAATTATACAAAAAGCCGAAAGAACTAACGCACAGTTCACATATTTATACCAAGGAAGAGCAATCTTATTCCATTCATATCTATAGACATATATTCATTCTTTTGCTCATCTCCCCCTTTCTACTCTCCACTTCTTATATACATTTTACAAAGGCTAGTGTCACAAAACTTACCAAACTATAAACATATGCAGTAATTAAACAACCCCCACCCTAAGTATTACATACCCACATATATCTCCTCTTTTTCCTATATTTAGTAGCTAAAACTCTAACACCACAACCAAGTTCAAGAGGGTGCACTTACATAACCAAAAACAACAGCAACAAACTATTGTGATCATAGCAAGAGAGTGAACCTTTCTTGTGTGATTATTTTGATTTTGATTATCTAGAGCCTCAGTACTCCGACATAAAGCTCCCAAAGGGAGCTCTATGAGGAATTCCCTTCCTCCTCTTTGCACTCCTATAGTTAACCAGTGTCCGCGGCGGTGTCGACGGGCTGAAGCTCTGTATCACATTGCTCTTTGCACTGCCGCCGGAGTAGGACTCTTCAGAATCCGACGCCATTGCTATCGCCTTCTTCTTCTTCGTGTTGCTCTTCTTGTTCTTGTTGAAACCTTCAGATGTGCCAACAATCTGAAACAAAGAAACTTGAAATCAGCATCGAATTCTTGTTTGGATCAATTGCACATTGATTCCGCTTTAGTATAGTTGTTTTTAACTTATTATCCCGGGTAGTTTCGTTGTTGTGGATAGACTGAGTAATTTCACGCAGGGGTAATATCTGCCAAAATTTTACCCTTGGCAAAAGAGTCGAAATTTTTTAACCCAAGACCCCATCCGCCACAATGAAACGGCAGGGGTGGTAAGTTCAAAACAGTGACATTAGAGGGGTCTATGACCGATTAATACATTTTTTGTCTTGATTCACCAGCTATCCAGTGGACATGAACATACCTTGCAGCCGAGAGAGCAGAAGCGGAAGGAGTCAAGGAGGCTGCGGTCGCAGACATCACAGGTGTTGGTTACACCCTTGCCAGGCCTCGGCTGAGGCCGCTCGTTGATGAAGACAACACGGGCACTGTTGATAATGTACGTCTGCACGCCGGTGATATCGAGGACCTTTTGGATTTCTGAGACTCTGATCACGTCATGGTACGACGACCTCCTGATCTGAAAATGAACGGAAATTGTTAGGAATTGAGGATGGTTACATTGACGATGATGAAGGAATTGAACAGAATCTTGTTAAATGAAGAATCAATTCTTCAAGTTTTAATAAAACAAATGCTCAGAGTGAGAATATGCCATTGAAGTGGGCATTTGGGGAAAGGAGAACCAGGTTCCATGTTGTTATGCAAAAGAATATGATGAAGCATCGAAGCTCAAATCAATAAAATATATGTAACATTAATGAAAAATTAGTGCTAAATTTTATGCTGAAATGACAGAAAAAGAACAGAAACCCAGATGCTGATATACTGGTGAAATGCCAGTTTAAAACAAACACCATTAAATTTAACCATTCTCTGATGTAGTACGAAGATAACCCCAAATGAGAATATAATTCCAAAAAGACCAATTTTAACAAAAATTATTAGAAAAACAAAGTGAAAACCAAAAAGAACAAAACTTGAATAAATCATTTCAGAGTTAGAAACCAAAGAGAAATTTTGGAGGGAAGAGTACTCCAGAACAGAACAGAGACTTTGATGCTGGGAATGAGAATGCGCCATTAAACCCATGAAATTGAAATCACCAAAATATATCAGAAATCCAATGAAAACTTAATCCTAATATACATCCTCAAAAGAAGAAGAAGGAAAATGATTTTTGGAAATGACAGGACAAAAAAAAAAAAACAATAGCTATTTGAACTGGGTCAATGGAGAGACCTCTAAACCTTATCAAAGACTCTAAATTTCTCATCTTTGAGAGAGAAAAATAAACAAAATGCAACGAAAATGAGTGAACAAATTGAACAAGGATATAAAAAAAACTAATGAGAAACAAAAGATGATGGTGAGATATCCTATTGAACACTAAAAAAAATTCATCTTTATGTAAAGAAAACCCAAGAAAAGGTGAAATCAATAACGAAACCTGAATGGCTCGGTGATCGCGATGATAAGCGAGACAAAGAGAGCAGAGAGCTCCATTCATACAATCCAAGCAGTACATATTGCATTCGCTCTTGTGAGAATCAGAGTGAAGCTTGCATTGAACGAAGAAGCTCGTCTTCAACAATGGCTTCAGCCATGGCGGCCAGCGGCTATCCTCTTCAGACCCAAATCCTCCCTGTGATCCAAATCAGTACTCAATCTCAAAACACAGAGGAAAAAAACGAATACCCATTTGAAAAAGGAAGCAACTTTGGCAAAAGATTGCTCACCATGACTCTCCTTGAAATCCTTCAATGGGTGCTCTTGGTTTGAAAGAGAGAAGTTTTAGAGAGAGAGAGAGAGAGGAGTAGTGGGTTTGATGACCCTGGGCGTTCTTATCGCCTCAAAGATGCGTTTTTTTTTGCAAGGAACCGTCTTTTTTTAATTCTATTCTCTTCAAGTCCCCAATTTCTTTCTCTTTTTCTCCATTTATTTATAAATCCATTATAAATTCGGGTATATTTTAACAAGCCACCTGGACTTTGGGATATTTTGTGAAAATTTTTCATGGCCTTTAAAAAGTAGGAAAAAATTCAAAACTTATTAGGGAGAAAATTCTTATCTACGGCAGAGAAATGAGAAAAGTTAGGAGGAATTTTTGTTTGCAATTTTACTAAAAGAGCTTATTTTTGAAAAACGATATTGCAGTAATTGGAACTTTTCGAAAGTTTAAGAGGGTTTGTGAAACTCTCCAAAGTTAGGGTTGTTCTCTCCAATTTTTAAAGTTCATGATAGGTTTAGTGCAAATCACCCAATACACACAGGATTTTCTAAAATTACTAGTATAGAATTAGAAATAATCAAAGTGCATGATCCATTATTTTAAGTCATTTTGGCACACATTTGCACTGGTGACATAGTAAAGAGGAGAAGTCCTAATCACACGCCAATACCATAACAACTTGCTAAACTTACCACAACCACATAAATTGGTTTTTATTTAGTTAGTGGTCTCTATGGCTTTTGGTAGAACCTTTATTGGCCCACTCAACTTAGTATTATATTATAATGTTCATGTATTAATTTGTATAGATGGGAGTTTTTCTCTCCTTTATAGATTATAATAATAGTTAGTCTCCTTTGCATATTAGGTAAGGTACCCCAGCACTGCCCACGGGTGAGATAGATATTTATTTTGGATTGGGAAGAATAATTGCTTCTAATAAAGAATTATAAATATTCATCAAATTCAAGTATATCTATAAATAAAGCAAGAGAAAAGGAGTACTTTTGTACTATTCCCTGTGGAGAAAGCATATATATGTTTGTGTTCTCAATCAAAATACTATGTGCGAGAAATGATAGTGGAGAAAGATATATATATTTTTAAAAAAACCAAGGTTAGCTTATATAATTTATTACCAAAGTATGAAATTTCAAGTTAAAAACTCATCAGTAGACTTCCTCTCCAAAACTTCTATCAAATTATGTAAAAAATTGCTCTATGAAAGAGACAACTATGCAAAAAGAAGTCATCTGAAAGAAACTGTATCAGCTTCATGCTTTGCTCAAAAACTGTGGATGCAAATAATGTTTCGCATACCATGCTCTGTTCTCTGGAGAATCCACTAGCTACTGAATTCTACTCATCTGAATTTTAATGAAAAAAATTAATCTCCATTAATATAGTTATTACTCGTCTTTCTTAGGATAGCATTCATCTAGTCCCTTGTGGAATGTGCTTATTTCTAAACTACAAGAACATCTCATTACAATATATAACACCAATTCTCATTATTTAATTGACAAATTTATTAGCATCTGATTTGAGGGGTTTTTTTTTCTTTAAAATTTGATGGATTTAGATATTATCAAGATATTCATTCCTAATTTCAAATCTTATAAATACAATTGACAACTATATCAAACATGTACCCAAGATAGTCTAGCTGAGCTGGTAAGCTGTCTATAAGTAGTACCTCATTGATCTCAAGTTTGACTCTTCTAGGGAGCACCTACTGGAATTTAATTTCCTGAAATACGGGTGCCATTTAGCCACATACGGGGGTTTGATACCCATGGTCCGAAGGATCGTTGGGAAGTTACCTCGCCACCAAAAAAAAAAAAAAAAAGAAAAAGAAAAAAAAACTATAATCAAAACGTAAAACACATGTTATTCAGTATCTTTCTTTTTTAAAAAAATCTAGCATGGTGGTTTTCCATTTCCATCAATTTGAATTGGATAAGAGTATCTAGGCCCCCTTCATCTCTCCCATCAAAGACCGACCTAATACACATGGATCCTTTCATTATGCAACAAATTTCCCTTTTCTAATGTCACTCCAATCCCAAGGGCAAAATGGTCATTAACCAAACGAATCCAGAATGGGGAAAGTCATGCTCGACACGCACGATGAACGCGAAATCTAGCGATGTGGGACTATTTAAGGGGCCGCCTCCTTCACTCGCCTCTTGTTATTTTGTGGATGTACTATTGTTCGATTAGGACAGCCTTGTTTCTCTCTCCCTAGTTCTAGAAAAATATACTGTGGGATTAACTCCAGGGGTTCTTTTTTATAATATACACCTCAAAATCAAATCTTTTATATTTGTAATTTTACCCCCGAAATCTTAATATATGCAAAGCTGTTCCCCCTTTCTCACATTGAGTTTTTCTACCCCTTCAACTTAACAAGATTGATTTCTAGTCTTCAAGATAGGACAGTGTCCAAAATTTTCAATAATTTCAATAGATCTAAAACCGTCTAGAAGAAGGGTGTAAAACCCAATCTGAGAGACTTGAATGTAATTTTACAACTATCGAGATTTGGAGAGTAAATTTGCAAATATGAAAGATTTGAGAGGTATATATGCAAAACCCCAAAGAATCCCAATTGGATGGATGATTTCAAGGGGAATAACTGAGCTGTAGTTATCTAGGTGTAGTTAGTTGACACGTAGAAAGTTTGTATCTTGTTATATAGACCTCTTCTGTGAATTATTAGGGATGCATTTACTACATAACAAAGAATTATTAGGGATGCATTTACTACATAACAAAGAAGTAACCTAATAAATTGTCTACGAGAAAAATAATACAAAACTTTTAAACATGAAAAACAAATACCACAGACTATAAGTTAACAATATTGTCAAATAATTTTAAAACAATCCTAATATAAATCAATGAAATTCTAAAATTTAAATAGAAGAAATGTCTTCATCTGAACAGAAAGAGTTTGATCATGAAAGGATTAGTGCATTTCTTGGTATAAAGAAAAAGGTTGTAATAATGATGCTTTTCAATAAAACACTAATGACTACTATATGAAAATTTGAGTTTATTTTTTAAAAAAGCAAATTCGTAAACCGATACTGTCAACTTCACTGATGTCACAAAGTTTTTACTGGGTCACTTTGGACGGCATATTAGCAATTTAATATTAAGCACCCCAGTTAGTTCACCTACCAAAAGTTCAAGAGAGGAAAAGTCAAAAGAAAAATATAAACTTATTGAAAATATTACATATCGCTAAATGTCATAAATTCTTGTATGAATTTAAGAAGCTCCTTCTTGGATTAATAATAAACCTGTCACTTTGAAAGGTTAGCATATATTTTTTTTTGAAAGGTTAGCATATATTAACTTTATTGTAAAATGTCTAGAGAGATTATCTCGAGCCTTTCGTAATTTTCTTCCTTTGGCACATAAAGACGTGTTGACTTACTTTATTTCTCGTGTAAATTTTTTATGTTAGGCAAGTTATAGAGAGATAAATTCCCATTAACTCCTCACTTAACTCGTTATCAAATGACACCAATGAGTTACGGCCGATATGAACTCGAAGCTTGATGATCCTATAACTTTTGGAGAGGTTAAATGCACGTTGTTTGATATGCATCCTAATAAATCCCCTGAGCCTGACGGTATGAACCCTCTATTTTTTCAAAAGCATTGGGATATTGTTGGTAATTCTCTCTTTATTGCGGTGACTAATTTTGTTGAGAACAATGGCTCTCTTGAGGGATTAAATCATACAAATATTGTCCTGATTCCCAAAGTCAAGAGTCCACAAAAAATCACTGATTAACGTTGTGTATAAAGTTATTTTAAAGGTGTTGGCGAATCGATTGAAGCTTATTTTATCGAATATCATTTCTCCTCATCAAAGTGCTTTTATACAAGGTAGATTGATTTCAAACAGTATTTTAAAGGCAAGTGAGGCCTTACATTATTTGAAAAATAAAAAGAAGGGTACAGATTGTTACGTGGCGGCAAAGCTAGACATGAGCAAAGCTTATGACCGAGTTGAATGGTGTCTTTTTGGAGGATATCATGAGGAAGATGGGATTCTTGGAGAGGTGAATTGAGTTGATTATGCGGTGTATTTCTTCTATTACCTATTCAATTATGTTGAACGGCGAAGGCCATGGCTTGCTTATGCCGACAAGAGGTCTTCGTCAAGGTGATCCTTTGTCACCATATTTGTTCCTTCTTTGCAGCGAAGGCCTCTCAAACTTGTTGTATAGTGCTGAAAGAGTCAGGGATTTACATGGTGTATCTATATGCAGGAGAAGTCCTTCTATTTCTCATCTCTCTTTTGCCGACAATAGTTTGCTCTTCTTCAAGGCCTCTATGTTTGAATGTGATAAACTGCAACATATTTTACAAATATATGAAGTTGCATCGGGTCAGAAGATTAACTATGATAAGTCCTCTCTCTTTTTCAGTCACAATGTTTCAGGTGTTCTAAAAAATTATATTCGCCAAAAACTTGGTATTCATGCTACATTAGGGAAAGAGAAATATTTGGGGCTGCCAGTATTATTTGGGAGATCAAAGAAGCAATCATTTAGCTATTTTCGTGAGAGGTTATGGAAGAAAGTGAGTGGGTGGAAGGAGAAGCTTTTATCTGTAGAAGAAAAAGAGATTTTAATCAAGTCGATTGTTCAAGCTATTCTAGCCTACGCTATGAGTTGTTATTTGTTGCCAAAATCTCTATTACAAGAAATAAATTATATTGTTGCTCAATTTTGGTGGGGACAGAAAGGAGATGAGAGGAAAATTCACTGGATTAATTGGCAATTCTTAAGTAATTTGAAGAAATTTGGCGGATTGAGTTTTCGGGATTTTGATGCTTTTAATTTGGCAATGGTTGGCTAACAAGGCTAGAGGCTACTACATAATAAAGACTCTTTGGTCTATGAAATTCTCAAACCAAAATACTTCCCAAATTCCTCTTTCTTGGATGCAAAATGGAAACAAAATGCCTCCCCAACTTGGAAAAGTATTTTGAAGGCAAAATATTTTGAAGGCTAAATCAACTCTTGCTAAGGGTATTCACTGGCATATTGGGGATGACTTTACAACTAAGGTGTGGGGAGATCAATGGATTCCACTCACAGGGAGAGAAAGTACATCTGTGCCTCGGCCAATTGGATATGAGGATGTTAGAGTCAATGCATTAATGAAGGATGGTGCGAAGGAATAGAATCATGATGTGGTACATGATATTTTTCCAAGAGAGGAGGCTCATGCAATTCTTAGTATTCCATTAGTGTCTCATGAAGCTGTAGATTGCCCATACTTAAGTCTTACTAACTCCGGAAATAACTTTGTTAAAACTACTTATTATGTTGCCAAAGAGTGGTGCGAAAATGAATGCGAGTCGGTTCGGCGTTTGATTGAAGGGACACAAAATAGTGATGCTTGGAAATTTCTTTGGAATCTTTCTGCTCCACTTAAGATTAAGCTTTTCATGTGGAAGTTCATTCACAATCTTCTTCCTATAAGATATAGCCTTAGACATAGGGGTGTTCTAAGTGATGATGGTTGCTTGTTTTGTGACTGTTGCGTGGAAACACAATGGCATGTGTTGATGCAGTGTTCTCGAGCGTTGAAGATATGGCGTAAGTTGTCTTTGTCTAGTCCGTGTTTGAATTAACATTCTCTTCGGTTTAGATTGGTGGGTTCAACTTATTAATTTACTTCATTCGAAGGAGGTGATTTGATGTGTGATATGCCTTTGGGGGTTGTGGTGTGATCACAATCGGTGTCGGATGGTGATGAGGTGGTCAATTAGGAGATCAGAGTGAAAATGGTGTTTGACTACGTGAATGAATTAGACGGGATTATATATGGGGGAACAAGAGTGGATTTGCAGCAAAGACCTCCTGATTTAAACTGGTGGAAAATTAATTGTGATGGTGCCTTCTTGCATGATGGTATGGTACGAGGGTTTGGAGTGGTGATACGTGATCATCGCGACAAGTTTATCGGTGCCTATGGAGGTAGTTGTTCTGCTGGTTCTTCTCCAGTCCTAGTGGAGGCCTTAGCGCTGCTCCAAGGTGTTCACTTTGCTAAGCTTATAGGAGGCTCTATGGTGGAGTTTGAGTCGGATGCAAAGCTGGTTATCGATGAGTTAAATGGTGATAAAGCTAGCTTATCTGCCTTTGGTCACATTTGCGAGGCTATTCCATTGGAGGCTTGCAACTTTCTTTCACACCGGTTTTCCTTCACTCATAGAGAAGGCAACAAGGTTGCTCATTCGATTGCAAAGTTTGGTGCTACAAGTAATATGCATTATCATTGGATGTCTTCTTATCTTGAGTTTATTGCTCAAGATATTACTGTTGATTTAGCTTCTATTGATTCTTATTAATATAATCCTTCATTTTTGCTTTCAAAAAAGTTATCCTTTTATTCTAATAATAGTATTGGAATAATGTCAAAATTTTAGTATTGTTACTTGCTATCCCTCCTTTATATATAAAGAGAAATTATTAGAATTTCTAAATGCACGTAAAATTGACATGTGTTATATTCTAAAGACATAAAAATTGACATGCGTCATATCATAAGTATTCGAATATCCATTTATCCTATCGAAGATGACATGTGTACATCTCTTATATTCACCTCGAATTCTCACCAAATTAAAACTATCATTAATTTTAAAATTCTAATAATAAAAGTTTTGTAATCCTTATCAGATTACAATTATTCATAATTAGAAAATCTCATATTATATATTTAAATACAAAAATTAAAAAATCATGTAAAAGCCTCTCTAAAAATCATGGGTTAATTTTAGAAAACCCTTCTCAACTATTTTAATTTGAGAACCCTCCCTCTCAAGTTTGGCATATTGTAACCCCTTCTCAACTATGAAAATTTGAGATAACCCCTTCAAATTTCATCACTTAACCCCTCAAATATGGGGTGCATTTCAAAAATCTCCCTCAACTATTTTAATTTGAGGTAGATAACCCCTCAAATTTGAAAATTTGAGAAATCCCTATGAACTCGCTCTCTACTCAAAGCTAATATGTTATGTCTAGCATGTCACATGACAAGTAGATGACTAAGAAAAGACCAAAATAACCCTCAATCATAAAAATTACTCGATTTTTTAGGATAAAAGAAAGAGAGAAGAAAGTAGACAAAAACATTATAAATTAAAAATAATTTTTTTACTGATTAGGCATTTCTTTGTAATTAAATGTGCTGATTTTTATTAGGATATTTTAGTTATTTTATATTTTAAAATGATGTCGACGAGTTTGGTGAGCAAAGTGTGAAAGATTAGGGGATTTTGTAAGACACCTCAGAGTTGAGGGGTTTCTCTAATTTTTAAAGTTGAGTGGGGTTATCTATAATATGCCTAAACTTTAGGGATTTTCTCAATTTAAAATAGTTGAGAGGAGTTTTCTAAGACATCCACTATATATATATATATATATATATATATATATATATATATATATATATATATATATATATATATATATATATATATATATATATATATATATATATATATATATATATATATATATATTGGGGTCTTCTAAAATTAACCCTATAATCATATATATAAAAATTACACATGTGTCTAATTACATTTAAAGTTGATGAATTAGTCTTCCTCTTAAAATATTATTGATGAATTTATCCAAATTTTTTTGTTATTTATTGATTTAATATCATCTTTTGCTAATTTTAGTTATTTTATATTTTAAAATGATGTCGACGAGTTTGGTGAGCAAAGTGTGAAAGATTAGGGGATTTTGTAAGACACCCTGTAGTTGAGGGGTTTCTCTAATTTTAAAGTTGAGTGGGGTTATCTATAATATGCCTAAACTTTAGGGATTTTCTCAATTTAAAATAGTTGAGAGGAGTTTTCTAAGACATCCACTATATATATATATATATATATATATGTGTACATCTCTTATATTCACCTCGAATTCTCACCAAATTAAAACTATCATTAATTTTAAAATTCTAATAATAAAAGTTTTGTAATCCTTATCGATTACAATTATTCATAATTAGAAAATCTCATATTATATATTTAAATACAAAAATTAAAAAATCATGTAAAAGCCTCTCTCTAAAAATCATGGGTTAATTTTAGAAAACCCTTCTCAACTATTTTAATTTGAGAACCCTCCCTCTCAAGTTTGGCATATTGTAACCCCTTCTCAACTATGAAAATTTGAGATAACCCCTTCAAATTTCATCACTTAACCCCCCTCAAATATGGGGTGCATTTCAAAAAATCTCCCTCAACTATTTTAATTTGAGGTAGATAACCCCTCAAATTTGAAAATTTGAGAAATCCCTATGAACTCGTCTCTCTCTACGCCCTGAAAGCTAATACTGTTATGTCTAGCATGTCACATGACAAGTAGATGACTAAGAAAAGACCAAAATAACCCTCAATCATAAAAAATTACTCTGATTTTTTTAGGATAAAAGAAAGAGAGAAGAAAGTAGACAAAAACATTATAAATTAAAAATAATTCTTTTTTACTGATTAGGCATTTCTTTGTAATTAAATGTGCTGATTTTTATTAGGATATTTTAGTTATTTTATATTTTAAAATGATGTCGACGAGTTTGGTGAGCAAAGTGTGAAAGATTAGGGGGATTTTGTAAGACACCCTGTAGTTGAGGGGTTTCTCTAATTTTTAAAGTTGAGTGGGGTTATCTATAATATGCCTAAACTTTAGGGATTTTCTCAATTTAAAATAGTTGAGAGGAGTTTTCTAAGACATCCACTATATATATATATATATATATATATATATATATATATATATATATATATATATATATATATATATATATATATATATATATATATATATATATATATATATATATATATATATATATATATATATATATATATATATATATATATATATATATATATATATATATTTGGGGGTCTTCTAAAATTAACCCTATAATCATATATATAAAAATTACACATGTGTCTAATTATATTTAAAGTTGATGAATTAGTCTTCCTCTTAAAATATTATTGATGAATTTATCCAAATTTTTTTGTTATTTATTGATTTAATATCATCTTTTGCTAATTTTAGTTATTTTATATTTTAAAATGATGTCGACGAGTTTGGTGAGCAAAGTGTGAAAGATTAGGGGATTTTGTAAGACACCCTGTAGTTGAGGGGTTTCTCTAATTTTAAAGTTGAGTGGGGTTATCTATAATATGCCTAAACTTTAGGGATTTTCTCAATTTAAAATAGTTGAGAGGAGTTTTCTAAGACATCCACTATATATATATATATATATATATATATATATATATATATATATATATATATATATATATATATATATATATATATATATATATATATATATATATATATATATATATATATATATATATATATATATATATATATATATATATATATATATATATTTGGGGGTCTTCTAAAATTAACCCTATAATCATATATATAAAAATTACATATGTGTCTAATTATATTTAAAGTTGATGAATTAGTCTTCCTCTTAAAATATTATTGATGAATTTGTCCAAATTTTTTTGTTATTTATTGATTTAATATCATCTTTTGCTAATTTTGTAAAGAGGGGTTATTGGTTCACCCATGTTTCTCTTTAAAATATTAATACAATACAAGACACCATAAAAATATATAACATATAGATATTTATAAAATCACAAATTTTCCTATTACTAAAATATTCCCATGCGATCCTAAAACAAATCATTTACACAACTTACCCAAAATATTATCTCAATTTCTCCCTACATTATCTTTTTTCTAATAATTAGATTGAAATTTTATGGGTTCTTAAGATTATTCTAGGAATAAATATTTTGATTATTAAGATATTTTATGGATATTTTATAATCACATATACTTTTCTAATAAGTTGAAATTCTAATGCAAACATCACAAAATTAAGGTTTAAGCTGAGATTATTTTAGATTAAATCAATATGTGAATGTCTTATATCTCATTTAACTGCAATGTTTTATTTGATTCCTTCATTTAACTCAATGTGCTTTTAGTTCATATCAAATCCAAAAGTTTTATACTAAAACGCCAATGTAAGATGACCTTGCCACTAGCAAAATCTTCTTGTGTTGTAATCATAAATAGGGTCAATTTTTTATATCCATTTTTCTATAAATATTATAAGAAAGGAGAGATATTACAAAGTAGAAAAGAATGGTTAAACTATCTAATTTTAAATTTAAAATTTTAAATTAAAAATATCCATGAGCTCATTCGACAAGCCACTTTTTCTTTTTCTTTTTCTCTTAGAATATTATAAATAAAGAGGAGTATTGTAAAGAAGAGGTCGGTGCTTAAACTATTTAACTCTAAATTTAAATTTTTGAATAAAATTGTCCACCCTTATTTTGAATTTCAAACTATTTGAAGAAGAAATTCTAATGCAAACATCACAAAATTAAGGTTTAAGCTGAGATTATTTTAGATTAAATCAATATGTGAATGTCTTATATCTCATTTAACTGCAATGTTTTATTTGATTCCTTCATTTAACTCAATGTGCTTTTAGTTCATATCAAATCCAAAAGTTTTTATACTAAAACGCCAATGTAAGATGACCTTGCCAAATTAGCAAAATCTTCTTGTGTTGTAATCATAAATAGCAATTTTTTATATCCATTTTTCTATAAATATTATAAGAAAGGAGAGATATTACAAAGTAGAAAAGAATGGTTAAACTATCTAATTTTAAATTTAAAATTTTAAATTAAAAATATCCATGAGCTCATTCGACAAGCCACTTTTTCTTTTTCTCTTAGAATATTATAAATAAAGAGGAGTATTGTAAAGAAGAGGTCGGTGCTTAAACTATTTAACTCTAAATTTCAATAAGTCATAGGATATAAGTCATTTTATAAACTATTTGTATGCTTATATCCATAAAAAATGAGTATGTATTAAAAATAGAAAAGAAGAAGCAATAGTTCCAAAAATTATAATCAATTGAATTTAAAACATATGCATATGACTAAAGAAGAAACCTCTAGGAACCAAACATCATATCTAAAAGAAATTAGACTCCTATCCTTAAAATCTAATGATGCGTATTCAGTTCCCGCCACCCACTCCATATTACTTATTCTACACGTTAGACTCACCTGTGCGAGCATGGGCAAAATACTTGGTTTTCATTTATAGAGGACTGAACTAGACAAATTGCTAAATGTTTATTGACTACTAGAACTTTAAAATGTCTGATAGGACAATTTTAACCTCTAACAAGCAAGTACCATTCTTTGGTAATTAAGACAAATAAAGAAGTTACACACCGCAGATAATTCGGACGGTTGGGAGGTTCCAATATGACTCCCGCGGTTATGGGTTCGATTCTGAATGGGGTTAACCCCACACACACATTAAAAAAAAAAGTGAGGGTGATCCTATGACAATGTCATCAAAGTTAACCAGTGAATAAATTATTATGTTTTATAGTTTCTTTGGTCAGGAATTTTGATTAGTTAAGCTACTTATTCGAGCTGTATGTTCTTTCTTACATAAGCACCTTCATTAAGAACTAAGAAGAAAAGTACAATTAGCCAAAGAGAAAAAAAAATGCTCACAAATTCACCTATTCAATTTTCCAATTCTGTTGATACTTTCACATAAATCCGTGAAAAAAAATGTTGCAGATTGGAAAAAATAAAAGGTCCATTGATGAAGGAAACTGACATAACCTGGCATAGAACCGTACAAGTTGTTATGATGAGTATTGGAAAGATGAATGTGTTTTCAACAAATTGACAGAGATATATTGCGAAATCTTTTGATTTCATAGAAGAAATACAATGTCAACAAAGATTGTTCATATAGAGGCAATAATACTGTTTTAATACTATTTACACATTGATTAATGCACGATAGTACATCCCTTCAGGGGCATCTCTACAAGAATAAAATTTGTAGGAATACATGGAAAACATATTTAGTGATTGAATGTTTCTATGTTTGGCCTTTCCCTTTAGCACCTACAGCCTGCACATAGAGCATCAGGATCAATCAAGTTAAATGAAGTATATAACTAAACATAGTTTTTTTTTTTTTGGGTGTGAAAATAATGAAAATATGTAGGAAATGAAAGCTCGATGTTTGACCTTTCCTTTTACCATCAACAGACTATATGAAAACTCAATCAGTATTAATCTACTGAATTATATGAAATAAATACCGCAAAAGTGTTCATTGACAGACTGTATGTCTAGCTAGGATCAGCCAAACAATATGCAGAGAAACATTAACCTCCTATAGTAGTGACCAGACAAACACTTCGGCTATCCATCAGAATTAGACTGGAAATGTAGCTAATCCTAGAAAACATATTAGGGGTTATGATATCTAGCTAGGATCCTGGATGAGAATTTCCTGGGTTGTCATTCATCCTAAAATTGCTTCCTTCCGAACAACGTTAAATGCAAAGTTTTTCCATTATTCCTTCCCTAAAAATGCTTGCTGCAATTGATTCTTAAGTTTCAAGTTGCATACTAGATGAGGCCATGTCTTTTGGTACCGATTCTTTGCATTACCAAAAAGTAGGAGAGAAACCACTGTTTTTTACCATAACCTTCTATTGTTTAGTTCATGGTTAGGATTCACCTTAAATGAAAAGTGGGAATATGCCCCAGTGCAGGTTTATGATAAGTAAGAGCTTGTCGACAACTAATAGAACTCTAAGAACTGCTGCAAACCTGAAACCTAAGGTTCAGTATTTGGTTCAAGACCTTAGTTAAGCTACAATAACGAGCAGTCTTAGTCAAAGTGGAAGTAACATCAGTACAAGGACCTGAAACCACAGGTTGGCTTCCCACCGTCAAGCACCAATCCGTCGCCCAAATAAGGAAATTTGCCCAATTTGTGAATTGCACCAAACTCAAGCCGGTCGTAAGCATTTTAGATGGGACCTCTCGCTACAATGTCCTTTATATCCGACAACAAAGGTAATGACTATGTCTAAATTTTCTGAATGGATGTGCACGCACCAAAAAAGAATTTATATAGGGGTTTTGGCTTCGTATCAAAACCATCAATATTTATTAAATTACCACCAAATCTTTATATCTATTAAAATACCCCCATATCTTAAATTTTGGATTTTTTACCCCAAATCTTAAACTTCATGATCTACAGCAAGGATTTTCATCAGTTAAGTATTAATGATTTGGAGGTATGTAGAAACCCTTTTATATATTATAGCTTCAATGCATGTATATTCTGAGTTTCATGTTTTAGTTACCCTTAAAAGGATCTGACAATATACATATCTATAGTTGCTCAGGCCATGGTAAAAAATCCTGAAGAGGGCCCTCTGTAGAAATGATGTAGAGAGGAACGAGAACGCAACACATGCCACTGCCAATTTTAGTCAATGTAATCTGTAATCCTAGCACAAGCAGTTTTAGCTTAATGCATACAGATGATAGTTACATGTTAATGTTCACATTAGCTTAATGTATAAAAGATCAATACAGATAAGTACCTTGGCTTGGAAGTGTCTCAAGGTCAAGACAATAATATCCCGCAATCTGCATAATTACACAAGGTAATATCAGATGTACATGCAAAGGGTAGAGAGAATTAAGAGGGAAAAATGAACAATGTAATTTTGCTCAGTAGAATACTATTTGATCAATTTATAACACTGGTAGTGGCAATTGGCATATGTTCTATTCATTTCGTAGAAGGGAAACAGATTATATGACTACCAAGCAATATAAATGAGAAGTTCT
The DNA here is from genome assembly GCA_012295165.1 of Asparagus setaceus. Classification (NCBI taxonomy): domain Eukaryota; kingdom Viridiplantae; phylum Streptophyta; class Magnoliopsida; order Asparagales; family Asparagaceae; genus Asparagus; species Asparagus setaceus. The sequence goes on along the minus strand of CM022708.1, from coordinate 24,309,911 downwards.
TACGACTTTAGCTAAGTTTCTGGCAATCAAGAATGACTAAGACAGATATAATGCTACATATAGGCAATTTACAGCACTTTGTGCGGCATTATTGCATTTAGGGACTGTTTGGTTGCTACAAAATAAATTGGAGCAAATGTTGCATGCGGCAAATGTTGCATGCGGCATTTGTTGCACGAAATCACCTCCAAATTCGTTGTTTGGATATCTGCTATTATATTGTAGGAAACGTATTTCCACTGCAAATTCAGTGTTTGGTTGATAAGTAATTAGTGCAAAAGCTACATAATTTTTCCATATAAGGAAACTTGGGTGTAAAGGTTTTCTGTTTGGATTTAAAATGATTTATTTTGATGATGTGAAATTATATTTATTTTTTAATTTCTTTTTTGAAGCTTGTAGCTTTTCCTCCCACCAAATTGGTCGTAGCATTTGTTGTAAGTTTTTTCTACGAAATGCAAGTACATTTACTTTTCCTAATTACAAAGTTGCAAACCAAACAATGTATTTATAAATCCAGTTGCTCTATCTACTTTTGCAACTCTATTTCCATCCAACCAAATAGCTCCTAAATACCACGAGACAACGACAAACGAGTGTTCCTCTTACGACAGCTGATACCCATTATTTTACAGTTATCATTGTGAAGCCCCCAATATTTAGTCCCACATCAGGAAAACAAACAGAAATTTGATGGTTTAAATAGTAAGTCTAAGGAGCCAAGTGTACACCAGCTAGTCGATTTTCGCAGTGGTTTGAGCCAAACAACGCGCTATACTTAGTGAGTCCCATGGCTTACATCGCCCTAATGGGCTCGCAGGCCCGGGCCATGACAAATAATATCAGAGCAGTTAATCAGCCGAAAGTGTGGAGTTAAGTGTTATACGGGGTTAAATGCTACACTGCATGAGTGCTGTGGGAGCCACCTCTAGAGCCTATAGGCAAGGTTTTAAATGTCGGATGTCGGGTTCATGTCTGACTAAATCCATGCCTGATAGCTGAACGGGATATATCTGGGACATAGACTAAATATCGATTGTCATATCGTGGTGCTCTATGTATAATATCATGTCCTAAATGCAATCTAAGCATTCCTAAATTCAATTTAAGCATACTTTATAAATTCTATAGTCTAAACATATAAAAAGTAAATAATATATGATATTTAGGGTCACTAACCGATTGTAGACATTTGATTCTCGATTGCATCTTGAAATCATTCACCGAGAGAGAGATAGATTGAGAGAGAGACAAAGAGATTGAGAGAGAGACAAAGAGATTGAGAGAGAGACAAAGAGATTGAGAGAGATAGATTGAGAGAGATAGATTGAGAGAGAGACAAAGAGATTGAGAGAGAGACAAAGAGATTGAGAGAGATAGATTGAGAGAGAGACAAAGAGATTGAGAGAGAGACAAAGAGATTGAGAGAGATAGATTGAGAGAGATAGATTGAGAGAGAGACAAAGAGATTGAGAGAGAGACAAAGAGATTGAGAGAGATAGATTGAGAGAGAGACAACATCGGCCATTTTGCCCGAAGTTTTTGCTATCGTTCATATCTCTAATAGGTCAGTGAAACGGTTTGGTTTCAGTACCAAACCCAAACTTGATTAGAAATGCAGGAAAAAGGCCATATCGACCGATTTTTCAAAGCCCAAGTCGTGTCGCTCGAGCCCTCAAACCGACATGTCGGCCGACATGTCGGACACGTCGGCCGACATTTAAAACACTGCCTATAGGAGCCACCTTTAGAGTCCACATTGTTTGACGGTGATATTGGGATGTGCTAATTGTCAATGTCGTGACGAGGACATCACCGATTTAAGGTGTGGTGGTTGTGAAGCCCCCAATGTTTAGTCTCATATCGGGAAAAACAAAGAGAAATTTGATGGTTTAAATAGTAAGTCTAATGAGCCAAATATAGTATCGGCTAGTCAATTTTGGCAATGGTTTGAGCCAAACAATGCGCTATAGTCAGTGAGTCCCATGGCTTACATCGTGTCAAAGGGCTTGCGAGCCCGTGATGTGATAATAAAGGTGTCCTTGATCGCATGCCTAAGAGAAACTCTGTATAAGCTGTTACAGAGGGTATAACGATGATTAACTTCATAGAGGAGATCACCCTCAACAGCACTGAGTGGTTAGGATTGATGTGACCGACCCAAAAAATCTGGAATAAAGGCTTTTTGCTGCTGCTTTTGCTAAAAAATAATTCTTTAAAAAAATATAATTGGAAAAGGAAAAAGAGGCTAAGAAGACAACAATTACTACCTTACTAACTAGCAATATGAAAACTAAAAGTATAGTCTAAAAGCAAATTTGATAAGATGTGTCACCTAATATTATTAGTGTCGTATTCTTGCAATGTTCTGCTTGTGTTGAATGGTAGAATCGATCCCTCGGAGCACATTAACGTAAATTGTGTTGATTGTCCATTTGGAAGTTTGACCTGTGCATGTACAGGCGTGTCATTTACACGATCTGGAATGATAAAATCTCCAGCTACAATAACAAAGAATTACTTAAACATACATATAAATCAGGTGAATATTTTTCCTCCATCACCACATGGTCGGTGCTAATGACTCTAATTCGATAGCCATTTTGTGTTAAAATCAAAAGTGCCCGTTCCCGTACCTCTGAAAAATCCATCTGTTGGACAGACCAATGAATTTAAAATTTTACGTAGGCAACAGTGATTGAAGAAAAGACCAACATAAAAACGATCATTTCCTGGAGTCAATTTGGTTTTGCATAAAATGACAGACCTAGAGAAAAGAAATCACCACACGCAGAGTTTTCATGACTGCAAACTGCAAAGGTATAGAATAGGTGCCCACAGACAATGTGTTCTATTTAAAAAAGGAAACGACTATCTACCATTGTATTGAGGCATGTCAAGGAAGAAGTAATATGGGAACTAGAGATGGCAAGAAACAATCACTTACTGTTCACATATAGTTAAAGAAAAACTTATAGGATACAGGTAAATGAGGTCTCCTGGTCTATGGTAAGCAATAAAATCTAGGGTTTTTGAGAAGTTGGTCCCCCAAATCTCATCTATTTAGATGCAAGTCCCCCAAATCATCATATGTGTTGGATATAAGTCCTCTAAATTTTATATATTTAGATATGTGTCTCCTAAATCATCATATTTGGATACAAGTCCTCCAAAATTGTTAAGTTCTTTGAAACAAGTACTTATAGTTAAGGTTAATTCTCATCCACTTATCCCCACTAAATTAACAAGGTTGTTAGGAAACAGATTTTAAATTGGAGGGGTTTTTGGAAGCTTAGCAAGATAGTGTTGGTTTTAAATGGATTTAAAGGATACATTGGCTTCTTTATCTTTGCAATAAAATAAGTTGAAGACAAGGGCAAAAATGAAAAAAGAAAATAATAGCCCCATTTGTTTAGCCGGGTTAAGTAGACGAGAATTAGCCATGAGGACTAATTTCAAAGACCTTCATAGTTTCAGTCAACTTGTGTCCATACATGATGAGTTGAAGGACTTGTATCCAAGTGATGATTTGGGGGACTAGTATCCAAATATGATGATTTGGGGGACTTGTATCTAAAAAGATGAGATTTGGGGACCAATATCTCAAAAACCCTAAAATTTAAGCATTCGCAGTAGGATCATGAAAGGATTTTTTTTCAAAGAATTATTTCAATATTCTCGCACTTATTGATCAAAGAAGAATTGATTAATTAATTTACTTTCCTTTTACGTTGTTTGAGAAAGAGTTGGTTTCATCCATGGTTCACATTTAGGGTTGGAAATATGAGACAGCCACACGTGCCTTTCCTGCATCAACGCTCATTAGAAACACAAGACACACTGATCCCCAGAAATGATAGAATTAGGTATTTAAATTTGTCAGCATAGAAAAGATTATGATTCTCTTAGACAATGTAATTGGTAAAAATGAACCAAACTACTAACTACACCCTTTGACCCATGGATTGCCTGAGCACTTCATGAATGTAGCTCAACTGCGAAGGAGTTGGTCACAAAAGAAAAAACCATGCAGCTGGGAGGTTTGTGTTCCTAGTCAGGAACCAAAGACATACCAATACAACATCCATACTGTTGCAAGAATACAGTTTAAAGGATATGACATAGACATACTTTAAGTTTAGAGGACCAAACAGCAACAACGGTCCTCATTGTTTAAGACAGGAATATGTTAGTACGTCTATACTACTATATAAAGGAAACAGTGGTGGTAGTGAAATTTTTTTATGAATGGAGGACATTTCCTCCATTCCTATTGTATTTAGAAGGGTAAAATTGAAAGTATATAGAAGATATTCTTTTCTAGAACTTTCTAAACCATGACATGAGCATATCATTGGAGCTTACTACTTAAATATCTATTACATTATATTATAAGAATTATAAGAGATATAAATACGAAAGATAAGTTCCTCCTAAAAAAGGATATAGATAAATACAATAAATCAACAATTAGTATTTCTATATGTTCTAATGTAAATATTATCAAAAGTGTACATCTCAATACTTAGCTTAAAAATAATTAAATATAATAACTTGAAGATAAAACATGAAAAGACTCTTCTTAATGACATTATCTAGGAAAATTATGTCTTCACTCAAATTGAAATATATATCGAGCCAATTTCAATAAGGTAAGATAAAAATATTGCATATTAAATGAACAAATCTCACAAACAATCTTACAAAAATCAATGAAACTTTAGGTACTAAAGTGATCCTTTTATATAAAAATTAGAATAATTAAGTTTTAATGGCTCTTGCACGTCCAATAATGTCCAAAAATTGAATGATTATAACATGACATGGCTTGCAGCTAGAGATAAATGAAAGTGACAATTTTCAGATGCCGTTCAAGTTACACTGCTTATGAATATAAAAAACCATAAATGGGGAAAGGAGGCAAAAGGGCTGAATGCCACCTACCAACAAGAAAACTGTAAATACCGCGCTTCCTGCAGAAATATGAGCATCAATCTCATGCTGCATGGCAGGATCTGTTGAAATATTTGGTAGTTAGATGGTCATACCTCACAAAACCAAATAACAACATTTAACATCAGATGATACTTTATTAAGTTCAAACGAAAACCACTATAGTTTCCGAATTTGCCTTAAGTTCATCTTCTGCCTTCCACATGGGTTTGAGTTAAAGAAAAGATGAATGGTGGAATATAACAGCAGAACTTATTATTATTATTATTATCACACAGAAAGATTTTATGAAATATCATTGACTTGCTAGACTCATCTTAGACTAGGAGAGGGAGGTTTGCTCCTTGAATGATTAACCTCAACAACTTGACCACATATGGATAGACTCTCCCACCAGCCAACTGCATTTGTAGGATTTTATCATCCCCAATTTGTTCACAGCTTCTTAACATGGAATTTGACATCAATTTGGATGTTGAAGTCAGGATGACTGCTGGTTATTGAATTTTCTTCACATCTTCATGGAGCCTCGAGCTCCAATACCGACCCATATTCTCATAGAAAAGGTCTTAGATGATGACGGTAATGTCAGCATATAACATTTCACTTCTAAGCAACTACAATAATACACAGGACAATGTTTGAGACAAATGACAAAAAACTTATAGGCTATAAAGGTCATGATGGTTAATAAAAAATCAGTGTAACTTGAACAGTTCACAAAAAGAAAAAAAAAGGGATTTCAGTTTTATATGTGTCATATTTCGGTTTTTCATGCATAGGGCACTAGACTCTTACGGGAACTTTGAGAATAAATCAAGCACACTGTTCTAACTGATGCATTCTGTCAAAGAACCCTGCCACTACTCCAAATCTCCGTAGTTGTGGTGAGGGTTGAGGGTTATAGTTTTGTACTCTAAACATTTCGCTTAATGTTTGAACTTTCTTACAAAGATCTCTCTCAATTGTGTCAAGTAAATATTTCAATCACTTTTTATCAATCTAAAGACTATTAATGTATGTTGAAATTTCAGTATAAACATGAAACCTATTTATATATGTAACATATAGGCAGGTCCTGGTCTCAGATGTTTATTTTATATAAACATGAACTATCTTTAGGGTTTTTGTAGTGGACTTTTTCAAGGTTTTTGTGTATAGCGCCTCTTAATACCTAGAATGCTTGAAGCCTGCCCCACAAGTAAACTGATTAATGATTTTCGTTCTTGGGCATCGATACAAAAATATAGAAAAATATGAAAGAAAAGTCTAGTTTGATTGGAGAAAACATATGTTTGCTGTGAGAACAAGCCACAATGAACAAAGTTTAAAGTGCAGAGTATCATATATTCACAATCATGACAATGAAAAATTACAAGGACTTCAACGAAATGAGAAGGAAAAATTGAAACAACCTGAATGAAAACTATAAAATTGCAGTATAAAGATGTCCAGATCTCCAAGTTAGTCAATTAAATATAAAGTCAAACACTACAAAAATCTTACCACATACTACTTTGTTTTGATTGTTGGCAACATGACGAACCAATCTCCCCTATAATAAGCAAATAACTAACTCAGCCTCAGGATTGTGAAACTTAGTTTTAAAAAAAAAGGAATTAGAAGCCTAAAGTACAAGGTAGGGAAGAAATTGCCCCAAAAGAACATCAAGACAGTAAAGTAACAGTAGATTGAATATTAGAAATGGAAACAAGATATGAAACTTCCAAGAAGTCTTCTTTTGCGATGAATCTTTGTATGAGTTAATGGAGAAAACTAATTCCTTCAACCTTTTGATGAATCTGTTTATGGATATTGGAGATAATGATAATTCCCATGATAAAGATGTCTGAGTTTGACTTCAACAATAGTCTAACAAATGTGTTGCAGCAGAATAGCTGCGCAAATACAGGATGATCGGACCATAACTGAAAGTAGTGACATTACTGAGAGAAACCATATACATAAATTTCGACAAATATTGTTACCATAGAAACTAACACTAATATGTATACAACAATCAGGCTAAGCAACACTAAAATAGTACATTAATACTCGACAAAACTTTGTAACAGAAAGTGCATATATAAGTGAAAGTGAAAGCAAAGTATAACAGGACTAGAGACCATGAATGAAGAATTTGCAAGAATCAAGTAAAGAAATAATTATCTATCGAAATTGATACAGCTAGTCAGAAACCTGTCGGTCACTGTCATCCATTGGTATGCAGTACACAGCAAGAATGGTACCAACATCATCAGCAGTTACCACATATTCTGGCATTGTGGCTCCTGGAAGGAAGAATTTCCAAGGAAAACAAGTTCTATCAGGTAAAAAGAAAGAGTACTAATGATGGTTGGTCCAATAGAATAACTATTTCGTAAAACATTCAAAAATTACCTTCTATTAACTGCTTTGTACCAATGTCAAGATGACGAACCCACTAAAAATCGATCTCATATTAGCGCTAACAATGTGCGTGAATATATAAAAGAAAATCCAGAGAAAAAGAGGACAACTAAAGAACATATATAAAGTCAAGTACCTGGAAGAAGCAAAGGGAAGTCCCATTCGTGGCATAGCCACATGCTTTCAGAGTGCTTCCTGGTGTAGCTTCACCAGTGATTTGAAATCCCTCGATGCCAGGTAAAGATGCCTCGCCTGTTAGAAAGAGTAATTGCTTATCAGTCATTAAAAGAATGAGTGTTTTATTGGAGAGAATAAAGTATCAAGTTTTTTTATTGGACAAAATAAAGTAATAAAAACATCTATTTGCAGCAATCTTGCCTTACATTACCTTCTGAACTAGGAGAAGTTCGTCTCTCATGTGATGTGGGGATATCAGACCAGGAAACAACTTCTTCTCTTCTCTTCACGGCATCAGATTTGTTATCCTCGAGGACAGTAGGAAAAGCAATCTCTCTAAGTTCCCTGAGATAGAATCACTCGTAAGCACAGAAAGAAATTAATCCATAGACAATCATAACTCATCATTTCAGTAACCATGAATGCCAATATCCATTGGGAATCTGGCTTATAACATAACTGAAGAAGAGGGATTTTTATAGCCATCCACAAAGATTCACAATAAAGGCTACCAAAATATTCATTGGGGGTATTTCGCCCTCAACTTTGCTGAATCATTCCAGTATCCAATAAAAGCAAGTCCTTTACAGTTATTCTATTCTTTAACATCAAATAGATGGATTTCATGTTTGACGGAGTTTTCATAAATACACATGAAGCCCAATCTTTTTCATGTTACAGATGCCTCACAAGTCACAATGGTCATCAATCATAACCTTTCACATCCAAGTCCCTCGTGCACAAAACACTTGCATGTTTTTCAAATCAAGTATGAAGGTACTGATCAGGAAATGGAGAACCAAAACTAAGAAAGGCTAATAGACTTAGAGCTAGAATGCCCAAGATAGTCACAAATCAAGATAACTCTCTTATAACAATTATGAAATATCAAAAGATTGATCAAATATACAGCTTGAAAATATCAGAACTTCACACCCTAGACATTCTTGGCTATATTTCCAGTGCCAAACCATCACTAGCGGTTCTCATGTCTAACAATATAAGATAATAGCAGATAATTCTGCATAACCTAAGCAATGCCAAGATTTATCAGCCAATAAGAACTTGTTGTACAGAAGATGACGCCGGAACAAGAAGGGATGAACACAAGTGAAACAAAGGTAAGGTCTCACTTAAGGGAATCCATCCGAGGAGTAGAGAACACTAGAGAAGGAGAAAGCTAACTTCAAAAGATAACTTTTCTTGATTCAAATTAAAACTTATTCTCTGGTTTACAACTAAAGGAGTACATAAAGATGAATTCTAACAGCTAGCAACACTAAGCATTAATTACAATTACAAGTTATATGACACTAATGAGTAGGATCTACTACTAGCTAGTTGCATTGTCAAATATGCATTGCCCTCGTCTTGTAGAGTAATTATGATCTCAAGACGCAACTCAAACCACATCAAACTATATATCACTAGAAAGCTAATTAAGTCTAATTTCCAGAATTTCAAGAATCAGGTAAATTGGGATATTCTAGAGAAAGTTACAACTGAAACAATGCAGAGGGGTCAGGCTGGCTGGATGAGCTTGGGTCTGATCCAATTGTTTAGGTCTGCTCCGTACATTCTCCCCTGGTTGAACAGAACTCGACAGTGAATTCGACTCGTTTTTTTTCCTTCATGCTATGGAGAAAGATCAGCCACATTGAAGATTTCTGATACACCATAGCCTCTTGGATACCATTTGGAGGTTCACTCTTGTATGCATTCTAGCCAATTCAACTAAGCACTTCAAAAACTTGGTGAACATGTCGCATATGCCCCATGATCCCTGGTATTGAGAAGGGTGTCGACCAAACTTGGTGAATATGATTTATATTCTTAACAGTATTCCTTTAACCACAATTTTATTAATTTTTTGCCAAAGCTTCTCGATATCCTTTGGATTCATGAAGTAGATGAGCTTACTTGGAAGAACAATAATAAGGTACGAGATCGATATTGTGTTGCTTCTCTCCAAGAGAAATCTCATTTTTAACGTCTTGAGATTCATGAAGAACAGATATTGGTGGAATTTCCTTATCTTCTCTAGTCTTGCCTACGACCACAAATGTAAAGTCTTGGATGTGTTCCTCCAATTCTTGCTCAATCTCGTCTTTAGAAAGACACATATTTAAACTTTGATCAATGACAAAAGCCTCATTATGGTGTTCAAAAATGATATCTTCATCTGGATATTCATCAAAAATAGGTGGCGAGTCGTAATCAAAGAGAGATGGAGATTCTTCATTTGAAGTGTAAGAACTATCGAGATAGAAAAGATTAACAAATTCATTCTCATCAAAAAAAAAAATGCTCACTTTCCTCTGATTTAGACTTACCATCTTGTTGGTGTTGATTCTGAAGTTGTTGCAATTGTCTTCTTATTTTATCCACCTTGAGGTTAATATCCCATCCAGAACCACGGTTCCTTCAGGGATGTTGATGAGGGGGAGTTTCTTCATCACTTGATGCTCGGTTAGGAACATAGTGGAAGGGGTTGATCTCATCCTCTTCGGCACTAGAATCATCACGCTCCTAGAAATTGTGAGATTCATCACATCTCAAAGCCTCCACGGGCGCAAGACGCTCTTGCAGTAGTTGCACTTGTCTCCTTGTCCATTTCCACGCCCCTCAAGTCACGTTCATGGGCCATGGGTTGATCAGCAACAAGCACTCAACAACAACGTCATGCCATTCCCATGAAAGTTCTAATACCAACTTGATGTCGGAACAAGGAGGATAAGGGATGAACACAAGTGTAACAAGAATAAGGTCGAATGGGGAATTGCTTCTCATCTCAAATTGAGATGATTCAATTTGTACCAATGGAAACCATAAATTTCATACACAAAAAATACACCCAAGGGAATCCAACCAAGCATAGAGAACACTAGAGAAGGAGAAAACTCACATCAAAAGATAACTTTTCTTGATTCAAACTAAAACTTGTTCTCTGGTTTACAACTGAAGTACATAAAGATGATTCTAACAGCTAGCAACATTGAGCATTAATTGCAATTACAAGTTACAAGACACTAATGAGCACTGTTGAAAAAAACACCGCTTTTGACCGCTTATGCGCCTAGCAAGGCAGAAGCGATGCCTCACAGCTCCGCTTTTGTCGAAAGCGGCCAATGAAAATAGACATGGCACTTTCTGCTTGAAAACACGGCGACAAACTTATAAAATTGATATTAAGCGCTTAAGTAAAACCCTCTGCTTCTCTCTCTTCTTCGTTTTTGCGGCTCGAGATAAAATAAACACTAACCTTAACTCCCACTCTAGTCACCTCGTCCACTGCCTCCGGCTAACTCAGCCGCCTCCCGCAATCAAATCCGCCTCCAAATCTTTTACAAGCATGCTCCACCTTCACCATCACCATCACAACATCACCTTTGCTTGAGCTCCTCATCAAAGCTCATCATCACCATTTTCAATCAAAGCTCACCATCACCATCACCATCTCCAGTCGGAGCTCCTTCACCTCCTTCTCCAGTCGAAGACACTTCCTCCTTGCAGTCATCTCCTCCGACATATTAATACATAATTAAACTGGATCTTATTTTATTTAGCACTTTTAACCGCTTCTTGTCACTAAAGCCCAAAAAGCCTAAGCAGTACCTCACTATTTCACTCCGCTTTTCGCTTTCTTGCTAATGAGTAGGATCTACTACTAGCTAAACTGCACTGTCAAATCTTTACTTTCCTCATCTTGCAGAGTAATTATGACCTCGAGACGCGACTCAAACCCCATCAAAATATGTATCATCAGAAAGCTAATCAAGTCTAGTTTTCGGATTTCAAGAATCAAGTAATGTGGAATCTTTTAGAGAAAGTTATAACTGAAACAGTTAGAGGGGCCAAGCTGGCTGGGTGAGCTTGGGTCTGATCTAATTGTTTGAGTTTGTTCCGGTATCAGAACACCATGGAGAGTCGGAGACTAGTAATCGCATAACTATGTTTAGACTTTAGACATGGTAGGGGTTTACTGGGGGAAGTTCACAATCATACCAGATCAATATTGTAAGTGTTCAAGACACTAGCGGGGTTATTTTAATTTCAAAAAATCAGTTCAATATAGTCCTAAAGAAACCGTCTTCTTTCATCCGCAGCCCCACCCCATGAGTAAGAAAAAAAAGATCCACTATCGAAAAGCCACACACCAGCATAGAAAAAAATTGAAATTCCAACTGTTGTGTACTTCTATCATGATTAGTACCTTAAATTAAAAGTACCACAAGAATAAGTTGGTCAAGTGCTCTACAAGTTGGTGTATTGTCAATTAGAATATCATGATGTTGTTTAGCAAAAAATTGTTCCAATTCTTTCAAAGAATTGATGACAATGTTTAAGATTAATTAAAGAAGTACTAACATATCGGTGTTAGATGGAAACTCCACATAATCCACATCTGGGTTTGCAGCAGCTTTTACTCCCTTTGCATCCATCATGTCATTCTGTTGGTCAACTTTTGATTGATCATGTCCCGATTCTACATTAAGATCAATAGGATAATGATTCTGTTGGGGTGTATCTTTCGGTCTTGAGTCCTATGAGAAAAAACATCTCTTTGTTAAATTCACATTTTATGGACAAACTGACGATAATTTATAGTACACTATGAAGTAACACGCAATGTCTACGCCCAATCAAAAAATTCCTTTGTTAAAAGATCATGAGTTTAATAAATAATCAACTTAAAATTATCCCCAAGAATACATACATGCAATGTATAGCAATAGATATTACTTTATCTTTCGATGCAAGAGAATCTTCAAAGCATCATAATAGTATTCACTACACTAAGTGAGATACACAGAGAATCTAGTATATTAATCTTGACAATTAGTCTTATAGTATCCTGATTTCTTATATCTAACATATGCTTCTCTTTCACAAATTTGCACTTCTAATGAGGAACATCAGCTATAATTTTATATTCTAACATTCCCTTCTTGATTGAGTGCCCTCTTTATGCAGTGATATCTTTTTTAAAACCCACTTTAAATATGCATCTGATATGATTTGAATCTGGACTGTTCGTATATCATCCTATCCTTCGATTACACCAAAACTCTGAGTTGTGACAATAATCGAGGGTTATAATTTTACAGTCTAACAAAGAGAAATCAACTTAATCTACTTGACAAAGTAGAGTAAAATTGCAATTTAAACATTCATATAATAAATAATGATATAAATGAATCAATAGAATGGGCACACTCCTTAAATTAAATCTAAATTTAAAAACCGTTTAAATAATCTTAAAGCTTCTTCAATTGCACCAAAACTCCGAACTAGTGGTGATGGTTGAGGGTAATAATTTTTCGACCCATGACATGAGCAAAATAAACAACCATAAGAAATGAAATCAAGAAAATGGGCAAACTCCTTACCCTAGATCTGGCCCTATCAACGAGCGAAATCAAAGGAATCAACCTCAAATACCAATCAATCTCCGCCCTCGCTCTCCTGAACTGCGACTCGACATTCCAACCCATCGCCAACAGATAAAGATAACTCATTTCCCGGCAACCGTCAACGAGGACAAAAGACCTCCGCAGGGCCGCCTCGAGCTGCTCCAGCGGTTCCCGTGTCTCGCGGTGCCGCTTAAGCTCCGAGATGTCGAGCTTCTCCAACAGATCGCCGACCACTTTAAGATGCTGAGCGAATCCGACGCAGTTCTTGTTGTGCGTTCTCGCCGTTGATGCCGATTTGACGATCATCGAGATGAGGCCGACGGCGTCGACGCCGGAGAGCTGGGCTACGCTTGCGATGCCGCCGATGGTGTCCATTGATAGTAGTGAAGTTAGGGTTAGGGTTTGGAGAAAGAAGCTCAGTGCTGACCGTGATTTTGGGGGGTTTTGTGGTTGTGGAGTCCATATAATGGCGGCTAGCGAGGCCCAAACGCGCGCCGCGTTGAATTCGATGTTTTCCCCCCCAAAGAAAATTGGAGGAAGTTCCCCCTGGGAACCAAGCTTTCCCTCGTAACAAAAAAAAAAAAAAAAGAAATGGAGGCAGTTAGGCTTTTTTGAGAGAAGAAACTTGGAGGAAGTTTCTGACAATTGCAGGTAGGAGATACGTTGACGATCGTCTTTTTTATTTTTATTTTTGTAACTTCTCTTCTTTAACCACAGGTGTCGCGCCACACATCGAAGACACTCCTCCTGCTCGGGCTAGTGACTACTCCACTTCCAATAAGTATAGCTTTCGGATTTTCAACTCTTACTAGCAGGGACCAGCTTGACTATTACTAAGCCAACAACTTGTTAGTGCATTCTTTAGTACTCTCTCGTGAGTAATTTGTATGACTGTGCAAATTTTTTTTAAGGGTAAATTACACTTAAATATCACAAGTTATATTTTGATGGAAAAAAATCATATGGTTTCCCACTTGTAGTACTTAAATATCATAAATTATATTTTGATGCAAAAAATTACCATAAAGTTTCTAAAATTTACACGTTGCTATTATCGATCATGCAAACATGAAAATTTTCACCCAAATGCTTCTCTATCACACTTATATACTAATTTTTGAGCTTTTAACTAATAATAATTGTTAAAATTACTATTAAATCAATCAAATTTCTTTTCAAACTTATCTTAATTCAACTTTAAAATAGTGTTTGGATATTTCTAATGAAAATTTTAATAAATATATTAATGGTTAGAAAGCTCTAAAATTAGTATGTAAGTATCACATAGAAACATTCGGATGAAAATATTTACGTTTGCATGATCGATAGTAGTAACATGCAAATTTTGAAAATTTTATGGTATTTGTGTTGCACCAAAATACAACTTGTGCTATTTAAATGCAACAAGTGGTAAACTATATGGTATTTAAGTGCAATTTAACCTTTTTTAGGGTTATTTCGATATATTTGTTTCTCCATTGTTTCGTATTTTGAGATTAGTTGCCCAAAGTCATCAAATTGCTATTATGTATCCAAATAATGTAAAATGTTTGAAATTAGTCCTCGGTTACAAAATCCATCTAAATTGCCAACCAATGGTCGGGTTAGTGTTTAACTGTGAATGGGCAATTACTAAACTATTCTCATCGAATAACCCGTCCACCTAGGGTAAATTTGTAAATCAGTCTCCCAGATAATACAAAAGCATGATTGATGAGAATCATCAGATCTCTCACAAAGGTTACATGACATTATTCCTTTAATGAGAAAAACAGAACAATTTGGTAAGTTGAAAGTTCATAAATTTTGGTTTCTTCTAGATATAGTTCGATGGTTTTCATTTTGATGTAGTGACAAATTTAATTTGATTTTCTTCTATTAATTCTGTCTGCATATGATATTTCGATTTGCTAACTCAATGATCATCAATGTTTGTTTATGATCTTATACATTTAGGAAAATCAAAAAGTTTATCTTTAAAAACTGAAAATGGTACAATGGATTGAAAAAACAAAGTCAATGAAAACAAAAATTTTGATTTGCTATTTAATCGAATTGGGTGGTGTAGGAAAACTCCTACTGACATATACAACGTTGCATGGCATATGCCCAAACACAAAGACTAAACCCCCTTATATAAACATCAATCTTAGATCATGAAACCTTTTGGCTTTAGTTCTTGAACTGCTGCCACTTCGCCGCCTCAAGCGTCAATGTTGCGGTAACGCCACTATGTAGGGATTTATCTAATCATGGGGCCACCTCCTCCAACCACCCCTGCCACCAACGCAAGAGCCTAAAATTTTCCTATAACTTCGTCTACTAACTTCTTGATGAAGTGTACTCACTGACTAAAATCTTCCTACAACTTCGGCTAGTAACTTCTTGATGAAGAATACTCGCTGACTTCTCACTAACTTCACTATTCTCTTTTTCTTTTTCTTTTTTTTTTTTTTTTAATAATAAAAAAATTCATTTGTACTTTTTTTTTGGTAAGAAGGGTAAGTTGTATTCAATACCAATAATGAACAGTTAAGTACAAACTCTACACATCACTCCTCCAACCATGCTAATATCCAATCTATAAGACGCTAACTAAATCTCCTCTCTCAACTCCTCTCTCAATTCAAATACTAACATCAAAACAGACAATGAAGAAAATACTACAAACACAAAAATGTATACAACAAATTGTCGCATCTCAGCTCTACTCTGTTCTGCTGCAAAACATAGGATATATGGAAAAGTGTTTGCACCAGTCTCGATTCCGCAAATTATCCTCCATCTTAGAAATCTTGCTCAATTGAATCTTTAGGAGGAATCTGATTTTCCCCATCAACTCATCAACATCAGGTTTAAGGTCGTTAAAAACCAGATCATTTCGTGCCTTCAACAAAATATATGCACGCAGCTAAAGCTGCTCTAGTAAATTTCGCAATGCATCCTCTACCACCCCATTTCCTATTAGCCCAAAGAAGTAAAACATCCCACTGCCATGGAGATAGAGGACATATTATGAAACTGGAAACATGAGTCCAAAGCCTTCTACTAAATTCACATTCAAAAAATAGATGTTGAATAGTTTCGTCACATTGCTTGCAAAAAGGACAAACTGTGTTAATCATCATACCTCTTCTTCTTAAAGATACACGGGTGAGAAGCTTACCATGATATGCCAGCCAAAAGATGAAAGAATGCTTATGCAGATTAAAATTGCTCCACACTAATTTCCTCCATTGAACTTTTTGACAAGGGATAGCCATAGCATTGTAAGCTCCTCTTGAACTGAATGGAGGTCCTGGTCCTTTCCAAGTCAAGTGATCACCATTAATTTCCACCATATGAGAGATAATAGGCCTTAGTTTTAATATTTTCCTTAAGCCCCAAGATTGAGACTGCTTGACAGGAATGTTCCATAGACTAGCTTCTTTCATATACACCTCATGTATCCATTTCACCCATAGGCTCTCACTTTTAAAAGCAAGAGCCCATAGATGTTTTAGCATCATAGCCTTATTTGTACTTATTCACATATTGATGTGAATAAGATATTGTAGGCCCCCATGATGAGAGTCATAAATTTTTGAAAAATAGTTTAAAAGGTGGGACCATATACTTTTCTTTCCTACAAGAGCATGTTTGGTAACATACTTATTTTGACTTATAAGTACCTTTTACTTATAATGTACCAATAACATGTTTGGTAAAACTTTATTTTTACTTACTTGTAATTTATAAGTAGAGAAAAAAGAAGTTGGGATTCCCCAACTTATTTTTTCTATACTTATTAGGAGTTTTACTTCTTCACGCCAAGAGACCAAATTACCCTCCAAGCCCTTTTATCATCCTACAACGAGTCTCCTAATATGAAATTAATTAAATTATGTCAATATTAGTAATTAAAAGGAATAAATAATATGATATATAAAAATATAGATATTATATAATATTTTAATTAAATATTTCATCATTATAGAGTGATTGATATATAAAAATATATAATATATAAAAACTATACCTTAGTTAAATATTATATTATTATAGAGTAGTTGTTGTTAATTAATTAGTTATTAATTAATTAATCATTAATTAATTAATTAATCATTAATTAATTAATTAATCATTAATTAATTAATCATTAGTTATTAATTATTATTTTACTAATATGAAATTAATTAATTTATATCAATATTAGTAATTAATAACCACAAAGAATGTAATATATAGAAATATTTTAATCAAATATGTTTCTTATTATGAGATAATTAATTAATTAATAATATTTGATTAATATGAAATTAAGTAATAATCTCAACATTATCTCATAATTAATGTTAAATAATAATAGTGTAAACATTAGTAATTAAAACAATAAAAATGTGACATAAAATATATATAATATATAAAAATATATTTTTAATTAAATATTTTATTATTATAGAATAAAAGTATTAATTAATTATTTAATTAATAAATAAATTTATTATTAGTTATTATTTTATTAATATGAAATTAATTAATTAATTTAAATATTATTAATTAATTACCATAAATAATGTAATATATAGAAATATTTTAATCAAATATATTTCTTATTATGAGATAATTAATTTTATTTAATTAATTAATTATTTTATTAATAACAAAATTTGATTAATGTGAAATTAATTAATTAATCTCAATATTATTAATTAATAATCATAATTAATGTGAAATAATTAAGTTTTTATTAATTACATAGTTAATTAACTAATGAATTTACTAATAGTAATTAGCTACTTAATATAATAATGAATTAATTTGTCACGACATGAGATACAACAATACATCCTTTTAGTCATTTGACAATTAAAACAATCTTACAAGCTATTAGTTTACCAAACACATAACTACTCAAATATCCTTATAAGTTGAGGAATTTACCAAACACCTTACTTATTTTTTAAGTCTTTATAAGGAGTTTTAAGAATAAGTAATAAGTAACTTATAAGGAGCAAAAAATAAGTTGTTGCCAAACATGCTCTAAGTAGTGTAAGTAGAGTAGCGTATAATAATTCAGATGATCAAATATTAATCAGGAGAAGAGAGAACTTTTTAGAGAAATATATTAAGCAGTGTAGGACAAATGAAATAAAAACTTCTTTCTATGATCATTAAACTATATAACTTTCTTTAACTCATTTCTCATTGCTTATAATTAACTCAAGACGTTGAGTATTTGATGTTTCACTCAAGTAATGAATTACCCATACAATATTACTTGAGAATCGGACAAGCTTTAGTAAATGATATTATCTAGATTTGGATGTTAAGTTGTTAACAGTACTTTGAACTTCTAAATTATACCATGATATAATTTTATAAATCCACGAAAGAAGCGTTGCAGGAGGATAAAACATACATACCACAAAATTGATAATATTACCATGCAGAATTTTTTCTGGTGGATGATGGACAGATGGATCTGTTTACACAATTTTGGCAAAGGTATTTTAGAAAACCCTTTGAATTCAGCTTAGGAAAAGAAAATATTACATATATTGTTCTTATTGAGACAAGAAAAATATTTACACAAGTATAATTGAGAGATAAATAATGCATTTCTTGCAGGCACATTTCTACAAAAATGAAATATTATAAAAATCTTGGAAAATTAAGTAGTGAAGGAATGTTCCTATGCTTTGCCTTTCCTTTTACCATCTACAGCCTGCATATAATTCAATGTCAGTGTCAATCAAACACAAGTATATGAATTAAGATAGCTTTTCTTAAAGGAAAGGGCAAAAAAAAAAAGGAAAAATACAGAGGGTTAACACATTTATCGCTCACAACGTTCTCCATAGTCGCAAGTATCTCTCCTGTAGTTTCTTTTTCATCACTCTGTCCACCTAAGATGGCAACTAACAATAGTATTGATAAAATGCAAATGATAGTGGTGTTCAATCCAAATTTTTAGAATAGGAAAAATGTTTTTGTCATGTATGACCTATCTTAGCTTAATTCCTGCAAATGATTGTAATGCATGAAGGTTCATATCAGCTTGAGGTATAAAACATCCCATAGATTTAGTTACAAAATAAATGACTTTAGAATTGAAACATCCCACTTAAAGCGCATGAATGATCATATCAGCTTCCCAAAAAATATAGCGCATGAAGGTTCATATCAGCTTGAGGTATAAAACATCCCAATGATTGCTATTTTACTCTTGATTGAAGGGACTAATTTCAAAATAACTTAAGAATTGAAGGACCTAATAACAACTCCAAGGATTTGAGGGGCTAATTTCAAATTTAACTTAGGAATTGAGGCACTTAGTAGCAATTTCAATGATTTGAGTAACTAATTTCAAAATATGAAATATTTAAGGGACTAATGTCGGAAAACCCCTTTCAACAATGTGGGTAAAGCATTGGGTTTAAATAGAAAAAGGGCAAAAAGTATCAAAATTGAACGCAGTTGAACTCATGCCCACCCGCATTGATTAGGAATGTTGTACCGCTAGGCCACCTGCCCTTTTTGTTTGAGACTACTACATCATTCTATATATTACGTGTCAAGGTTCATATTAGCTTGATATATAATATATAACTATAGACTAAGTAACAAAAGGCAGTACCCTGGCTTGGAAGCGTCTCAAGGTCAACACAATAACATCCCGCAATCTGCATAACAAGATAAATATCAGGTTACATACAAAGGCTAAACTGAATAAAGGAGAAAAATGTACCGTGCAATTTTGCTCACTGGAATACTATTTGATCGCTTTAACACCATTGGTAATGGCAATTGTCATATGCTTTACTCATTGCAGAAGGGAAAACAGATTTTAAGACTGCCTGCAATTTTAGTCATATGAAATGCTAAGTTCATATGACTTTAGCTAAGTTCGTGGCCATCAACACTGATAAGACGGAGATATATTGCGTAGCAGCACCATGTGCTGCTTTATTGCATTAAATACCACTAGACACAGGGGGAAGAGTTTTCCTCTTATGACAGCTGATACCCATTAGTTTAAAGTGATAACTGTGTCTTTTACAATGATAGAAGTAAGCCTAAGAGAACTTAATCTGAAGCTTTTAAGAAGAATATACTAATGATTAACGTAGTGGAGGAGATAACCCTCAACAGAACTGAGTGCTGTAAGTAGGATTCATGTATCTCCACCCCCAAAAATTTGGGATAAAGGCTTCATTGTTGTTGTCGAGAAAACGTTTCTTAAAAAAATGTAATATGGAAAAGGACAAGAAAGAAAGAAGAAAACATCAGTACCTTACTAACAACATGAAAACTAAAAGTATAGTCTAATAGAAACTTTGATAAGATGTGTCACCTAATTTTATCAGTGACAGATGCTTGTGATGTTCGGCCCGTGTTGAATGGTAGAATCGATCCCTCAGTGCACATTAATGTAAATTGTGTTAGTTGTCCATTTGGAACTTTGACCTGCACGTGTAAAGGTATCATTTATACGATAAGCAATCATATTTCCAGCTACAATAAGAAAAGAATTAAACAGGCAAGCAGAAAACATACATATAAATCAGGTGAATATCTTTCCTCCGTTACCACATGGTTGGTGCTAATGACTTTAATTTGATAGCCACTTTGTGTTAAAATCAGACGTGCCTCCTCCCATATCTCTGAAAAATCCATCTATTGGACAAACCATGTTTAAAGCCCTATTATTATAATTTATTTATTTTTTGTTGGGGTGTGGTGGGTTTTTTTGGGGCAGAGGAGTAAAATGAATTTAATCGTACAAATGCGAGTGATTGAAGAAAAGATTAACATGAAACAATAATTTACTGGAATCAATTTGGTTTTGAATGAAATTGACTGATATGGATTGTCAAAAAGAAAACAAGTATCTATTTGTATTGAATGGATTTGGAGGCATGTTAATGAAGACGCAAGCAACATAAGAGCTCGAGGGGACAAGAAAATCTCTATTACCATGAACCCACATGAAAGGCCACTTAAACTGTTTGTATATAATTAAAGAAAAACTTATAGGACACAATTAAATGAGGTCTCATGGTCTATGTCAAGCAATAAAATTTAAACATTCAAAGTTAGTACGATCATGAAAGAGACTTTTTTCCCCAAGAATTATTTAGAAGTACTCAATTTCCCTTTATGAGTTTTTTTAGAGAGAAATGTTTTCATTCATGGTTCGCAGATTAGGGTTGGAAATATGAGAGAACCCCACGTCTTTCCAGCATCAACATTCAACACTCATCAGAAACACAAGACACACTGATCCTCACAAATGATAGAATTAAGTATTAATATTATAAACATAGAAAATATTATGCTTCTCTTAGACATTGTAATTGGTAAAATATGAACCACACAACTTACTCCCTTTGACCCATGGATTGCATGAGCACCGCGTGAATGTAGCTCAACTGCTACATAATTAGTCACAAAAGAAAAAAAAATTTATGCAATTGAGAGGCTTGTGTATCCAGTCAGGAACCAAAGATGTACCAACATTCATCCATACTGTTGCAATAATACAAGTTAAAGAGTATGGCATAGACCTATTCTTAAGTTAGTTTAGAGCACCAAACGGCAATAACAGTCCTCATAGTTTAAGGCGTAGGAATATGTTAGTACTAATATTAATAAGTGAAACTTAAAATTTGCATGATTATAACATGACATGCTTGAAACTAGAACTAAAATAAGTGAAAACCTCGTTCAAGTTACCTTGTTTATGAAAATACCAAACATCATAAACGAGGAAGGAGAAAAGAAGGACAGATTGTCACCTACCAACAAGAAAACTGTAAATATTGCGCTTCCCACAGAAATATGAGAATCAATCTCAAGCTGCATGCCAGGATCTGTTTAAATATTTGGTAGTTAGATGATCATGCCTAAGAAAACCAAGTAACCACATTTAAAATCAGATGATACTTTATAAGTTCAAATGATAACCACTATAATTTCAGAGTTCAGCTAAAGATAATTCGTGCTCCTTTAAAGGATTAATCTTATAGTTTTCGGGGAGATTTTTTTCATAGTTTGAGCTTCTTTATTATCTTTGCCACTTCAGTTCATCTTCTGCCTTCCCAACGAGATTGAGTTAACGACAAAGGTGAATGGTGGAATATAAAGCAGAACTTGATTAATATTTTTTTCCACACAGAAACTAGTTGTGAAATAGCATTGACTTCTGGACTCTTCATAGACGAGAAGATGAAGGTTTGCTCTTTGAATGATGAACCTAAACAACTTGAACAAAAATTGGGTAGGCTCCCCCACCTGCCAACTACCTGTCTAAGGATTTTATAGCAATCCCCAATTTGCTCATAGCTTCTTAACATGAAACTTGACATCAATGTGAAGTCGGAATGACTGTTGGTTATAGTATTTTCTTCACATTTTCATAGAGTCTCGAACTCCAATGCTGACACCATTCTCATAGAAAAGGTCTTAGATGATGGTCTTCATGTCGGCATATGAAATTTCACTTCTAACCAACTACATCACAGGACAATGATTGAGACAAGTGAAAAAAAGCTGACAAGCTGAAGGCCATGATGGTTAATAAAAACAACAGCGCAACTCAAACAGTTCAGGTAGAAAAAAAATCTCAGTTTTTATGTATAGGGCACTAGAATCTTAAGGGAACTTTGAGAATAAATTCCTCAATGTTTGAACTTCTTACAAAGATGTCTCTCAATCGTGTCAAGTAAATATCTCGATCAATTTTATCACTATATAGTGATGTATTTACGTTGAAATTTCAATATAAACATTACACCTATTTATATAAGTAAAACATAGGCAGGTCCTGGACTCAAATGTTTCATATTTTAGAATGAAGTATCTTTAGGGTTTTGCAGAGGACTTTTTCAAGGTTTTTCCGTATACTGCCTCTGAACATAAATACATGTAGTCCAGGGCAGTAGAATGGGACCTGCCCCACAGTAAAACTGATCAAATGATTGTTAATTCTAGAAATCCATACAAAAATATAGAAAAGAGTGAAAAGTCTAATTTGATTGGAGAAAACATATCTCTACAATGAGAACGAGCAAAGTTCAGAGTGCAGCTTATCATATATTCACAATCTTGACATTGAAAAAATGCAAGGACTTTAAAGAAATAAAAAAGAAAAATTGACACAACCTGAATGAAAATTATAAATTGCACTATGGAGATGTTCATATCTTCAAGTTAGCAGCTTAAAAGCTAAAAAAATCTTACCACATGTTACTTTGTTCTGATTGTTGGCAACATAACGAACCACTTTCCCCTAAAATAAGAAAATAACTAGATCAGCTTCAGGACTGTGAAACTCAGTAAAAAAAGAACTAGAAACCTAAATCCAAGGTACGGAATAAATTACCCCAAAGCACATCAATACAGTAAACACTTGTAGATTGAATACAGAAAAGGAAACAAGAGATGAAAGTTCAAGGAGAGTTCTTTGTCATGAATATTTGTACAAGTTAACAATACAGAAAGTAATTTCTTCAACCTTTTGATGAATCTTTTTATGAATATATATTTGAGATAACTATAACTCCCATGATAAAGTGGGTTAGCTATCTTCACTTTTATGGATTAGTAGCTCTAATCAACTGAAGATGGTATGAGCTACAATATTTTTTTATAATCCCAAACATTACAATAACCACTAAACTATGAGTTTTGCCCCCATAATCATTTTCAACCTATAACATAAAAGATCAGACACAAACTCCACTTAATTTCAAGATACTACAACTTAACCCTCTGCAATTGTTGGGCGGTGAGTCTGTCAATTCGTATGACCATTTATCAACTTTCAAGTCCCTTTTGAAATTATTAAACAAAGACTTCCTTTTTAGGTTCAGAAGATGGGCAACTCTCAGTTCATTGTTCACCTTGTCACCTCCAGCTACCATCTGGCAATAGAAAAAGAAACAATAGTCTGGTGACTCATCTGGTATCTCTGTTGATTTGGGGAAGTCTGGATTTCATTCCACAATAGTCTAACAAATGTATTGCAACAGAATAGCTGCAACCCTAGGACCACTGTATTATAACTAGAAATGTTAACATTACAGAAAGAAACCATATAGATAAACTTTAAGAAATATTATTACTATGCAACCCAGGAAAAATATGCATACAACAATCAGGTTAAGGAACACTAAAGAAGCGCATCCAATATTCAACAAAACAGTGTAACGGAAAGTATAATAGACAGATAAACCATGAACGACGAACATGCAAGAATCAATTAAAGAAATAATTATTAACTGAAATTGATACAGCTAGAAAGAAACCTGTCGGCCACTGTCATCCCATGGCATGCACTCCACAGCAAGGATGGTGCCAACATCATCAGCAGTTACCTCATAGTTTGGCCCCCTTGCCCCTGGATTGAAGAAATAATTTGAAAGAAAATGAAGAAAAGTTTTATTAGAAGAAAATTTCAATATTATTGATGACTGGTTCAATAAAATAAACATTACTCAAAGCTTACCTTCTATTAACTGCTTCGTACTAACGTCAAGATGACGAACCCACTAAAATTGATTCCATATTAGTGTTAATAATGTACGTGAATACAAAAAATCCAGTGAAAAATAGGACAACTAAAGAACATATATAAAGGAAGCACAATGAAGAAAATAGTCACTCAACTACCTGGAAGAAGCAACTGCAAGTCCCATTTGTCATATATAAAGGAAGTACGGTAAGAAATTAGTAAAGCGACTACCTGGAAGAAGCAACTGGAAGTCCCATTTGTTGAATAGCCACATGCTTGCAGAGTGCTCCCTGGTGTAGCTTCTCCCATGACTTGAAATCCCTCAATACCAGGTAAAGTTACCTCGCCTGTCAGAAAGAGGAACCACTTATCAGTCGATCAAACATTCAGCTCTTATTCTTGGACAAAATAAAGTATCAAGTTTTTTATTGGACAAAATAAAGTAATGAAATAATACGTTTTACAATAGTTGTTGTGCTACATTACCTTCTGAAGCAGGAGATGTTTGTCTCTCATGTGGTCTGGGGATATCAACATGGGAATCAGCCGTTCCTCGTCTATTTACGGCATCAGATTCATTATCCTCTGGGAAAGTAGAACTATTTCCAAGCTCCCTGAGAGGGAATGTCTCGTTAGTGTAGAAAGAAATTAAAACACTTTAGATTATGAATTAACTCATCATTTCAGTAAGCATGACATAAGTGCCAAATATCCATCACGGTATCTGACCCTTAACATTGCTGAAGAAGAGGAATCAACTACAATGATTCACAATGAAGCTACCCAAATATCCATTGGGGTATCTGGCCCTTAACACAGCTGAAGAAGAGGGATTTACATAGCCAGCCACAATGAAGGCTTAATCTGTTGCTGCCGTATCACTCTAGAAACCAGCAAAAGCAAATTCCTTTCCAGTTATTCCATTCTTTAACATCCAATTGATAGAGTTCATGTTGTTATTGGTTATGGTGTTTTCATAGATATACATGAAACACCATCTTCATAGTCACTGGTGCAAGCTTTAAAAAGTCATCCTAGCCATAATAATCTTTCACAAAATACTGGTAATTCTCTATTTTAAAAAGTCATCCTAGCCCCATGGCCACCAAAAAGTAGCAAGATTTTCAAAATTATGTATGATAGTGATCAAGAAATGGAGAATCAGAAAGAAAGGTTAATAGACTTGGAGCTAGAATGCCCAAAATAGTCAAAAATCAAAATATCTCTGCTACAACAAGTATGAAATATCAAAAGAGCGATCAAATACACAGCTTCACTGTTGAAAATAGTAATCAGAAAGGATATTCTGACCCTCTCCTCACAAGTCTTATTAATAGATTAAGAATTACAAAGTGGTTTGTCCCTAAGCAATGTGGGATTAAATATAATAAACTCAACATAATGACTCTCAACACTCCCTCTCAAGCTGAGCATATATATGATAGATGTTCAGCTTATTACAAATAAAGTGCACACACTTTAATCTGTGACGAGGCTTCAAAAACTCAAATTAGTCTTAATCTTCTTATCTTTCACTTGGATCTCTTCAAATCAGCTGATCCCCTCTAGGGCTCCACCAATCAAACGATCCCCTCCAGGATCCACCAAACAAATGATCCTCTTCAGGAATCTATCAGCAAATGATCCTCGCTGGGACCCACCAAGCAAATGATCCTCTCAGGGATCTAATCAATAAAAGATCCTTCTTTAAGGATCCAACAACAAACAAATGATCATTCCTTGAAAGATCCAACAATAAAGGATCCTTGTTTTAAGGATCCACCAAACGAACTGAGAGAACGATCTTCTCCAAAACGAACCAACCGAACAATTTTCACCAGTGTTTTAAATGTCGGTCGTCATGTCAGACATAGCGGCCGCCATGTCGGACATGGCGGCCGACATGTCTGTTTGAGGGGTCGAGCGACACAAGTTTGGCATTTTGATGTCGTATGGTGTTTTTCAGGTGCAAGTCAGATATATCAGAGATATGTCGGGCAAATCGTCCGATTTTTCAGCTTTGAAAAATCGGCCGATATGGCCTTTTTTTCCCCTGCTGTTTATTTGAAGTCGGGTTTGGGTTTTAGTGCTGAAAACCCAAACCCATTTGACTCGTTTTTTAATTTCCCTGCATTTACAACCCGACACAGCTAGGGCAAAAAAAAACTGATCGCCACTCTTTCTCTCCCTCTCTCTCGTCCCTGCGACATCCTTCGACATCGGAGCTACAAAGCTCCGGCAAACTTTGACATTGGAGCTTCAAATCTCCGGCGAATGTCGACATCGGAACTTCAAAAGCTACAGGTATGTCTCCTTCTAACTCTTTCTCTCTCGTTCTCTCTCGTTCTCTCTCTCACACCTCTCTCTGTCTCTCTCTCTCTCTATTTCTCTGATGATTTTTTTTCTTCAGATTTCAGATTTGTGCTGTGCAAAGGGCTCGAGCATCAATCTTCATTTTTGTTGTTTCTCGAAATCGACAAGGTAAGCCAACTTCATTTTGCTTGCTTCAATCTTCAATTTTTTTTTCAAATCTCTTTATTTTTTCTTATCAAACAAAATTGGTTTTAACTTAGTAATTGAATTATAAAGTTGTAATTGAAATTCATAAATTGAAATTGAATTTATGAACAAAGTAGGAAATAGAAAGGAGTTTATTCTTTTATTTTATTTTATTTTTTTTGAAGCAGACAAGGGGTTTCATAACTTTTACTATTGTTTGATTTTGTTTTAGTGCCTATGATAAAGTAATTGAGTTGGTAATTGGTATTGTAGTATGTTGGTTGTGAGGTTTCTGTTTTTTTGAACAGAGTAGGAATTAGGAAATGTAACCCTTTGCCCTTTGCCCTTCGGTGACTTAGCCCATCTTCACATTGTAACTGATTTCATTTACATGCATAATGCACAATTATTTAATTTGTCAATTTAAATATGCAATTGGTTTATATGTAATTGGTTTTCTAAATCCACATTTGTTGTCTTGTTGATTATTGTAGGAACATGTCATCGGAAGGACAAGGATCTACTAAACCGCCAACACCAAAACTGGGCAGTAAAGATCCATGTTGGCTTACTTGGCTATATGGAGAGAGAGTTGGTTCCGAAACAAGGTTAAATGCAAATATTGCACTCAAGTTCTCAATGGTGGGATTAGTTGATTCAAACAACACCTAGCCAGAAAGAGGGGGAATTGCGCACCGTGTGTGAAAGTTCACGATGATGTTAAGTAAATAGTTACCGAAATTATAGAGAATGCAAAGAAGAGTAAGGACGAGAAGGAGTCGAAGATGCATAACTTGTTGAGTGAGGTGCATATCGGGGAGGATGAGGAGCATAACTCCTTGAGTAGTCAAAGAAGCTCGTCGTCCTCCTACAAGATAGTTGGGCCAATGGACTCATTTGCTGCTCGTTCTCCCGAGGAGATTGCCCAAATAGTAGCGAAGGGAAAACAACCGATGGACTCCAAACTTAAAAAGAAGAAAAGGAAGGATGTATTGCGATACATCTCCAAATGATTCTATGAAGCCGGCGTTCCATTTCATACCGCCACGCTTCCCTCTTTCCATCAAATGCTACAAGTCATTGGCTTGTTTAGAAGTCATTTACAAGCTCTATCGATGTATGAATTGAGTGAGACATATTTGCAAAAAAAGGTGGAGGAGACAAAAGAGATTGTTGAGAACTTCAAAAGAACTTGTGTTGTCAATGGTTGTTCCTTAATGACCGATGCTTGGAGTGATCGAAAGTCTAGAAGCATCATGAACAGAGTTGTACATTCTATTGGGAGGGCCTGCTTTTTGTCTTCACATGATGCATCGGCCGATAAGCACGATGCTCGGTATATTTGTGACTTTGTAGACAAGGCTATTGATCAGTTAGGAAAGACAAATACGGAGCAGATAGTCACTGATGGAGCTTCAAATAATATGGCGGCCTTTAAGTTGTTGGTGGAGAAGATGCCAAATATATTTTGGACGACTTGTGCTGCACACATTAAACTTGATGTTGTCCAATATAGCTAAGATAAAACCCATTCGTAATGCCATTATAATGGGGAGGAGTGTATCAGTGTTCTTATATAATCACATCAAGCCTCTTCAATTATTTAGGGAGTTCACTAAGGGTGATCTTGTGAGACCGGGGGTTACGACGGCGTTCCTCTCTCTACAGTCATTAAGGGATCACAAGAAAGAGATGAGGCCAATATTTATCTCTGATCAATGGACAGATTGTAGCCTTTCAAGAACATCGGTGGGCAAAAAGGTATATTTAATTATATTCATTTTATTCATTTGATCATTTATATTTCATTGATTGTTGGATTATTTGTATGTTTATAGGGTGCGGAGATAATTGCTAGCATCAAGTTTTGGGATAATATAGACTTTGCCCTCAAAGTATTCACTCCTCTAGTGAAGGTTCTTCGAAGAGCGGATGACGATAAAATCGGTTTCATGGGATTTATATATGGGGACATGTTGGTGGCTATGGAGGAGTTAAAAGTGGCCTTTGGGAATGATGAGAAGAAGTAGAATCCCATATTGAAAATGATTGATCCGAGATTTAAGAAGAATCTTAGTGGAACGCTACATAAAGCGGGCTACTTTTTGAATCCTTATTTCTATTACTCGGCTTACACGGAGATTGAAGGTGATGGAAGCTTCATGAAAGCAGTGGTGGAGTGTATGCACAGACTCTGTCCCGATGACCATGCGACTTTCACAAAGATTGGAGATCAAATACCTAATTATCAAGAACGCCTAGGGTCATTTGGGGATCAATTTGCGAGGCCAGGAGCTACTAAGGGTGATTGACCGGATAAATTTATATTTTCATTCAAATTAATTCATTGACCTCTTTTCTAAATTTGTAAGTTGCTAAAATTTTTAATTATGAATTGACTAGTTACTTGGTAGAGGCTTTATGGAAATGATACTCCCGAGTTGAGGAAGATGACAATGAAGATTTTGGGCTTGACAACTAGCTCCTGGGCTTGTAAAAAAAATCAGAATACATTTGAGATGGTAATATTATTTCTTAAATTTTAATCGTCTTGTAGGCCTGTATTGTAGCATTTGATAACTAGTTTTTTTGTGCTAATTCATGATTCTATTTTGTAGATTCATACGAAGAAGAGGAATAAACTAACTCATAAAAAACTCCATGACTTAGTCTTTCTCAAGTTCAATGCAAAGTTGAAGAACAAGCATGCCGTTGTACATAGAGATCCTTTATCCGCCAACGATGATGAGGAAAGGGTCTCTGAATGGTTGTTGGGTGAGGAGGGAAATGATAGCGATGATGAAGTATTCCCGGGAGAGTTTGACTTTTAGGCAAGTTGGAGATGTTTCAGTAGCTAATCCAAGGAAGAGAAAGAGTGGAAGGTTGCAAATGTATAAAAGAAAGAAGAAGTAAGGATCATCTTTATCGAAGGGAAAGGAGCCGATGGAAGATGATGTGGAAGAAGAGATGGATGCATTATTCACGGAGTTGAATGAGGAGGATGATCCTACTTTCGATTCCGATGAAGATTGATTCTAGTTATCTTAGCTTTTATGTTATTCTGGATTTGCTTTATGGATGTTAAACAATTATGAACTATTTGTAGCTTTAAAAACTTTTTGTTTGTTTTGATTTGTTTATATTTCTTTATGGATATGAATCTTGTGATTGCACAAAAAGAATGTTGTTGATTTTCATTCTATATGTTATATGTTACTTGCTTCATTGATGTTCTATGTTTACTAACAATGTTTTCTTATTTTGTAGGTCAAGCACCCGGATGGTTTCAAGATTCAATCGAGAATCAAATTTCTACAATCGGTTAGTGACCCTAAACATCATATATTATTTACTTATTTATATGTTTAAACTATAGAATTTATAAAGTATGCTTAAATTGAATTTAGGAATGCTTAGATTGCATTAGGACATGATATTATACATATGCGCACCACCCGATATGGCAATCTGATATTTAGTCCATGTCCCCCGACATATCCCCTATTTTCGCTATCCGATATG
This sequence comes from Asparagus setaceus, assembly GCA_012295165.1. Classification (NCBI taxonomy): domain Eukaryota; kingdom Viridiplantae; phylum Streptophyta; class Magnoliopsida; order Asparagales; family Asparagaceae; genus Asparagus; species Asparagus setaceus. The sequence continues at coordinate 24,279,440 of CM022708.1, read as the reverse complement.
GATTTTAGCCATCCGACATGAACCCGACATCCGACATTTAAAACCTTGATTTTCACTGAACCAAACATCAAAGCAAACCAACAGAACGATCTTCACCAAACCAATCTCCAAAACCCAAACCAAACAAACCAGTTTTATGTTATCTCAATCACAAAGTATGTCAAATCTGTCACAACCCTACCACCATTTCAAACCAAACAAACGCCAAGCACTTCCCCTCCATACTCAAGCAAGCTAACCAATCCATAGAAAAGTCCAACTCCAACTTCAAATATCAAAATAAAACAAATCATTATGAAATCCAACTCCGACCACAATAAATCAAATTCTAATTCGATGAAGATCCTTTCTTTCTTCGTTTCCTTTCCTATTTTTTCTTTTCTTTCCTGACCTTTTGACGAAGGAAAATCGGGGTGGTGGAGGTGACATTGAGGGCACATATGTCGAGGACTACTATTGCTACGAAGGATTACAAAATTGATCATCGAAGAGAGCATTGAAAGCGGGCAAACAAGGTCCATGATACTGTTCACGGTAAACAGTCACAGAGCTGTTCATGGTGAACAACTACCACTGTTACTGTTTGCGGTGAACAGTGACAATAAAGTAAGGCAGAGGTTGGCTTTTGCTTGTGGGGCTAAGGTCTGTGAGGGCCTAGGATTTTGTGGACTAGGGTTTTGTGGAGGCTAAGGTTTTGTAGAGATTAGGGCTTTGTGTGGCTCTAATACCATGTTGAAAATAGTAATCAAAGAGGATATTCTGACCCTCTCCTCACAAGTCTTATTAATAGATTAAAAATTACAAAGTAGCTTGTCCCTAAGCAATGTGGGATTAAATATAATAAACTCAACATATTGACTCTCAACATTCACAATTATATCAGAACTTCGCATCCTACACATCCTTGGTTATGTTTGTAGTGCCAATACCTTAGTAGTAGTTCTCATGTTCAAGGTTTAGGATAAAAGCTGATTTACAGAACATAAGCAATAGCAGGAGTTATCAGCTAACAAGAACTTGCTATATAGAACCAAGGAGAGTAGTAATCTCAAAATAGCATTTAGACCTTACGACTTCGTAGGGGTCAAGAGAGGGAATCCACAAATCATTATATAACATATTTTAAAGGGCCGAAGGCATTAACAGTGGTTATTTCATTTCTGCCAATTGTTCCAATATAGTCTTAAAAACCCCCTCTTCTTCATCCCCGTCCCCATCTCCATGAACCGCAGAATGTACTTGAAGGCAAAAAAGGGACTCGCCATCCAAAATTTTGAACACATCCTAACTGTTGTGTGCTTCTAATATGATTAGTATCTTAAACTAAAAGTTTCAAAAGACCTAAATTGGTCATATCATGCTCTACAAATTGGTGTACTGCCAATTAGAAGTATACCATGTCCTTTAGCAAAAAAATAGTTTCATTTAACTCAAAGAATTAATGGCAACTTTCAAGATACAAAGTAACTTTTTAAAGAAGAAGTACAAACTTATACGTGTGCAATGGAAACTACCTATAAGCAGGGTTTATAGTAGCTGTTACTTCCTCTGTAGCCATCATATCATAGTTCTGGATAGGTCTTGATTGATCAGGTCCTGATTCTACTTCGAGATCAACCAGATAATGATTTTGTTGGTTTGAACCCCACGTTCTTGACTTCTACAGAAAAAACATTACTTTGATAAATTCAAATTTTATGGAGAAAGTAACCATAATTATGCATTAACATGCAGTGTGCTTGTTTGAGTTCCATTGTTCAAAAGATTTTGGTTTCAACAAAATGAATAAATAATTAACTTAAATTGATCCTTAAGAATGCAGACATGTGATGTACAGTAATCTTCTGATGCAAGAGATTCTTCTAAGCAAGACAATCATATTGCATTATAATAAGTGAGATGTGCCGGAGAACCTAGTATATTAATCTTGAAAATGAGTTGTAAATTATCATTATATTTTGTCTATATGTATAACACTGCAAGAACAGGTATGGGTACATGACTACATGAGGGCTTAAGAGGAGCCCAAAGATGAATTTGACTACATTCACATCTCTACCTTATGTTGAATATCACGCAATTAGAAACATAAGAAGCATTTGAATAAGGTAAACCGTAATCTCCTTTTTCACACATTTTCCCTTATAAAAACTTAAAGTCACTTCTACTACACTATAAATCCAAAGTTGGTTGTCAGGAGTAGTACTTGTTTTAGTTTTATATTCTAACACACCTGGTTGAGCATTCTTCTCTTCACTCAACAATATATTTTCTAAAATCCCCTTTAAATACGTATCTGGTATATGAATCTGGAGTATTCCGATACGGCGATACCATCTTAGAATTCCTTCCACTACACCAAAACTCCAAAGTTGTGATGGTGGTTGAGGGTTATAATTTTGCAATCTGCTTGACAATGTGAGTAAAATTGAAGTTTAATCATATAATAAATAAGGCTTCAGTCCCTACTTGCCCCCTAAGCTATTAGTTTTGTCCCTTGTTACCCATTGAACTATTTGTAGTCCCTGCCTACCCCTAAACTATTGAATTTGTTGTCTGCTTGCCCTCAAACTATTTTGAGTCCCATCTTACCCCTGAACTATCACTTTTCTCTCGTAAACCCATTCACCCACAAAGTAACAAACATGAGGTGGTAACTAGGTATTAAATTGGGGAAGATGAGACAAAAAATGGTTCAGGGTAAATAGTCAGTCCAGAAGGTAAGAAGGGACAAAACTAATAGTTTAGGAGGTAAGTAGGGTCCAAAGCCAATAAAGGCTATTTTCTCATATTAGACCCTAAATTCTATCTTTTGTTTATATCTGACCCCCAAATCTTCATATTTGTAATTTCCACCCCAAATCCATCAATTTTTGTTCTAAATAACACCCTCAATCCATTAAGTTGTTTTTAATAACACCTCCATTTTGAACAAATCTAAAGATTTGGGTCCTAAGTTAGAAATAATGATAAGAAGTGAATCGAGAAAATATGCAAACTCCTTACCCTAGCTCTGGCCCTATCAACGAGCGAAATCAAAGGAATCAACCTCAAATACCAATCAATCTCCTCCCTCGCTCTCCTGAACTGCGACTCGACATTCCAACCCATCGCCAACAGATAAAGATAACTCATTTCCCGGCAACCGTCAACGAGGACAAAAGACCTCCGCAGGGCCGCCTCGAGCTGCTCCAGCGGTTCCCGTGTCTCGCGGTGCAGCTTAAGCTCCGAGATGTCGAGCTTCTCCAACAGATCGCCGACCACTTTAAGATGCTGAGCGAATTCGACGCAGTTCTTGTTGTGCGTTCTCGCCGTTGATGCCGATTTGACGATCATCGAGATGAGGCCGACGGCGTCGACGCCGGAGAGCTGGGCTACGCTTGCGATGTCGCCGATGGTGTCCATTGATAGTAGTGAAGTTAGGGTTAGGGTTTGGAGAAAGAAGCTCAGTGCTGACTGTGATTTTGGGGGGTTTTGTGGTTGTGGAGTCCATATAATGGCGGCTAGCGAGGCCAAAACGCGCGCCGCGTTGAATTCGATGTTTTTCCCCCCAAAGAAAATTGGAGGAAGTTCCCCCTGCGAACCAAGCTTTCCCTCGTAACAAAAAAAAAAAAGAAATGGAGGCAGTTAGGCTTTATTTTTTTTTTTTTTTTGGAGAGAAGAAACTTGGAGGAAGTTTCTGACAATTGCAGGTAGGAGATACGTTGACGATCGCATTCTTTTGTACTATCTTCTGAGTAATTTATATGACTGTGCAATTTTTTTTTAGGGTAAATTGCACTTAAATATCACGAATTGTGTTTTGATGGGAAAAACAAATTCATAATAGCCTTAATATCACAAATTATATTTTCAAACATGAAAATATAATTACCATATAGTTTCTAAAATTTGCACGTTACTACTATTTTTATCTAAATGCCTCTCTATGATGCTTACATGCTAATTTTAGAACTCTTAACTAATAATATTTATTAATTTGCTATTAAATTAATCAAATTTCCTTTTCAAACTTATCTTAACTCAAAACTAGCGTTTGGATATTTCTAATGAAAATTTTAATAAATATTAGTGGTTAGAAAGCTCCAAAATTAGCATGTAAGTATCAAAGAGAAATAATCGGATGGAAATTTTTACGTCTGCGTGATCGATGGTAGTAACGTGCAAATTTAGAAACTTTATTGTAGTTTTTTTTTTTTGCGCCAAAATACAACTTGTGATATTTAAATGCAACAAGTGGTAAGCTATATGGTATTTAAGTGCAATTTACCCATTTTAGGGCTATTTCTATATATTGTTTGTCCATTGTTTCGTATTTTGAGATTAGTCGTCCAAAGTCATCGAAATTGCTATTACCTACGCAAATCTATCTATACTTACTACTATAAAAGGGAATGGGGTATTAAAACTTTTAATTTCTTTTTTGCCCTCTCTAACTATGTCATTATCTCTAATTAATCTTTCATTAAATAAATATAACCTCTTATTAATTATCCACCTCCTCGTTTTCCTAAATAATTATAATTATCAATAATATTATAACTATTAATTGTTTAAAAATAATAATATAAAATAATTTATAAAATAAGTATGCACAATTATTGGTAGTAACCAATTAAATTATTATAATAAATATTTATGCATTATAATAAAATAATTAAAATAATAGTATAAATAGACTATATATTACTAAATATTATTAAGAATTATACTATAATTCAATGAGCAATAAAATAAATAGAATAAATTTTGAATCGCATAAATAGTGTAATTATTTTAATAATATCATATAACTTACTTAATTACACTATTTATTTAGTATTATATTATTAAATAAATTAAATAAATAATTTAATATTATTTTAAGAGTATTTTCTCAAAGATTATTACATGATACTGAATAATCTATATTTGGTAATGATTGAAAACTAACCTTTTTAAAATTATTTACTATTGATAATAGTGCTATTAATTGTTAATGATAGTATAATAAAAATTATAAAATATTTATAGTACTAAATTATTTAAGAGCATAATTAAAAATTTTAAATTAGATAAATTTTTATAGTGTATAAACAAGATAATTATTTTAATAGTATTACTTGAACTAAGAATTATAATATTAAATAAGAAATATTACAAGAAACCCCATGAACTTTTAGCATTTTGCAATAAATAGACCCTATGAACTTTCAAAATCACACTAAATCCGAAATATTTTTTGTAGAAAGCCCCCAATATCTTTTAGATAAATTACACCATGTTGGAGAGAAACGCGCCCCACGCGATTTGTGGGGGCCACGAGGCCACGAGCACGAGAATGTTTCTCGTGCTCGTGTGGGGCCACGAGCACGAAGCCGCTTCGCTCGCCACGCAGAATGCTGCCAGACGCTGCTCGTGGGGCCCACTGCTCACGGAATGCTTTATTCCCTCACGCGTTCACGCGTTTTCCCCCTCCCCACGAACCCTATAAATAGGGACGAAAAACAGCAGCTAGGGCTGAGGCTGAAGGTAGGGTTTTGGGAGGCCGAAAATTGAGAGTTTTTGAGCTGCCGTTTGAGAGAGAATTTGTGAGAGAATTGAGAGTTTGTTTGAGGGTTTTATTGGTGAGATCTTGTGTGATTGTAAACCTTATTTGTATTTTCTTTCTCTCTAGTAGTAAAATCTCTCCCCTCCTTGCCCCAAGGCAGGCAATTTCGAACCAATGAAAATTGGTGTTTTCTTTGTTGAGATTTGTAATAGCTTGTTTAGGTTCACTCGACAGGTCAGTCCTAGAACTGATGAGAGGAAGAGTAAATATCCCACTTTGTTGAGATATTTGCTTCAGATTCTTATTTTCTTGGTGAGACGAATTTAAGTTGTGGATCTGACTCTCTTGTTGTGGCTATTGTTCGGCAGAGGTGCTGCCGAAATTTCCGCTGCGCACAACAAGTGGTATCAGAGCTTCCGGGTTTTGACTTGGGGCTTGTTCGAAAGATTCGTTGAAGGATTCTTATTTGAAGAGTTAGATCTACAACATGGGTGAAACAAGCACATCGGGATCATCTCTTACGAAGGCGATACAAAGTCTGAGCATCAATAATACAAAGATTGATGTTCCGAAGTTCGACGACAAGATCAATTTCGGTTTGTGGAGATGCCAGGTGATGGATGCGTTGGATGCACAAAATTTGGAGGAGACTCTTGAGTTACAAGAGAAACCTGAAGATATGGATGATAAGGTTTGGAAGAAGATGAATAGCAGGGCCTGTGGAGTTATTCGGTCGTGCTTGACGCAGGATCTTATTTATGATGTGATGAATGAGAGGTCCGCGAAGAGACTATGGAAAACGCTCAATGAAAAGTATCTTACTAAGAGCATTGAGAATCGGCTTCACTTGAAGAGGAAGTGTTACCAGTTCAAGATGAAGAGGGGAGTTTCCATTAGGGAGCATGTTAATAACTTCACGAAGTTGCTTTCAGATATGGCCAATGTGGAAATCAAGGTTGAGGATGAAGACAAGGCGGTACTACTTTTGTGTTCGTTGCCGGAGGATGAATACGGCACGTTTGTCCTCACTATGATAAATGGGAGAACTATTGTTGGTTATAAGGAGATGATCTCAGCATTAGTAAATTATGAGTTGAGAAAGAATGATAATGAATCCTCCGAGAAGGCATCGGGAGATGCATTAGTAGTTCAAGGCCATACTCCAAATCATTGGCAGTCCAACCGTTCAAAATCGAAGAATAGAGGTGGCCATAAGAGTGTTGGTAGGAACCAGTGTCGCTTCTGTAAAGAAGAGGGACATTGGAAGAACAAGTGCCTAAAGTTGATAGATCAAGCCGGGAAGAATAAAGGGAAAGCTGTACAAGCTTCAAAGGTGAATGTTGCTAAAGCTGTTGGCAACAATTCAAATTCAGATTCTTCAGGCTATTCGTTATCCGCACTACCGTCAGTTTGTTATACCAACTCTACGGAGTGGTTGATAGATTCGGGAGCTACATACCATATTTACCCTAGGAGGGATTGGTTCTCCAGCTTTGAGGAGTTGGAAAGAGGGATGTCGTGTTCATGGGTAATGATCACGTATGCCCTATTGGTGGTATTGGTACAGTTCAAATCCGTATGTGTGACGGGGTGATTCGGGAGTTGAAGAAAGTAAGGTTCGTTTCGCAAATGACGAAGAACATTATTTCCCATGGAACTTTGGAGGCAGTTGGTTATCGGGTGATCTTGGAGAACGCAACTCTTAAGGTCACGAAGGGGTCCATGTTCGTGATGAAGGGCGTCAGACAGAAGAATTTGTATTATTTGATTGGAAGCACGGTGATTGGTGAGGAGCTGACGACTCCTTTGGATTTGGCTAGACTGTGACATTTATTGAGTCTGGGATATTTATTTATTGGTGCCGTGCATTGTTTGGTGAGGAGTGCTTTGACCTGCAATTGGAAGTCCTGTGAGCACGTTGGTATGAGCAAGAAGACCGAGATGAAGTTCAGCACTCCTATAGTGATGGGTCTTTTAGGTGGTGTTCATTCAGGCATTTGGGGGACTTCCCAAGAGGCATCATTGGGAGGTAATCGGTATTTGGTTTTCTTTATTAGTGACTGTTCTAGGTATTTGTGGGTTGCAACCAAGTCCCGTTGGGTTGAAGTCCTAGTAGTCAATAACAAGTTGAAGAAGTGTATTGGCAGGAAGGGAATACGTCGTTCAGTTTGTGGTAGGAATTCTCTTTTGCATTTGTGCGGAGCTCATGGCAGTTGGAGACACTTCATTGGAAAGGAAACATTGGGGCGACGAGATGAGATGATAAATTTGATTGGTCGTTCCTTTCTGGAGGAGGATCGGCGCTGATGTCGAGCATTGGCTTTGGTATTCGGCCGACATATTTGGGTCATCTTAGTCATAGGTCGCCGATCGCCGCTTGGGGATTTTGGATCCGTGGAGCCGCTTTAGATTTTGGGTTGCGCCGGATGTTTGGTTGCTCAAAGATTTGGTCACATCGAGCATGTGAGATTTGATCCGTTGCACATTCGAATTTAGAGGTTCGGAGACTCGATTTTATTCTCGAAAGGGTATGTCACTTTGACTCTCGCCAGTGGAGAGTGTTGAACAGATCGTTGGGACATCGCAGCGGGTGAAGGGTGATGCTACTTCACGTTGGGTGGAGATTCCTCCACGTTCTCCAGATCATACTGCATCGTTTAGGATTCCAGCTGAGGTGACACAGTTTGGGGATCATGTTGTCGTGGATGCAGATGATGAGTTGGTTGATTCGAATGCAGCTGATGGACATAGTTTGGATTCGGTTATGGCCGTTGGTTCACCTTAGGTGGAGGCGTTCGGTTTGTTTCACTTTGGGGCCATTGGGAAAGCTATCAGCCGCAGATTTGATCATGATGTTGGAGAAGGGTTGCAAACTCTTCTAGTTGATTGAAGGCCTTTGGAGGCCATTGGGTGAACTACGTGAAGGCTTGATTCCTTGGGCAAGAGGATACGTAGGCAGTCAGTTTTGATGCAGCCGATTTGGTGAGTTGATACCGATGTTTGGAGAATGTTCTCATTCTCGATTGGGTCTCGACTTGTTGTGGATTGGGTCCGTTGTCGTGAATGGTTTCACTTCGTACTGGATGCAACAAGTGAGACGGTTGTTTGGTATTGGTGTCGGCTCAGTTTGTGTTGGTTTTGATGGGGAGGAGATTATTTGAACTCTCGTTTGGGTTCCCGACTTACTGTGGATTGAGTGCGTTGTCGTGGATTTATTCCACTTCGTCCTGGACGCAACAAGTGGGATATTTGGTTATTTGGTGTCAGCTCAGTTTTGGGAAAACTTCACCGAGGTGGAGAATTGTTGGAGAGAAACGCGCCCAACGCGTTTTGTGGGGGCCAAGAGGCCACGAGCACGAGATTGTTTCTCGTGCTGGTGTGGGGGCCACGAGCACGGAAGCGCTTCGCGTGCCACGCAGAACGCTGCTCGCACGCTCTCATGGGGCCCACTCGTTCACGGAACGCTTTGTTCCCTCACGCTGCTCACGCTGCCACCTCCCCACCTAACCCTATAAATAGGGATGAAAAAAAATAGCTAGGGCTGAGGCTAAAGGTAGGGTTTTGGGAGGCCGAAAATTGATAGTTTTTGAGCTGCCGTTTGAGAGAGAATTTGTGAGAGAATTGAGAGTTTGTTTGAGGGTTTTATTGGTGAGATCTTGTGTGATTGTAAACCCTATTTGTATTCTCTTTCTCTCTAGTAGTAAAATCTCTCCCCTCCTTGCCCCGTGGACATAGGCAATTTGCCGAACCACGTAAAATTGGTGTTTTTGCTGTTGAGATTTGTAATAGATTGTTTAGGTTCCCTCGACAGGTCAGTCCTAGAACTGATGAGAGGAAGAGTAAATATCCCACTTTGTTGAGATATTTGCTTCAGATTCTTGTTTTCTTGGTGAGACGGGAATTTAAGTTGTGGATCTGACTCTCTTATTTTGGCTATTGTTTGGCAGAGGTGCTGTCGAAATTTCCGCTGCTTGAGACGGGAATTTAAGTTGTGGATCTGACTCTCTTGTTGTGGCTATTGTTCGGCAGAGGTGCTGCCGAAATTTCCGCTGCACACAACACACCAAACCCCCAATAACTTTCAAAATGCCTTTTCATGTCATTTTCTGGTTCTAATTTATAGGGGTTATTTGCAAAATTCAGGTAGTTATTGGGGGTCTTCTTTGAAACAGAAAAGTCAATAGGGGTTAAGTGTAATTTTGAAAGTTTATATGGACTGGAAGTTCATAAGGGTTTAGTGTAATTTACCCTATTAAATAATTATAATGAGACGTAACTATTGCAATATGTTGCAGGTATCAAGTGTAACTATCTAGGGAACATCATGAAAAAGCTAGCAAGACTAATGCAGCTTAGTTAATTTAGAGTGAAGTTAGAAACTTTCAAGTTGGAGGAATATTTGAGAGAATTTATAGAATTGGCGCTTTATTTAAGAACAATTTGATTTGGGAACTTATTTAAAAAGGTTAACATTAGACGATCATTATAAGAAAAATATTCAATTACAATAACTACATAATAATAATTAATTCATACATTTCCTTTTAAGCAATCTTATTATACAATTTTATTTATTAACACATATTTTACTATTCAATAAAAATTTAAAACTTTAAACATGTATGTTCACGCAAAGCACGTGCATTATACTAGTTATATAAAATGTTTGAAATTAGTCCTCGGTTACAAAATCCATCCAAATTGCAACCAACGGTTGGGTTAGTGTTTACAATTACTAAACTACCCTCATTGAATAACCCTCCATTTAGGGAAATTTGTAAATCAGTCTCCCAGATCATACACAAAGCATGATTGATCAGATCTCTCATTAAGGTTACATGACATTATTCCTTTAATGAGAAAACAAAACAATTTGGTAACTTGAAAGTTCATAAATTTTGATTTATTCTAGATATAGTTTGATGGTTTTCATTTTGATGTTGTGATATAACATTGTAGGTTAACTTGATTTTCTTCTATTAATTCTGTTGTGTCTGCATATATCATATTTATAAGATTTGCTAACTTGATGATCAATGTTTGTTTATGATCATATACACTTTAGGAAAACCAAAAAGGTTATCCTTAAAAACTGAAAATGATACAATTTGATTGAAAAAACTAAGTCAATGAAAACAAAAGATTTTGATTTGCTATTTAATCGGATTGGATGGTGTAGGAAAACTCCTACTGACATCTACAATGTCGCATCAAATCGTCAGTGCTGCGGCAACGTCACAAGATTGGGATTTATATAATGATGGCGGCACCTCCTCCGGCCGCACACAGGCTCTGGTTCTTAAACTGCACACAGGCTCTGGTTCTTAACCTACCGCCACTTTATCACATCAAATCGTCAATATTACAGCAGCGTCCACTCCTGCCGCATCAACACGCAAGAGTCTAAAACCTTGGTACCACTTCATCTACTAACTTCTTGATGAAGAAGAGTACGACTTTGGTGACTTCACTATTCTCTTTTTCTTATTCTTTTTTTATTTTTTTATTATTTTTTTATTTATTTTATTATTATTTTTTTTAAAACAAAAAATTTCATTTTAAATTGTTTGCATATTGATGTGAACAAGAGATTGTAGGCTCTCATGATGAGTCATCAATTTTTGAAAAAAAAGTTAAAAAGATTGGGCCATGTACTTTCTTTCTAGTAGTGGATAAGTGGAGTAGTGTATAACAATTCAGATGATTCAAATATTAATCAGGAGAAAGAAATAACTTTTTAGAAAAATATATTAAACAGTGCAGGAGAAATGAAAATCAAAACTTCTTTTCTATAATCATTAACCTGTATAACTTTCTTTAACTCATTTCTCATTGCTCATGATAACTCAAGATGTTGAGTATTTGATGTTTTACTCAAGTCGAGCAATGAATTCCTCATACAATATTACTTGAGAATCTGGACAAGCTTTAGCGAGTGATATTAACTAGATTTGGATGTTAACAGTACTTTGAACTTCTATGTGGTACCATGATATAGTTTTATAAATCCATGAAAGAAGCTTTGCAGGAGGATAAAACAAACATTCCATGATATCGATAATATTACCAAGCAGAGTGTTTTTCTGATGGATGATGATGGAGTGGACAGATGAATATGTTCACACAATTTTGGCTAATGTATATTACAAAACACTTCGAATTCAGCTAGGAAAAGAAAATATTACATATATTGCTCTTATTGAGACAAGAAAACTATTTACACAAGTAACATTATGTGATAAATAATACATTGCTCACAGGAACATTTCTGCAAAAATGAAATGTTCAAAAAATCTTGGAAAAATATGCAGTGAAGGAATGTTTCTATGCTTTCCCTTTCCTTTTACCATCTACAGCCTGCACAATAATTCAAAGTCCGGATCAATCAAAACATGAGTATATGAATATACGTAGGGTGGCACATTTATCGCCACAACCTTAGGCATCAAAATTGCCGAAGAACCTCAAATATGACTAAATCATGAGAAGATCGAAGAACAACGTCGCCGAAATCTCAAGAAGTCAACACATGGGAGATTGTGTCTGCTTCTGATCTTGAGACACTTGTTTGTGTCTCGCCACGAAGCGAGACACCTTGATGTGTCTGTTAGCGGGAACTTGTAATGCCTCGCGGGCGAGACACCTTGATGTGTCTCGCTATTAGCGAGACTTTACTGTATGTGCCACGCCGGCGAAGACCTTGATGTGTCTCGCTATAGTGAGCACTTACCAATGTCATCGCGGCGAGACACCCGTAATACTTGAACGAGCTCTTGAAGGGTCTAAATCAATGCCGATGGGGCCCACTTGACTTTATCAATGCGAGAGCGTTCGAACCGTTAATGGCGGTTACGGCCGAAGATACCACTAGCGTAATTTAGGGCATTTAATCGTGCTAAAAGCGGGAAAACCGTTCTACGGCGGTGGAAGGGCGGCAGCGCCTCGGCGTCGTGAGAGCCCATCTTGCCTGCCGCCCGGCGGCCGACTTACCTCGCCGATTGGCGAAGGCGACTAAGCATGGCTGAGCGGCCGCGCTAGCTAAAATCTCCAAACTTATGACACTTGTGTTTTACGAACAGGCTCGGTTCTTAACCTACCGCCACTTTATCACATCAAATCGTCAATATTACAGCAGCGTCATAAGGTTGAGACTTATCTAATCATGGTGGTACCTCCTCCAGCCACTCCTGCGCATCAACACGAGAGTCTAAAACCTTGGTACCACTTCATCTACTAACTTCTTGATGAAGAGTGCGACTTTGGTGACTTCACTATTCTCTTTTTTCTTATTCTTTTTTATTTTTTATTATTTTTTATTTATTTTATTATTATTTTTTTAACAAAAATTTCATTTTAAATTGTTTGCATATTGATGTGAACAAGAGATTGTAGGCTCTCATGATGAGTCATCAATTTTGAAAAAAGTTAAAAGATTGGGCCATGTACTTTCTTTCTAGTAGTGGATAAGTGGAGTAGTGTATAACAATTCAGATGATTCAAATATTAATCAGGAGAAAGAAATAACTTTTTTAGAAAAATATATTAAACAGTGCAGGAGAAATGAAAATCAAAACTTCTTTTCTATAATCATTAACCTGTATAACTTTCTTTAACTCATTTCTCATTGCTCATGATAACTCAAGATGTTGAGTATTTGATGTTTTACTCAAGTCGAGCAATGAATTCCTCATACAATATTACTTGAGAATCTGGACAAGCTTTAGCGAGTGATATTAACTAGATTTGGATGTTAACAGTACTTTGAACTTCTATGTGGTACCATGATATAGTTTTATAAATCCATGAAAGAAGCTTTGCAGGAGGATAAAACAAACATTCCATGATATCGATAATATTACCAAGCAGAGTGTTTTTCTGATGGATGATGATGGAGTGGACAGATGAATATGTTCACACAATTTTGGCTAATGTATATTACAAAACACTTCGAATTCAGCTAGGAAAAGAAAATATTACATATATTGCTCTTATTGAGACAAGAAAACTATTTACACAAGTAACATTATGTGATAAATAATACATTGCTCACAGGAACATTTCTGCAAAATGAAATGTTCAAAAATCTTGGAAAAATATGCAGTGAAGGAATGTTTCTATGCTTTCCTTTCCTTTTACCATCTACAGCCTGCACAATAATTCAAAGTCCGGATCAATCAAAACATGAGTATATGAATATACGTAGGGGTGGCACATTTATCGCTCACAAGCTGTAGGCATCAAAAATTCTTTGAAGAACCTCAAATATGACTAAATCATGAGAAGATCGAAGAACAACGTCGTCGAAATCTCAAGAAGTCAACACATGGGGAGATTGTGTCTGCGCTACGGTCGCGAACACTTGTTTGTCATCCGCCCGCAGAGAACACCTTGATGTGTCTCGCTATTAGCGAGACACTTGTGTGTGCACCGCCGGCGAAGACACTTGATGTGTCTCGCTATTAGCGAGACACTTGTTGTGCCGCACTGGCGAGACACCTTGATGTGTCTCGCTATAGGCGAGGCACTGTCTCATGGCTGCGAGACACCGAATACTTGGAGCGAGCTCTTGAAGGGTCTAAATCAATGCCGATGGGGCCCACTTGACTTTATCAATGCGGAGAGCGTTGAACCGTTAATAAGCGGTTACGCGCGAAGATACGCCCAGAGGCGAATTCTAGGGCATTTAATCGTGCCAAAAGCGAAAACGTTCATTTGGAAGGGCGGCCTTGCCTACAGCGTCGGTAGCGACCATCTTGCCGCGCCCGTGAGGCCGACCGACCTCGCCCGATGGCGGCGACCTAAGCGCTGGCGGCTGAGCCGCAGCTAATACAAAATCTCCGGCACTTATGACACTTGTGTTTTACGAAGAGGCACGTTTCCCAAAGACTATAAATACCCTCCTACGTCTACTTGGGCGGGGTGGCTATCGAAGGGGCAATCGAGATCCAAGCTTCGAGTTCAAGAACACGATCCACACGGAGATTCCTCGAGTTTAAGCTTTGACTTATTCTTGAGAAGAGTAGATATCTTACCTTGCTAAGATATTTCTTTGAAGTTCTTGTTTCCTGCGAAGCATCAACTAAACCCGTCGATTGATTTATCACGCTTCGGTGTCCACGGATTACGCCCCAAGCATTGCAAAGTCCCACGCAGTGAGATCTACACTTGTAGTATCTTTTGTTCGAGTTTGTAAGAAAGTTATCTAAATTCTTTGTAGCGAGAACCAAAGTGTAATTTTCTAGTTTTACAAATGGAATTAACTTTCGACCCAAACACGACGTATGCACGCCGAGGGAGCCGACTTGAGCCCGAGATCGTTGTGTCGCAGCCTTTGCAACATCAAATGCCACCTCATGGTTGATGGAATAGACTACTTTGATCAAGCCAAATCGAAGAGTATCTCTCCTCTTCCACATCGAAATCCTCCTCATCCCGAAATATCTGGAGGATCTCATCCCCTAAGAGGAGGTTCGTTACGTTGTGATGTGCAGCGATCTTCGTTAAGCTTGTGGCGAGGCGATTTCCCCTCAACAAGATCTCAACCGATCTGACGAAGAGAGCTCGCCAAAGACGACGCCAAAGATGGCCCGCTGCCAAAGCTCGAGTCAACGGATGGAGTTCACTATCGAACTCACGTGATCAAAGGCATCAACAAACCGCAATTTCTCAATCCGCGATTCCTCCCAAGAAAAATGGGTTCTCGCCAAAAGGGCCCGATTGACAAAGAAGGAGCTACCAGCACCGCGGCACGCGTTGCTCATGCACGCGTGCCATTGTTCGCAAGGCGCAGAGTCTAAATCAACCAAAGAACGGCTCAAAATCGCCAAGTTTGGGTCCCGAAGTCAACGCCAAAATTGGCTCAAGAGTTCCGCCGTAATTCTTCACCGACACAGCCGCCTCGCCAGCTGAGATAGCTTAAGCCAATGCGGTATAAATCGCTTCGCCACGAGATAGCTGAATCGCTTCGCCAAAAGCGGCAGCCTCCATGCCTTAGCGAAAATTTGACTTTTCCGCCTTTCTTCCACTTTTCCTACCGAGGTATCAACTATTAAGTCCGAAATCCGTTAACTTCGGTGTTTAATCGCCTTGGTCCACAATTGAGAACCAAAGTCAAAACACCTAATGGAACGTTTGGGTCACGATCCATAAACAACGACAGTCAGTCGTACCCAAATTCCAAGTGATGTTCGTAAATGTGCCGAGCCATCCGGACGCAGCTCAAACCGAAAGAATTTGTTACGTCCGTTTGAGCATCCCACAAGGGGTCCACGAGTCTGCTGAGAAGAAGAAGTTGAGGCAAGTGACTCGCAAAATCACGAGAGATAACCAGACCCTTGTGATTCATACAGAAGCAACTTCGATGACGACGCCAAGTGATGGAAGTTGTCTCTCAAATCAAAAGTCGACGCCCCAAAGAAGACGCGGTCCTCCATTAAGGACAACGTTACACTGGGGTGGAAGTGCAATTTGTGATAAACCACACCAACCACACCATCGCCGGGGTGACAACACACCTAAAGAGGACGATCGATGAAATAAATTGTTCTTGCTCGTGTACAACTAATCAAGACGCTATTGTCGATGTGCCTGCTCCGAGTCAAACGCCAACCACAAAGAGCTTCAAGATTCGAGAGGTTTTCCTGCCACGAACGGAAAATGCAAGCCAGCCAAGACGACATCGAAGAAGAAGGAGATCATCCATCCAAATTGATGAGTTTCCGGCGACCATTAATATGGTGAACAAAGGAAAAGGACCGGATGCGATCCCGATTTCACCGCAGAAAAGTCAAGACCAATTTCCCGCCAGATGTCTCGGTTACAATTGCGAGCTACCCAACGATCGACTATAGAAGGATGCATGAGGAGAGTCATCCGAAGATGAAGCTTCCGACGCAATTCGGCGATAGCTTCCGATGACACAATGTCAAGCGTCGGTCCCCATCCCGAGAAGCTTTTACCATTACTCCCCGATGTCCCCGCTCAAATGTTACAAGAAGCCTTAGCTAAGCAAAGAGAAGAGCTTAAGGTCGAAATGAGAACGAGATGGAGCTAGCCATGCAACAGATGAGGGAGTTGCAAACCCAACGGTTGCACAACCCGGTCCACAAATACCACGAATCCAATAACAGGTGGAGTTACCCACCATAATGCTCATAATGTCGCATGTGATTCTGAGATTGATGAACACATTTATGCCGATCAACCTCCAAAGAAAGCTCCATTTGATGCTCAAGGTGGAAATGGTTCAATTCTTCCTATTGGAAGCGATCCAAAACAAGGGGAGGATGATGGCGAAAGGATGAAAGAGCTTGAAAATAAAATCAATGCTTTGATGTCCACACAGAAGTCAAAAGGCGGTATCCCGTGTCGTATCAGAGAATGGGATTCAATCCCCAACCACGAATTCAATTTGATCAACTTCACGCCATTTGACTGAGAGGGTCACCTTCACAACACCGATTTATTTCAAATCACATTTGGGGTAATCTCGAAACGAGCCTCGATGGTCTTATCATTCGTTTGCATTTCATGAGCCGCTTCATATCAAGACTCAAGGCCGGAGTATTAATTGTCGGGAGGACATGGAAAGTTCTTTTCGGCAACTTCTTCGATGACGACACGAAGTCTCAATTGGAACTCTCTTAGGCAGCGAAAAGGTGGGGAGACAATCGACACCTTCGTTAAGCGATTCGCAATAAAGCTATGAATGCGGGGATCCATTCTTGAAAAGTTCATCTTGAAGACTTGCCACAACAATCTTTCTATAGAATTCTTTGGAAGTCATGGGGTCGCCCCACCAACTACGTGGAAAGACCTAAAAATACGATGAGAACAAGCGAGCGTTTCCTCGGAAGGAAGAAAGCCGAAGAGGCGAAAAGGCGGTGACCCTCGAGTAAATTTTTCCTCTCGTAATAGAGGAAAGACATCTGTGGCTGCTGTTAGTCAAGCGTCGCAACAACGACCGCATCAAAAAGCTTCTAAATCAGAATTCCACAGGACATACTCTTTCAAGGACGAAGAAGTTCCAATCATCTTCAAACACCTCCTTGATAACAACAAAATCAAGTTGCCTCCAATTACAAATCAAGAGGAGGCTAGCAAAACTTCGGACCCTAAATACCGTATGCACCAGAGGATCCTCCATCCTACAAAGGATTGCTTAGCTCTCAAGGCCATCATCCAAGCCTTGGTTGAAGCTCTGTCTTAACGCCGAAATAAGTTGAATCAAATTTGACTCAATGTGTATACTAGTATAAACCGCCCCCTTTCCTCCGATGAGTATAAGAGGTTAAACTGCTCCTCCTTCTTAATTCCTCCGATAAGTACAAGAGGTTAAACTGCTCCTCCTTCTTACTCCAATAAGAATATGAGTATAAACTATTCTAAATGAATACAACCTAGTTTTGCAAAGAAAGCTGGGGGTGGATAATCCATGAACGAGAGGTCCACTTCCACATTGAGCAATCAAACCTTCCTACAGTTAGGATTGTCTCAAAAATTCCTATCCTGGTCAAACCTTCCTACAGTTAGGACCACGGCCAAAATCCCCTCTCGATTCTTTCCATGAACGAGAGGTCCATTTCAAGATTGAACGATCAAACCTTCCTACGCTTAGGATTGTCTCAAAAATTCCTATCCCTGGTCAAACCTTCCTATAGTTAGGACCATGGTCAAAATCCCTCTTGATTCCTTCCATGAACGAGGTCCATTTCAAGATTGAGCGATCAAACCTTCCTACGCTTAGGATTGTCTCAAAACTCTTATCCCGATCAAACCTTTCTACGTTAGGATCATTTTTTATTTTCACTCCCACTTGGTCAAACCTTCCTATAGTTAGGACCATGGTCAAAATCCCTCTCGATTTATTTTATGAATGAGAGGTCTACTCCCAGAATGTGGTTCGCTTTCCCAAGAGAAAACACAACAGGTTCGTTTCCCAAGAGAAAACACAACAGGTTCGCTTTCACCCCAAGAGAGAACACAAATTCCACAAGCCTCATTATTCAAAATCGTAGCATAGATGTCATTACCTAATGACACCTAAACTATGCCTTCATGCATAGGGATATTATCTCGCCCCTTATCGAGATAAGTCCGCATCTAACACATCTTTGTAGGGTAATCAATTCCCGTGATAATTGACCGAGCCTACGATTCAATATCGTAGCATAAAGTCTAAGAGAATTCACTCTTTTAGCACAACGTAACATGTAGAACGGACTCGATAATCTACATGCTAGCCTAACTCAAGCGGTAGTTGGTAAAGGCTCATCAAATCCGTTGATGGTGAGGGTTTGCCAAAAATCCTATATCTATCATACAAGCAATAACTTGAGACAATGGGTTCACTCTTCCCGGTCAAGCACTTTCTCCTACCGTGATTTTAATGCACTTTATAACTCATTGCTAATGCAAATGTGCCATTACATCGCCTCCGGAAGCTCAAGCATGCTCGCATGCATTCTGGCGGTCCTTTTGAGTGAAACACTTCTGATTCGCTTTCTTCAAGTGGGACAATTCCAGATATTACATATAGAAGCTTTCCTGGAAATCAGGCTTTCTTCAAGTGGGACAATTCCAGATATTACATATAGAAGCTTTCCTGGAAATCTGATATTCAGAAAACCAGACGACGCTTTTTCTCTGAATGATTCTCAAGGCATTCAATTATAACCTAAGTGGTGACTTTCAAGATGAAGATGATTAGTCCAAAATCGACTTCGACATTTCAATCAATCCAAATACAAATGCAACAGCTATTGATCCCAAAGTATGGTCGGCGACGCCGTACAGAGCCGGATTCAAGCTGAAGCAAAACATGGGTCTCTTTTACAAAGTTCAACGTTGAGCGAAGCAAAGCATCTTATCCAGTATTCCGCACCCTCGACAAAATACGAGGAGAATTAAAACTTTGGAGAATGACAAAATTGGCGAAGAACCTCAAATATGACTAAATCATGAGAAGATCGAAGAACAACGCCGTCGAAATCTCAAGAAGTCAACACATGGGGAGATTGTGTCTCGCTACGGTCGCGAGACACTTGTTTGTGTCTCGCCGGCGAGACACCTTATGATGTCATTTGCATTGGCGACACTTGTGTGTGCTCGCCGGCGAAGACACCTTGTGTCTCGCTATTAGCGAAACGCAGTAGTGCTCGCCGCGGCGGGAACTGCTTGATGTGTCTCGCTATGAAACGCACTGTGTCTGCTATGGCGAACCCGTAACTAGAGCGAGCTCTTGAAGGGTCTAAATCAATGCCGATGGGGCCCACTTGACTTTATCAATGCGAGAGCGTTGAACCGTTGCGGTTACCGCGAAGATATGCAAGTAATTCTAGAGCATTTCGTGCTAAAAGCGAGAAAAACGTTCTGGCCATTTGGAAGGGCGGCTTGCTTGCCTGGCCGTCGTGGCCATCTTGCCTGCGCCGGCCGAAGGCGGCCAAACCTGCCACCGCCAGTGGCGAAGCTGGCGAAAGCGCCGGTAGCTAAATCTCCGGCACTTATGACACTTGTGTTTTCAAGAGGGCACGCTTCCCAAAGACTATAAATACCTCCCTCACGCCTACGCGGATCGGCTATCGAAGGGCAATCGAGATCCAAGCTTCGAGTTCAAGAACACGATCCACACGGAGATTCCTCGAAGTTTAAGCTTTGACTTATTCTTGAGAAGAGTAGATATCTTACCTTGCTAAGATATTTCTTTGAAGTTCTTGTTTCCTTTGCGAAGCATCAACTAAACCCCGTCGATTCGTGATCATTTCGGTGGTCCACGGTTACGCGTCCCGACGCAGAGAAAGTCCCACAGCGGGAGATCTACACTTGTAGTATCTTTTGTTCGAGTTTGTAAGAAAGTTATCTAAATTCTTTGTAACCGAACCAAAAGTGTAATTTTCTCTAGTTTTACAAATGGAATTAACTTTCGACCCAAACAACAACATTCTCCATAGTTGCAAATATCTCTCCTATAGTTTCTTTTTCATCACTCTGTCCACCTAAGCTTTGATGGTAACTAATAATATTATTATTAAAATGCATATGATAGTGGTGTTCAATTCCAATTTTCAGAATAGGAAAAATGTTTTTTGTCATGCATGATCTATCTTAGCTTAATTCCTGTAAATGATTGTTATCAATGAAGGTTCATATCAGCTTGAGGTATAAAAGATCCTATCGATTTAGTTACAAAAGGATGTACCTTGGCTTGGAAGTGTCTCAAGGTCAACACAATAATATCCCGTAATCTGCAAAATTTTATCACATGGTATCAGGTATACACGCAAAGGCTAGAGGATATAAAGGAAAGAAAAATAATACAACACATTGCCGCTTACTAGAATACATTTGATCACTTTTATTTTGGCAACTGGGATATACTGTATTAATTTGTAGAAGGGTAAACCAATTGACCAACTACCTTCCAATTTAGTCATATGAAATGCAAAAATTCAACTTTAGCTAAATTTGTCAACATCAGCAATGAGTAAGATTGAGATAAACTATGAATAGGCAGCATTCTACAATGTACTAATTTATGCATTAAGTACCATAAATACATAATTGGATAAGTATTTTTCCTCTATGGTGTAGAATACTTGAAATCTAACAAACTTTAAGGATTTTTCCTCTGTGGTGTAGAATATTTGAAATGTAACAAATTTTATTTATGAGAGTTTTAAGTATATAGGTTAAGACAAAATGTTGATAGGAAATTTTATGTCCTGACGTATAAATCTAGGTTAAATATGTTCCCACTCAGCATTTATGCATGCTCAACACCTATGATTTTTTTTTAGAATAATTGAATTTTTATTTTTGGGTACTTTAAATGACACAAATCAACATCAAGGAAGTAGGTAATATAAAAAAATATTCCCTAAATTGAATTCTAATGTGAAGGATTTAAGTTGCCAAAGGACCCACATTTCTCAATCTATATTTGTTTCCTAACATCAAATTCTAGTGGGAAGCATTTAGCTTCAAATCCCTCCCAAAGACCCAAGTCTATTTCTATCTATATCTACCTCTATCTATATATCTACCTTCTATTTGTAACACACCCACACCACATGCCCACGCGCACACACGCGCGCGTGCATTTATATACATATATATTTACATAGGTATGCATGCATATGCATGTATCTGTGCATCTGTATATGAAGATTTTCCTAAGAGAGCTAGTTCTAAAAATAAGCTTTTTTAAGGATACCACAGTGATGCATACTCTGGATGATCAACATCATTCATCTTCATCTATTACTTATATGAATCTAAAACTGAGAGAAGAGTGATCTTCAAGACACACGCACGCATGCACGCACACATTCTTATACATATATATTTACATAGGTATTCATGCATGCATGCATGCATATGTGCATACGTATATGAAGATTTTCCTAAGAGAGCTAGGTCTAAAAATAAGCTTTTATAAGGATTCCACAGTGCATCCTCTGCATGATCAACATCATTCATCTTCATCTATTACTGGTACGAATCTAAAATTGAGAGTGAGCGATCTTCATGACTCTCACTCATGCATCTAATTAAGGTTAAACTTGATGTAGCTAAAAGAACATGATTTTCCAAAAGTAAAACTCAAGTTTTAGACACCACTTGGTATCTCATTCTTTGACTAATTTGATACTGTTGATTAAGACGAATAATCCAGATTATCAAAAAGACAACTCATCATGGAGTTCTCAATAAGCTTACTGGACTCATTCTCGTAGTAAGATTTCTTCTACATGTTTGCAATGTAAGTTTCTGTCACTTCAAGAAAAGAAAGGAAAAACCTTCAAATTTAAAAAAGAAATCAAGAAACAGGTTTTGTATATAAACCCCTCAAATCTTTCATATTTGCAAATTTACCCCTTAAATCTTGATATTTGCAAATTTCCTCCCTAATTCTCCAACATTGTAATTTTCTACCCCCTCACACTTAACAGTGTTAAATTTCTAACAGTGGATTTCGTATGCCCCCTCTTGAGAGCAACATCTACACTCATCTCTTGGATCCATCATTTTCTTCTATGCCCAAACATGAGGGCGTCAACTTTTATCCATAGCCTCTTGATCTGCAATGCCCTCAATGATAAAAGGCATAGTTGCTGTCCTCTCCTTCAAACACCCTGTGATGTCCTAGTTCGCAGCCTCGCTCCATTCCAAACTCGCCTCCGTCTCCTTGCCATTGTTGCCTTTGTAATTGCACATAGTGATCACAATGCTCAATTCCTTTTGACATTTGCTCTAGGTTTTTGTGGAGCTCGAGCTCAAGGAACAATGGCGCTAGAGGGATCATACGTCGATGAATTCTTAACAAATTACAAATCAGAAAGCAACTTGCGTTTGTTACCGAAAGAACTACCAACGTTTCAAATAACAAAAAGGAAAAGATCAAAATTTTGAGAGGGTATTAAAACCCTAGTGACAACTGAGTTCATCCTTGTCATTTGTTTACCAAGGGATTTTATTTGCACAATGTCAAACATGTGAACAAGAGATGAGGAAAAAGTAGAGGGCATTAAGGAGAGTAACAGTGAAGACGGGGAGAGAAACGGGTTAAACCAGTGGGTTATACGGATGGAGAGGCCATATTGGTTTTTTGTAATTAGAAACATAGGAAAAAATAAATAAGAAAGGGTATATTAGTCAAAATTAATAACTTTTCAGCAATCTAACAGAATTTCAGGCAATATACAAGGTGTGTTCCTTAACACAACAAGTGAGGGGTAGAAAAGTTCAATGTTGGAAAATGGGGGTAAATTTGCAAAAATCAAGATTTGGGGGTAAATTTGCAAATATAGAAGATTTGAGGGGAACATATGCAAAAACCCCATTAAGAAATTAAGCTAAAAACAGA
This sequence comes from Asparagus setaceus, assembly GCA_012295165.1. Classification (NCBI taxonomy): domain Eukaryota; kingdom Viridiplantae; phylum Streptophyta; class Magnoliopsida; order Asparagales; family Asparagaceae; genus Asparagus; species Asparagus setaceus. The sequence continues at coordinate 24,256,047 of CM022708.1, read as the reverse complement.
AACATGAAATTCTAGTTCAGCATCAAATCTAATGCCCCACAAAGCTGTTGCTATATTAGTATGGCCAACAGGACCTGACGGTCTTTTTTATGTGTACTGATTTAGTTATGGCTTAGGTCTGGCTTTGTTCTGTGAAGCGTCTATATGCCAATACAGCTTCGACTTGCTTACTACACGATGTTTTTTGTTCTTAAGAATATGGCTACAATCCGAGAGTCAGGGCAGTCAACAGTGTGCAGCATGTGTGGGCATGGATAATGGAATCGCTTTGAAGTGTCTATGCTAAATACCCTGTAGATTTCTCATTATGAAAATATTTATTTAATAATATATAATTTGGAAAATGAAAAGAAAGATATCAGTACCTCACTCACTCTTCCCTAATTAAAAAATGAAAAGCATAAGTGTATTCTTAAAGAAATTTCCATGAGATGTCTAACCGAATATCATCTGTGTTGTATGCTTGCACTGTTCTGCTTGTGCTGAACGGTAGAATCGATCCCTCGGAGCACATTAACACAAATTGGGTTGATTGTCCATTTGGAACTTTGACCTGTGCATGTTAAAGTGAGCCATTTACTTGATCTGCCATGATAAAAATCTTCAGTTACAATAAGAGAAGAATGCCAAAAATAAGACGAGCAGGAAAACATACATAGAAGTCAGGTGAATATTTTTCCTCCATTATCACTTGGTCCGTACTGTTGACTCTAATTTGATAGCCAGTTTGTTTCAGAATCAGAAGTGCCTGCTCCCACGACTCTGAAGAATCCATCTGATGGAGAAACCATGTTTAACTAGTCTTGTGAGGCAGGATGTCAAAAAAATTTAAGATCTTATGTAGGCATGAAAAGAAACATGAATAATCATTTAGTGGTATCAATTTAGTTTTTGGATAAAATTGATAATTTTAGAGAAAAGGAAGCAGCCTATTTGTCGTTTCATGGCTCTGAAAAGATCTAAAGTAGTGTGCCTGGGGACAATGTGGTGGTTCCAAAAATAAAAGCAATTGCATTAAATTGCATGAAAAGGAAGCAGCCTATTTGTCGTTTCATGGCTCTGAAAAGATCTAAAGTAGTGTGCCTGGGGACAATGTGGTGGTTCCAAAAATAAAAGCAATTGCATTAAATTGGAGATATGTTAATGAAGGAGCTATATGAGAACTAGAGAAGAAATTGAATAATTTCTCCTACCATAGACTTGCATGAAAAGCCACTAAGTTCATTAACTGTTTGTTATATAGTCAAAGACAATCTTATAGGACATAATTATAATGAAGTATCTGCTTTCAATCTGCATCTTTTGAGATTTCCAAATACAAACTCACAATCCAGGGAAATATGAGTTAGGTCCACAGGCCTGTCCTGGGTCAACACTCATCAGCAATATGAAACACTGTTCTCAAAATATGACAGGATTATGTCTCAAGATTACACACACAGAATAAAATAAGGAGCTCCTCATAGACCAGGTAATAGGTAAAATATGAACGAACCTATTTAACTATACCCTTTGACCTCGTGAATGTGGCTCAACTGCTAAAGGATCAGTCAGGGAAAAAACTCATGCACATAAGATGTTTCTATCCACTATAGCAACCAAAGAAGCACGATTTAACATTCATATTGTCTACATGAATACATGGCGAAGCATATGCTGCAGACCTAGCTAACGCATAGAGCACCAGTATTACTTCTCATTATGTAAGCATAAGAAAACCTCATTACTAGTATTAATGTGAACATTAACATGATATAGCTTGTAGTTAGAGCCCAAAAAATGAAGATTCTGTCAGGTGCTATTCAAGTTACCTTGTAAATGCACATATCAAAAGCATAACGGGGGAGGAGAAAAAAAGAAGGTTGAACACCACCTACCAACAAGAAAACTGTAAATACGGCTCTCCCTGCAGAAATAAAAGTGCCAATCTCGTGCTGCACGTCAGGATCTGTAAACATGCTAGGTAATTAGATGGTCATGCCCAGTATAAACAAATAACCACATTTACATCAGAAATATGATTACTAAGTTCAAACAAAAAACTACAAGGATTTCCTGTCCACCTTAAGATAATCTGCAGTCAACTTACAGGCTTCATCTTATAGTCCAACAAACACCCACCCACCCACCCACACAGAATTTGTTACGTTTTTCTTTATTACAGTTGCCTCTTCACTTAATATGAAGTATATGTGTATACATAAAGTGTAGTCAGGTCCTGGAATAAATGTTCTCAAGTTTCTATTAGTTTTTCCTTAACAGACTTATTCAGCGTTTCTGGTGTCTAACACCTCTGAACAATAGGATGCTTGAAACCTTTCCCACAAGTAAAACGAGTTAAAGATAGTTTTGTGCATGGAAACTTATACAAAGATAGAGGAAAAGGAGACAGAAAACCCTAATTTGATTGGAGAACATATCTCTACTATGAAAACAAGGAAGAAGGTTAGACTTCAGATTTTTTTTTTATTTAAATTATTCGGAACATGGTAATTGAAAGAAAGCGAAAGCTTCTAATGAAACAGAAAAGAAAAAAATTCAAGCACACGAATGAAAATTAAATCACCAAATAGAGGTGTTCAGATTTTTAAATTAGACAAAAAGAGTCTTAAAAGCTTCGAAATCTTACCACATGTTATTTTGTTCTGATTGTTGGCAAAAAGACGAACCAGTTCCCCCTACAGTAGGAAAATAACTAAATTAAAATTTGTAAATCTTGATAATAATTAAAAAAAAACTAGAAACCTGAAATCTAGGATATGGAATAAATTACCCAAAGGATATCACATCAAGATAGTAAGGTAATTGTAAACTGAATACAGAAAGCAAAATACAAACACACAATAACAGCTCCCCTGGGGAATAGTGGAAGCATTAGAAGTGTAACCGGAGAGAAAGAGATATAACTGCACAAGATCTAGCTGATCAATTTAGCGCAAGCGATACTTTGAATCTGGTAAATCATGTAACAAGATCTTGACTATAATATTGAATTCCTAACTTTCATTTTCCATGAATTTTAACTGGCGCATCGAATTAGTGTGGTTCAAAATATTTGTTTCCTTGGTCTATGCTGGAAATCGGTACTTATACTTCAGAGAAAAAAATCAGTATAAACTCTTGAATAAGGATATCAAATGGCATCATAAAACTGATGCTTCGTAGGATATGTTTCTAAATGTGCAACAAGCAAATGGATGGAGACAAGTGGATATTTAGAAAAGAGCGCTTCTATAAAATTCTCTAAGGGGGGGTTAGTCAAATAGAACTCAAAACTAGAACTAGGATAATTTGTGGGATAAAATTTTATTGTGTTAGTCAAGTAGAACTAAACCTAGAATAAAATTTTTCAGGTGTTAGTCAACTAGAACTCTAACAAAACTAGAACTGGGATAATTATACAAAATTATCCCACTTTTTTATTTTTCTATACAAAAATGAGAGTTCTAGTCTCTCAAATTATCCCAAGTTTTAGCTTAGAGCTATGTGGTAAAAACTAGAACTCCTATTTATTTTTTATTTTTTATTTTTATATTGCTTTTTTCTTTACTTCTTTTCTATTATGATCATCACCATTATTAGACCATGCCATCAGATTAGATCTCCTCTCCTCTTAGTCATCTCTCGATATTTTTTACCAAATATTATAATTATATAATTAATATAACAGTAAATATTGTATCAATTCATAATTTATTAAATAATAAAATTGGGAGATGATAGAAAGAGATATCGGGAGCAAAAAGGAAGGAAAATGTAAAAATGTTTTTAGACTCGTACTATAATAATAATTAAAAACAAAAACCACAACATATATTATATTAATAATTGTCAATATCTTATAGTCTAAGCAAAAGTTATTTAATACTAAATAACATTGTCGTAAACAATTATCAATCAATAATACTAAGTTTAAAATACATAAATAATATTTATATCCTCAAAATACATAAATATATAATTCATGATTATAAAAATTTATCCCACTTTATTTTATCAAAATATCCCGATTCGCAAAATTGTTCCTAATTATCCCACTAAAATATCCCACTAGCAAAAAATTGTTCCACTTTAACAATTATCTCACTTCGCACGAATATGTCTCAATTGACTAACACCCCCTAAGATCGAAGAAGGAAAAGCATTCTGACATAACAAACCATATACTAGTAGATGCAGTATCAGAAATCTTGTCAACTATTTGAAGAAGGTAGTACATAATATTTATGATTGTCTTGATTACCACGAGATATTTGCATGAGACCAACTTTGACATAACCATAGAATGGCTCATCATGTTATGGGATCAATTTCGGCACAGAGCGTAAGTGTCCCTGACCATTTGCTCCAGGTGGCGGGACACACATCATGCTTGTATGAGGTCAGCAATTGTCAGGCCATGGTCTGTCAATTTATATGACTATTCACTGACTTCTAGGCCTATCATAAAACTAGAAACTAAGACTATGATTATTTAGATTCACGAGATGGCTGATTCTCAACTCACCTTGTACCTCAAGCTACTATGTAGCAATAGAGGTTCTCATCTGCATCCCAAGAGTAAACATAGGCTTCCATGGCTCTCTGCACCAGCAGCTGTATTACCTCAGCTTTCAACCGCACCTCATATGTACAGCTATTGCCATACTATATAGTTCCTTCCACTCATATAATTCAGTTCCATTAGCCCCTGTGCCCACTTACTCACCCACCACTGCTCGTCCCTTCCGCTCATGAATCAGAATTTCCATCACCTCTACGTTCATTCCAGATCACTAACTGGGTGAGGCTTTTTCTTATCAGCATCCAAACCATTTCCCAATAAGACAAGAAGTCCAGATTGTAAGCTTTCATGAGTTACACTAGGGGAGATTCTAAGCCAGCTTAGGTGATTATCAGCACATTCGAAGATACCTGGATTTGACTTCAACAATAGTATAACATTTCATATTGCAGCAGAACTGCTGCAGATGGACTCATGGAGCACACATTGTAGTGGAGATAGCAACTAACGAAGATGTGTATGCATAAATCAGGCTTAGAAACACTAAAAGATGCAACCTCTACTTTATACCACAAAAATGTATGGTGCAGTGCATGCATACATAGAAGCGTAAGCAAAGTATAATAGGACTATTAAAGCGGACTATTAAAGCATAAATGAAGAACGTGCAAGAATTGATCCAAGGAATAATTCCAAAAAAAATTTGATATAGCGCCTGAAGCAACCTGTCGACCACTGTCATCCATTGGTGTGCAGTCCACAGCAAGAAAGGTGTCAACATCATCGGCAGTTACGACATAATCTGGCACTGTGGCTCCTGGATTGAATAAAGAATTTCCAAGAAAATGAACAATAGTTTTCTTAGAAAAACAAATTCAGTACCTTAAAATAACTATCTCATAAAACAGTTACAAATTACCTTCTATTGACTGCCTGGTTCCATTTTCAAAATGACGAACCCACTAAAAATTGATGTATTAGTGTTATTAGTATATGGAGTACAACATAATCCACATGAAGAAAGGACGGCTAAAGAACACACATTAAAAGAACAGAAAATAATAATAACTTAATAAGTCAAATACCTGGAAGATGCAAAGGGATGTTCCATTTGTGGGAAACCCACATGCTCTCAGAGTATTTCCTGGTTTAGCATCACCAATGATTTGAAATCCCTCAATACCGGGTAAAGATACCTCACCTGTTAAAAAAAGTACTGCTTATCAGTTGATATGAGATTTTTTTTCCCCTTCTTGAACAGGAAGTACCAAAGATCATCTTTTAGGACAAGTCAAGGTAATGAGACATCTATTCACATTAGTTTTTGCCTTACATTACCTTCTGAACCTGGAGATGTTTGTCCTTCATGTGGTGTGGGGATATAAAACTGGGGTTCAGCTGCTTCTCTTCTGTTTATGGCATCAGAGTTGCTATCCTCTCGGAAATTAGGAACAGCATTATCTCCAAGCTCCCTGAGATGGAATGGCTTATAAGTGTCACGGAAAGAAATTAATCCACTCCAGAAAATCAATAGATCTCATCATTCCAGTAACATGAGAGGAATCCTAAATATCCATTGGGGTATCTGACCCTTAACATAACTGAAGAGAGAGATTCACAATATAACTAGCCACAAGAGATTTACAGTAAAAACTAAGTTGTTGTTGCTGCTGCATTACTCCAGTAACCAACAGAAGCAAATCTTTATACTTGTGTCCTTCAACATCCAATTGATGGAACAAAGGGAAATTCAGGATGACAAGTAGCTTAACCATTCGAATTATTGCATATACTTCTCATTGGTCATGATGCCTCACAATTTTAAAATAACAGATATTAGTATGTCATTCTCAGAACACGTGGAGATCATGATAGAACATTCTGGCCCATTATTTACAATGGGCGATAAAATATGGACAAAGTTAATTAGATAACAATCATCACATTATGACCTGTATTTCATACTCGACTTACCTTACATGATCGTCCACTGCATTTTATAAATTGGCAAATAAGCCTTACAGTAAGAAAACAAAATATGGAGAGTGAAATGCTTTCTCTCTCCTTCATTTATGGATTGAATAATGTGCCAGTTAGAAGAGAGAGCACATCAGAGATGACAGTACACAGAATGAACTTTCTTTTTATGGCAAATGGACAAAAAATACCCATACTATTAAGCAATAAAATAATATATGACAAGGGGATTACAGAGGCCACAAGGCCAAGAATCAGAGTACGGAAAGGTAGTCGGAGAACTCAGAGGAGTGATTGTCTTGGTACAGCCTGTATTTCCGTAAGGCAATGTGACTATCCATGATCCACTAAAGATTGAGCTTACTGAAAGATAAAGGCTGCTTGTTAAGATGTATTGTTAAGACAGAGTCGTCTCTCACCACCAGAAGTAGTGTAGGTTTTTCCATCCAGCTAACCATGCAATATCCAATACAAGTTGGTCCTAGAAATTTGGCTTGCTTAGGAGCCGCTACACTCCAAATTCTCCAAAGTTCTGGAGTGGATGAGGTCAGGGAGATAACAGAATGACTGGCATACGTGCGAATCCAAGGCCTAACATGGGGAAGGGAAGTTCAAGGAACAGATGGTTGGCAGATGGAGGAGAAATATACTCTGCATAGATGCCCACTCCTCTCACACAGAGATTGCTACCTATTGAAAGTTTGTTGAGGACTGCAAACCACATTTGTAGATTGATTGTGTGCAGCGGATGCCTTGCAGATCATATGGTGCACAAGACACAAGGCAGATGATTCCTCAAAACCTTTAGGATGAGCTTTTGGTGAACTGGCCACTTTTATCAACTTCCCGAAGACAATGTTCTAGGCCACTAGAATTTAGAAGATTAAGGTGGGATGTGCTTTTGCAGCACCCAAAGAAGTAAGCTGTCAAGGAGTTCCATTGCTAGATTGACTAAAGCTGAGTGATCCTTGAGAATAGCAAAAGGTGTGGGGGTTTCAAGTTCAGGATAAACTGTCAGCCAAGAAAAACCATTCAGTGTAGCCATTGCAAACCATAACGTAGTTGAGAACATGTGGTGGCTGACATTAAGATGCCTCTCCATGAAGGTGAAGAGACAAACACTGATGCATTTAGATAGGTGCCTTTGCCTATAACTAGTGCAAAATATGGATTGTACAGGACATAAAGGAGACACTTAAAAAGGGCATGGCAATTTTTAATTGAACACTGGGCTTGAACTTAGTTAAATGGAGAAAAAGGATTAGTGTCGCTAGCTCCAAACTTTAGAGGCAAAGGCTTTTCATCTTACAGATATTGGTGTTTTCTGCAAAACCCTATCTTTGTTGTCACTGGCGGGTGCCTTGCAATAGACACAATAATCTTTCACAAAATATAGGTAAGTTTCTCCAGTTTCATGTGATAATCGTAGCTTGTAGCTTACCAGTGCATACTAATGCCTCGTGCACTAAAAAATTGCATGTTTGTACCATTTATGATTCTCAAACCATTTATGAAGATAGGCGCAGAGAATAAGATAAGAAAGGTTAACAAGTGAGACTAGAATGTCTTAAAAAATTACAAATCAAAGATGAATCTGTGATGAAATATTCAAGAGATTGACTGCATATACCGCTTCAGAAATATAACAGCACTTTTCATCTTTGATGTCCTGACTACATTTATCAAAGCAACACATTAATAGTGGTTATCACGTTCAAGGATTTGTAAAAGGGCTCTGCAGAACATAATTAGCAGGATTTATAAGCCGACAAGCTTCACTGGATAGAGCAGCAAGGAGAGTAGTAATGACAACCTAGTGATTAGACTTATGATGCGTAGGATTTGAGAGGGGAATCCACAACATCATCCTGGATCAACATTTCAATAGTTTGAGGACATAGCCAGTGGTTAGTTTGATTTCTGCCAGTTGGTTCAACAAAGTTCTAAAGCAACCCTCTTCTCCCATTCCCGAAACCAACCCACAAGCCCCAAAATGTTTTGAAGACACAAAGGAACCCACCTTCCAAAAGCCATACACAAACATGGCAAGGTTTAAATAAATCCAGGCAGTTGTGTGCCTCCTTCATCATCAATAGCTTATATTAAAAGCGCCAAAGTAACTAAAAATGGTCATTCAATGTATTGTCAATAGTACATCCTGTTGATAATAAAAAAAAGACACTTTTAATCAACTCAAAGGATTAATGGCAGCTATCAAGATAAAGAATAACTGATTAAAGCAGAAGTACTAACCTATAGGTGTTTGAAGGAAACTCCCTATACTGCAAATCAGGGTTTGTACCAGCTTTTACTCGCTTCATATCCATCATGTCATAGTTTCCGGTAAATCTTGATTGATCAGGTGCCGACTCTACATGGAGATTGACTGGATGATGCTTGTATTGCTGTAAATTTCTCATTCCTGAATCCTACGGATAGAATGTCAATTTGTTAAATTCTCTTTTTTATGCAGAGTATGACCATAATGATGTTATAGTAGACTATGCAGATATTACCAGGTGAGGTTGCGATAGTTGAATTTGTGAAAATTTTGGAGGCTGTCGATCAATATTTGATATTAAATCACCAGGCTGATTTCCTAATAGGCGCTGCCTCTGATCCAAACTAGCCTGCAGAGACATGCAAATTGTTAAATTCTCTTGAATGCCACTGAGGCTCCTCTCAAAGAACTGTGTTCTACTTTTTCTCCTAACTAAAAAATTCATCATCTTGATCCTCAGCACTAGCCTTCTCTGTTCTACATAACCACTGTATAGTTCAGTAAATTTTTTAATTATGTTTGCTTACTAGTTCTTTGGATCACTTTCATCAGTAGTAAGTGTTTTGACACTGCTCTAGGCTGAACATCGTTAGCTATCCCCTGATTTTGTCTTTATGATAAATGTTAATTTGTTGATGACATTAATAGTAACTATGCTATAACTTACAAATAGGATATTCTCTTCCTAGACTATTGGAGAAGACAGAGTGCTAGTCAAAGACCTAAATCATATCAACACATTCTATTAAGAAAACAAGGCATCTTTATTGCAAAACCTAGATGCAGACTCAAAAGAAGAAATTTACTACGGCGGTCATAATACTAATTGTCAGGGTGTGTGGCAACCTAAAACAGAGATCTGTGTCAGTAGTTCATGAATGGTAAATAAAGTGAGGACAGTAGACTTACATCGAAAGATCTGATTTTCCATTCCATATTCTGATATAGACGCTGAAAATGCAAATAAGATTATGTCATTTTCTTTCTACAAGTGTTTGACATCGTTATTGTTGCCAAATGAAATAACATGCCAACAAGCAAGTTATACATTCTATGAAATCTATGGATAAAGATGCTCAAACCTACAACTAGAATATGAAAATTTTAAAAGGTTTAGCAAAAGAAACTTAAGTCCTTCACTAATTGAATCAGTAGATATTAAATATGAAAAGAATAACAAAATTATTGACAGTTTATAATTGAATTGAAGCAGACAAATGACTTCCAGTAAGATAACCTCAGAGACTAACAGTATCACTTTATACATAGATAGTTAACAGGAACTTGGTGCTGATAAAGCACTTGCTAATGATAGCAGAGATAATGGATTCAAGCCTTTTATTAACACACTTGGAATAATTCTTCTTCCTAAGGAAGAGGGTGGGAATTATTCACCTTACTTTTACCATCAATAGGTTACAATAACACCAAACGACTCATTGCCTCACACCATCGTTTCTTCCACCATGTTTTTCCCCTTATGCACACACCACATTTAAGTAGTTGCATATGTAGCATATTAATTTTAATATATACCCCTTTACAGATCTCTATCCTATATTACAAATATAACATGTACAGATTAATATAACCAAGTATTCTTGACCGTATTCACCTATGGTTTTGCATATTTATATTCAAGTAACAAACTCAATTTTAAAAATTCACAGCCACCCAATTCAAATGCTTCATTTTTTTCATAAAAATCACTAAAGGGTCAACAATTTAACTATGCTGAAAGAGCAAACCTTTCTCCAACTACCTGGCCTAAAATTCTTATTATTTGCTATTTACATAAATTGAGTATTTCACAAAGTTATCATATGAAATACACAGAACTTTGACGATATATCACCCCACATGAGATGCAACAAGCTAAAACTCTCTCAAACTTTGTGGCCAACTACTGAATTCTTCTAACTATTTGCCTATGTTAACTGCATGATATCAGCAATTATCGCATCTGTTTTATGCCGCCCTACTACATGTCCACAGCTCTAGGAAAATCTTAAGCTATTGGTGAACGACAATTTCCTCCAAGAATACCCTTATTGGTCTCTAGTACACATGGAAAATGCTTGGTAGAGAAGGTACCAATTGAGACACAGCAATTAAGAGAATTCAGCCACTGCCTGTTCAGTAAGACAGCAATTAAGAGAATTCAGCCACTGCCTGTTCAGTAAGAAAATCAACACTTAAAATGCTAGAATATGTTGTGTTTAAAAAGACAGTGAAAAAACTGCAAAGGAGACGATTTAAACAGATTTGCAATTTTCTGAACTTTTTAATTTATACTCTCAAGATAAATTGCAGGAGTATGAGGTTTAACATAAAATATGAAATCCCGAAACAAGCTGAAAACCTTTTGTCTCCTTTCTAATGGAACTGGCATGAGCCAAAAAGAAATATTAAAGATAACATAATCCTCGGACAAACTAAAAAAAGTGTATAATTTTCAGTATACAAACAGATCTTACCTTTGTACTACTGGTAATTGCCGAGGCATTCAACAAAGGGAGGCGAATATTATATTTGGCTAATAAGCTCAGCAATGAAGAAGTGAAAACATATACCTCCTCCTCTGCAATCTGAAGATCAATAATAAAATAAACTGATGAACACTAAAAAGTTAAGCATATAACCATATAATAAGCATATAACCATATAACCCAGCGTCAAAAAGTTTAATGCAACTCAAACAATATGTACGCCTTTCATAAAATAAAACAAAGAGCAGAAGAGCAACCACAGGGTTTTTCTACAGCTTGCAAGATAAGAATATTGAAGCATGGTTTAGAGGTTCCATATAAATAACCATTCCTTTTGTAAGCATGTTAAGCTTTGCATTTCAGATAAGGGTCACAGTTGCCACAAGAGATAGCTACTGAATGGCTCTTCCTGTAATGTACCAGAAAATAATGAAACTACATGTTTTGTTTATACGAGGTTGGATATCAGACAAGATTTTAAAAACGGATATCGGGAAAATATCGGATGGCCAAAATTCATGTCAGATTGCGGAAATCGGGAAAATATGGGGGATATGTGGTAAATATCGGAATGCAATCACGGATGTTTGCATATACAGTATAATGCACTAAAAATATAATCTCAACATACTTAATGAAATCTAAGCATACAAAATGTAAACAATATATGTTTAGGATCACTGATCAACCTTGTAAAACAAACAAAAGTACAATCAACGTTGCAACATTTCGTCTGATTTTTTAGGCCAAAATATCATTTCATATAATGGGAAAATCATGATATCTCGCCCACAAATTGCCAAACACTGTACATTGTTTTGCGACAAACTATATAATAGGATATATCGGCCAACATATGGGCTGATATATCGGCCATACCAGGATGTATCGCCCAAAATAGGCAAAAAGAGGCGAAGGATGTTTAGAGACCATATCGGTTGCAGCAAGCCATGTCAAGATGGGACAATTGCACAACAAAAAGATGGGATCCATGTCAAGATCGTCCAAGAAATTACAAGTTATAAGAGCAGGATCAGAAAAGAAGGCCAATCAAGACAAGAACAAGCCTTAAGTTGAGAATAAATAATCACATTGCATCCATGTCAGAGTGGGTTTATAGCTATGTTTCATGGGTACGGGTATCGGTATGGGTACGAGACACCGTAAATTTGTAAAAGGTAGGGTACAAAATTCGACTATATAAATATTTATATACGCACATAAAGTATATATTGGAATTAATAATTTAAATGAGAACAAGGATGGAAATTAAAATTCCTATAGCATTTTTATGTTTTTTTATTATGTGGACTATAAATTGGAAAATCGCTAGTTTTTGAACTAGTCATCCTAATGACCCTTCAAAATCATACCTCGGGGAACCTGATTATGTTCAACGAGTTTCAAGAAGTGGATGTGAAGTGAAGGTCATATGTCCAGAAAATGGATGACAAGTGTTTTAAATTAAAACATGTATTTTATAATTGAGTACATGCCCAAATAAATGTTTGCATATATGCAAGGAGTGTCCAAGGAGTTTGAGTACAGTACAGTACGGCTTCAGACTAGAAGTACCCAAGTAACATAGGTTTACAGTCTTACTACATTATTCAAACAAGTACCAGAATCTTTATCACATATTAATATCTGTAAGGCCAGGTAGAGACAAGAAATTCAAATTGTTAATGGATCATAAGGAATCCACTCTGCAGGGAGCTACTTCCACCACTCTGCACAGATTGAGTTGCAGAGAACTTTTCCCAATTTGTCGGTTGGCAGACGACAATATAGATGGTTTTCATGTTTGTTTTGAGAGCATGAGCCTCCTTACCAAATGCCTTGCAAATTTATTTATCAAATGAAAATGAAGGGGGTTGTAACTTTTGGCTTTTGTAGAGTAAGATTGTTAAGCCTTAAATATGGCCACTCCAGATGCCACACATACCAAATACTCGTCATATAAAAAAAAACACATGTATGAAAACTTACAAAAAAAGGAAATTGTTTCTGATTTTTCATTTTTAAAAAAGTTGATGGTTTTAGTAATATTTTAAAGTTTTGATTCATGGATATGCACTTTATTTATGATCCACCGATATAGATATACAGAAAACAGCACACTTCAAAATGTCAAAGACATATGCAAGCTTCTCCATAGATACGGACAACAAAATAGTATCTAGAATGTATAAGAATAGAAGACAGGTGGGTATTGTATATAGTTATTTTTGTTAGATGGCAAGGTCCGCTAGGTTTTGTTAGAAGATTTCCGTACTCAAAGCCAAATAACCTCTTATCATATCATACATCAGAATAGATCAATTATTTAAATAGGCTCCAGGAAATATAAGAAAAATGATTAGAAAAATACTATAAGAATTTATTTCATAATTCTATATGATCTCAAACATATAAGCTTGCTAAGCCTACATGAGCAGAATGACTATGTTACTTTGAAGATTGATCAACTTATGGTTTCCTAGAGACCTGAGAACCACATGCTTCACTATCTAGCATTAACTAAAACATTTTTCAAAATTAAACATTGTATTAAAGAAATGTTGGAGATGTGGTGCCACTAACAGTTTAAGCAAATGATCACAAACAATATATAATCGTAGGATTTCTTTTGTGCCATTTCATTTTTAATCTAATACAGCAATCACAGGGTGTTTTCACGATTCAGTTCTTTAAAAAAATATAAGGAGGTACAGATAATCAAAATTTTGCATCTTGATTGTTCGGAGGTACAGATAATCAAAATTCTGCATCTGGATTGTTCATCACCTGCTCTCCACATAACTTAAATGCAAGAAATCCCTAAACTAGTTTTTTTATTGTACATATTTTGTATATATGCCCAGCAGGGGAGAAAAATGTTTTGGGGTGATAGTTACAATTTCGTATCCAACCATGTTATAGTATCAATGTTGGTGGCTGGGGTCTGTTTTCAGATCCCATATTTTTTCTTTTAAAAAAAAAAAGAGAGAGAGAGAAATCCCTAAACTGTGGTTTCATGAAATAGATGTTTTTTATGGAAAATCTAATTTCAACCAAATAGTGTTACTGAAAATTTTGGATTCATGCTGACAATGAACGCATGGCGGGCTGTAACTGTGAAGAATAGATTAAAGATATGCATATGAAATCCTAGGTCATATGTGAAGGCTGTATTTTGCTAATGTGGATTGTCAAAATACCATACCTGTAAATCATGCGCCAGCCTCAGGTTTTTTTGGATACAAACTTTTCTGTGGCTGAGGTCCTTCAAAACATCCTCTATGGCATCTTCCTGTTTTTCATCAAGTGCCTGTTTCTCAAAGAATATAATAACACACATCAATTCAGAAGGAACACAAGGAATATTATCAAAATACATGAAGATATATTCTTGATAAAGCACACAAACCATTCGTAAATCAGATAGCCGCCTCTCTAACACATGTTTTTCCTTCAAAAGCTGTAGCTCCTAGAATTAATGACAAAAAAGAAGTTGAAGACCAATATTCTCCAACTATATGTATAAGGGAAAATTCTGAGTTCATGTCAAATCCATACTTGTTCACATGCATCAGCAATTTGTTTATGAAGCATCACAATTTCCTCTTCTTGTGACCGTGACCTCGTTCGAAGCTCCTGTCCAATAACTTGAACAGACAAATTACAACCCCAAAACAAGAACAGTATCCAAAAAAGGGTTAATTGCACTTTAACACCCTAAAGCTTCATCGATTTTCAAATTCAATGCCCTGATGTTTAAATTTGTTCAAAAAAACCCCAAAGTTCCAAAACTTTTAGCTTCAATAGCTTCCGTTACACCACAGTTCATAATTCTGAGCTATTTTACCCTAAACCCATTAAATTAATCAATTTCTTCGCTTTCCGAACCACAAATGACTGAAATTTGATGTAAAAGAAGTTACGAAAGAGTGTTTAAAAAAAATCAAACATTAGCATATTAAAATTGCAATTAACTCAAAAAAAATCAAAAATTTTTCAATAAGCATTACCGTGAGCTCTGGATCCATCGCCAAATTATTCTCTTCAATTCTAGCTTTTCTATCAGATTCCCTTCGCAAATGATGCCTACCAAACAACAAACGCTTCGATCGAACAAATAAAACACGAAACCTCAACAATTAGAAGTAAACAAAAACCTA
The DNA here is from genome assembly GCA_012295165.1 of Asparagus setaceus. Lineage (NCBI taxonomy): Eukaryota > Viridiplantae > Streptophyta > Magnoliopsida > Asparagales > Asparagaceae > Asparagus > Asparagus setaceus. The sequence continues at coordinate 24,240,636 of CM022708.1, read as the reverse complement.
ATTTGAGTCCAACCTGATCGATGAATCCGAGCTAGGGTTCCAAAATCCAGCATCGCCGTTTCCGACCGTGAATCCAGCCCCCGCTTGCATCGCCGCCGTCGCCGGCGGCGCAAATTCGCCGGAGGAGTGGCGGCTCGAGTGGACGAGATTCGGTTGAGTATCAAAAGGATCGCGCATTTTCGAGTAAACACAGGGTTTCTTGAAATAGAAAGAGAGAACTTTGATTATGATGATGAAATTGGAGAGAAGGGAGAGCGATGCTTCGTGGCTTTGTTCTGTAGCAAGAAGTCGTTGGATGACTCCATATATATATTTGCTGAATTAATTATGATTAAGATGATAATTTTTCTCTGTTATCAAGGGTCTGATCTTAATCTTTCAGCAGTTAATCGCCGTTGGTTTGTTCATAATAGAAGTTTGCCAGCTGGACAGAGCCGCCCCTTACGTGTAAGCTGTCAGTGTATTAATTATGGCCATTTTCTTAAATTAAGGGTATGTTTGTTTGCAAAAAATATATGAGGAAATGTAAGAAATGAGGAGACAATCTCACGCATTGGTCTCATTTCTTTTTTCCAATTTGATTTCTTTTCTTTGGTTGAGAGAAAAAAAAAGAAATGTATTATATGTGGCCTTTATGTGGTAGTAATAGTGTATGTAGAAAAGAGAAAACTCATTTCCTCCCAAAATGTTGTGAAATGGGCTTAAAATTGATAAATGTGGACCCCACATCTATTTCTTTATTTTCATTTCATTTTCATTTCATTTTCTTAGCTTTTAGGGAAATAAACAAATAGACCTAATTACAATCACAAATATTTTCCTAACGATGTGTTTTATATTATTTTTTAGCGTTTTTTTTCCTAGAAACGACCTTTTAAAAATATGGTCATTGTATAAAAATCATCTTCCATTTTTAATTTAGGGAAAATTGCTTCTAGCCCCCAAAATAGTAAGAATTGTGTTACCCCCACCCAAGACTTTTTGAATGGTCTCAAAACCCCCAAAAGCAAATCTCATGTGTTCTGAGCCCCCAAATCACAAGTCCCAACACTTTAAAATATGTGAGGACCATAATACCCTTCTCTCTCTCTCTCTTTGTCATGTTCTCACATGAAAGCATTTGAAAAGGACTTTGGGGGGAAATTTTTAGTTCCCTCCAAATTTTTTGTCTTGTTATAATTTTTTATTATTTTACATATTATTGTAATTTTTAAATCGGTGACTTGATATTTTATATAATGCTATATTTTTATTATTTTATATATTATAGTAAATCCATAATTTTTGTTATTTTATATATTTTTATTTTATATATTATTATATTTTTATTATTTTATATATTGTAGTAAATCCATAATGCTATATTTTTATTACTTTATATATTGTTGTAATTTTTAAAATTGATGACTTAACAACCAACCCGTAACCTTAACAACAAACCCATAACCTTAACAACAAACCCATAACCTTAACAACAAACCCATAACCTTAACAACAAACCCATAACCTTAACAACAAACCCATAACCTTAACAACAAACCCATAACCTTAACAACAAACCCATAACCTTAACAACCAACCCGTAACCTTAACAACAAACCCATAACCTTAACAACCAACCCATACTATATTTTTATTATTCTATATATTGTTGTAACTTTTTAAAATTGATGACTTAACAACCAACTCAGAACCTCAACAACCAACCCGTAACCTTAACAACCAACCCGTAACCTTGACAACCAACTCGTAACCTTAACAACCAACTCATAACATTGACAACCAACGCGTAACCTTAACAATCAACTCAGAACCTTAACAACCAACCCAGAACCTCAACAACCAACTCATAAACTTTTGTATATTGTTGTAATTTTTATTATTTTATATATTATTGTAATTTTTAAATCGATGACTTGAAATTTTATATAATGCTATATTTTTGTTATTTTATATATTATAGTAAATCCATAATTTTTATTATTTTATATATTGTAGTAAATCCATAATTTGTTGTTAAGGTTATGAGTTGGTTGTTAACCTTATGAGTTTGTTGTTAATGTTATAAGTTGGTTGATAAGCTTAACAACAAAACCATAAGCTTAACAACGAAGCCCTAACCTTAACAACGAAGCCCTAACGTTAACAACAAACCCAGAACTTTAACAACGAAGCTATAACCTTAACAGCGAAGCTTTAACCTTAACAACACAGCTCTAACATTAACAACAAAGCCCTTGCCTTAACAACAAAGCCGTAACCTTAACAACGAACTTAATCTTAACAACGAAGCTCTAACCTTAACAACAAAGCCCTAACCTTAACAACAAAGTCTTAACCTTAACAACAAAGCCTTAACCATAACAACAAACTCATAACCATAACAATAAAGCCATAAGATTAACAACAAAGCCCTAAGCATAACAACAAAGCCTTAAACAAAGCCTTAACCTTAACAACAAACCCATAACCTTAACAACGAGGCCATAACCTTAATAACAAAGTCTTAACCTTAACAACAAAGCTCTAACCTTAACAACAAAATCTTAACCTTAACAACTTAGACATAAGCTTAACAACAAACCCATAACCTTAACAAAAAAGCCCTAACCTTAACAACAAAGCCATAAGCTTAACAATAAAACTCTAACCTTAACAACAAAGTCGTAACCTTGACAACGAAGTCGTAACCTTAACAACAAAGCCCTAACCTTAACAACGAAGCCTTAACCTTAACAACTCGTAAGGTTAACAACCAACTTATAACGTTAACTGTAGGATCGTTGATCTAACTCAATGAAACACTAGAGGGGGGGTGAATAGTGTTTTATAAAAATTGCAAAGTAGATTATAAATTGCAAGGAAAGAATAGCAACAATCTTTAAATTGAACATCACAAACACAAGAGATTTATCTTGGTTCCACCTCCCGGTGTACATCAGGTCCCCAAGCAAATCCCGCTGAGAGTTTCCACTATGATTTTGAAATACCCTTACAAAATCAAACACAAACCCGACCAATTTGCAAGCCTATGCAAATTGCAACAATCTCAAACCAGAGATCAACAATTCTCACACCTGAGAATTCCTTTTGAAGAAGCAAAGTACAAAGTCCTATAAGCCTTGAAGTGTTGATGATGTGCAGCAGTGGCTTAAGAACTTTTTAATCTCAAAATAATGTTTAACTCTTTTGAGTCTTGCAATTGAATCAATGACAAGAACTGTTTTTGACTTTTGAACTTTTTGAACTCTCTTTTTAAAATCAAAATTCAAGATCAATGCATAAGAATTTCGTGTCTCTTTTTCTGAAGTTTTTACTTATATATATCTCTTGAAAAGACACAATTTAAAACCAAAGAAACGGATATAAACTGATAAAAACGTTCAAAAATTCAAATTCTGAATAGTCAGAAAACTGTATCTGTAGTCGACTACAATTTCATATTAGTCGACTAATCTGTGTTTACACAGACTCTGTATAGACAGTTAACTTCTTAGTAGTCGACTACTATATGTATTAGTCGACTAATCTGTAATTTTACGGTTTACGGAAAATTGTTTAAGTATTCATTAGTCGACTACTATTATCATTAGTCACTAACTGCAAAATGACGAGGCTTCAAGATTTTGTTAAAACTATAATTAGTCGACTACTCAAGATTAGTCGACTATACCGTAAAAACGTAAACTTATATTTTAACAAACTAAGATAAATAGTCGACTATAATTGCTATTAGTCTAATTACTAAAGACTTAAAATTATATAACTTATATATTATTAGACTTATTCTTTAACTTTAACTTCTATTGATTAACAAAGGGATTTCTTTTGTTAATCCACACACTAAGCATGTGTTAGTGTGTTCTAAAGATATATACGTGTGTGCATGTGAGTGATCAAGGCTTGTACAATAGAATCTAAGCAAAGAAAAAGAAATGTACATTACAAAGAATATCTTCTTTACTTCTTTTGCCTTGACTCATCCAACACTTCACTTGTACAAATTATTCGATGTGAAGATCTGCATAAATATGTTAGTGCACAATAATATGAATAAATTGTTATCATCAAAACACTATCTTGAGAGATTTGATATTCAACATTAACAACAAACTCATTATCTTAACAACTAACTCATAAGGAAAATAAAATGTAATTCCTCATTCACCAAATCATATAATTCCTCAACTTTACATAAAATCCACTCAAATTAATAAAATCTAATTTCTTGAGGTGGGTGGCGCCAGGCATCGAGGCTGACTATGCGCGGAGGTGTTTGAGGTTACTAGTTTTTGTCAAGTTACGAGTTAATTGTTAAGTCATCAATTTTAAACAAATTATAATAATATATAAAATAACAAAAAATATGGCGTTATGGATTTACTATAATATATACAATAATAAAAATTATAATAATATCTAAAATAATAAAAATTATGGATTTACTATAATATATAAAATAATAAAAATATAGCATTATGGATTTATTACAATATATAAAATATCAAAAATTAATTTAAAATTTACAACAATATAAAAATAATAAAAGAATTACAACAATATACAAAAATTTGGAGGAACTAAAATTTTCCCCCCCAAAATTTATTTTAAAAGCTCATTGTGACATCTTGACAAAAAGAAAGAGAGAGAAAGGGTAATACGGTCTTCACATATTGAGTTTTGTCTTTTGGAGGCTCAAAGCATATTGGGTTTACTTTTGGGAGCTTTAGCAACGTTGAAAAAGTCTTGGGGTGGGGAAGAATACTTTTGAGTTTGGGGCTAGAAGCAATTTTCCCTTTAATTTATATATAAACTACCTTTATAGTAGATTTTTATTTTAATCAACTACCTCCTGATTAAATTTTCACTGAAAACCCAAAATACCCTTAAAAACTCACTTTGTTTATATTTAGGTCTAGTTAGGATACAAGTCAATACTTTAAGTGTATTTCTTAAGGCTATTTTGGGTTTTTAGCTTAAGATTTGGTTAAGAGGTGGTTGATTGGAATAAAACCAACTTTAAAGGTGGCTTACTTATAAATTAAAAATAAAAAGTGGTTTCTATAAAATGATCTTATTTTTAAGGTGGTTTCTAAGAGGGGAAAACCCTATTTTTAAAAGAAAAACTGTAGAGAAACTTTAACAAAAATGTCCAAAATTATCAAATATAATGAAAAATAGTTTAGCATAGAAAAGTCTATGATTATAAATTAAAACAAAGAACGACTGTAAATTATTGCAAAAACATAAAATCATACTCGACATGAGAAGTATTTGATTCAGTATGAAATTGGTAATACTCAAATGTGATACTATTAAATACTCACATGTCTCTTAAACAAAAACAGGACTTTTAAGATTAATTATCACTACTGCTGCAAAAAGAGTTACATAGTGTAAGGCTGCACAGATATTTTTTCCCTTGAAAATATTTTATTTTGAACAGTTCTTTTAGCTAGACAAAATAATTTTGCTATGCAAATGGGACAATAAATTACCTCATTAATCTATTGCCAGCAGGCTCTACTTGTCTCTAAACTATTAAATTTATCATTTCTTACCCTTCAAAACCCCATTAAGACTATCAAATTCAGTGTCTAGTTCACCACACTTCATCTTTGTGTGTGTTTGAAATAAATTTATGAAAGAAAAATAATAGTTTAGAGAGCAAAATGAGACCAAAATCAATTCATGAATAAATTGAATAATTTGAGGAGCGGACTGAAGCGTAAATATTATACACTTTCAGAAAATAAACTTTAAAATATTGAGTTTAAATCAATATTACATTGCATTAAATTATTATTATTATCGTTTAAGAAAAATTCTTATTTGCATATATACCCTTAAATCAGGTATAATTGTAAAATATCATCCAATTCAAGATTTGCACAACTACCTCTCAAATCATCAACTATGGTAAAAGTGCCTCTAAAATAAACAAATCAACAACTTGATAAGTAAGAATTTGACTATTTGCATGATAATTTTAACATTTAAGTTACAAATGAGCCTATTAAAGTTGGCAATTGATTGACATGGGTTTATTGTTTTTATAAAATTGATAATTTGAGGGATAGTTTTGCAAATAATAAGATTTGAGGGGCAGCTCTGCGAACACCCATGATATAAGGGGTATATATGCAAATAACCCTTGAAAGTAATGGCAATGTTATGTTCACCGCATTGGAGTGATTGTGTCAGTATGAACAGTGGTATATTCACCGCAGCGGGATCCGGAAACCGCCCCCACCCGTGCGCGTGCGGCATCGGTCCTTGGACTATAACTGGTGGGTCCAGCTCCAACGTGTTGGTAGTTGTTACTTGCTAATCAAAGATCGACAACTTTCTCCATCCACTCCTAGCTTAGTCAAGGCCCAACCCAAGTACCGAACCCAGATCCCATTTGGCCCAAATAACAAACCCAGACCATAATTGTCCCAATTGACAAATATAGTATCGATGTAAAATTTGGAGGAACTAAAATTTTCCCCAAAATTTATTTTAAAAGCTCATTGTGACATCTTGACAAAAGAAAGAGAGATACGGTCTTCACATATTGAGTTTTGTCTTTTGGAGGCTCAAAGCATATTGGGTTTACTTTTGGGAGCTTTAGCAACGTTGAAAAAGTCTTGGGGTGGGGAAGAATACTTTTTGAGTTTTGGGGCTAGAAGCAATTTTCCCTTTAATTTATATATAAACTACCTTTATAGTAGATTTTTATTTTAATCAACTACCTCTGATTAAATTTTCACTGAAAACCAAAAATACCCTTAAAACTCACTTTGTTTATATTTAGGTCTAGTTAGGATACAAGTCAATACTTTAAGTGTATTTCTTAAGGCTATTTTGGGTTTTTAGCGAAGATTTGGTTAAGAGGTGGTTGATTGGAATAAAACCAACTTTAAAGGTGGCTTACTTATAAATTAAAAATAAAAAGTGGTTTCTATAAAATGATCTTATTTTTAAGGTGGTTTCTAAGAGGGAAAAAAACCCTATTTTTAAAAGAAAAACTGTAGAGAAACTTTAACAAAAATGTCCAAAATTATCAAATATAATGAAAAATAGTTTAGCATAGAAAAGTCTATGATTATAAATTAAAACAAAGAACGACTGTAAATTATTGCAAAAACATAAAATCATACTCGACATGAGAAGTATTTGATTCAGTATGAAATTGGTAATACTCAAATGTGATACTATTAAATACTCACATGTCTCTTAAACAAAAACAGGACTTTTAAGATTAATTATCACTACTGCTGCAAAAGAGTTACATAGTGTAAGGCTGCACAGATATTTTTTCCCTTGAAAATATTTTTATTTTGAACAGTTCTTTTAGCTAGACAAAATAATTTTGCTATGCAAATGGGACAATAAATTACCTCATTAATCTATTGCCAGCAGGCTCTACTTGTCTCTAAACTATTAAATTTATCATTTCTTACCCCTTCAAAACCCCATTAAGACTATCAAATTCAGTGTCTAGTTCACCACACTTCATCTTTGTGTGTGTTTGAAATAAATTTATGAAAGAAAAATAATAGTTTAGAGAGCAAAATGAGACCAAAATCAATTCATGAATAAATTGAATAATTTGAGGAGCGGACTGAAGCGTAAATATTATACACTTTCAGAAAATAAACTTTAAAATATTGAGTTTAAATCAATATTACATTGCATTAAATTATTATTATTATCGTTTAAGAAAAATTCTTATTTGCATATATACCCCTTAAATCAGGTATAATTGTAAAATATCATCCAATTCAAGATTTGCACAACTACCTCTCAAATCATCAACTATGGTAAAAGTGCCTCTAAAATAAACAAATCAACAACTTGATAAGTAAGAATTTGACTATTTGCATGATAATTTTAACATTTAAGTTACAAATGAGCCTATTAAAGTTGGCAATTGATTGACATGGGTTTATTGTTTTTATAAAATTGATAATTTGAGGGATAGTTTTGCAAATAATAAGATTTGAGGGGCAGCTCTGCGAACACCCATGATATAAGGGGTATATATGCAAATAACCCTTGAAAGTAATGGCAATGTTATGTTCACCGCATTGGAGTGATTGTGTCAGTATGAACAGTGGTATATTCACCGCAGCGGGATCCGGAAACCGCCCCCACCCGTGCGCGTGCGGCATCGGTCCTTGGACTATAACTGGTGGGTCCAGCTCCAACGTGTTGGTAGTTGTTACTTGCTAATCAAAGATCGACAACTTTCTCCATCCACTCCTAGCTTAGTCAAGGCCCAACCCAAGTACCGAACCCAGATCCCATTTGGCCCAAATAACAAACCCAGACCATAATTGTCCCAATTGACAAATATAGTATCGATGTAAAATTGGGCTAAACTACCAAATTGTCATTTAAAAAAGACCCATTTTACTACATTGGTATTTAAAATATCTCCGATGACATTTTCGTATTTAAAGTGGGTTTAAGTTAGCATCATGGGTCCAATTTTTCGTCGGCGTTAACTTTTCTGGCGAAACAACTCACGTGACCATCACGTGACCCTTAATGACCGTTAGAAAATGCTGATGTGGCACGGATTAGTGACGTGGACTTGATTAACTGATCATGTGCCGCTCACGTGCCCTAAATAATTGAAAAGCCCTAAATTTGACAGATTGCCCCATTCTTCATGCGTTTCAAAAGATCGACCGATCGGAGCGGTGGTTAAGGAGAATTACAAAGAAACTTGCAGTTCCTGATGATCTCGCTGAAGATTTCTTGAAGGGGAAGTGAAAGCGGTGTGGTGTCTGAGAACCAGCGCGATATCATCCTCGTCGAAAAGACAAAGGTGACAATATTCTACATTTACTTGGTCCTTGTTGATGCATGCGTTTAAAATTTTGTTTCTTAAGTGAAATTATAGTTTGGAGTGTTTATAAGTCTTATTACTAACAAATTAGGATTTATGTGAATGACATCAAAGTGGATTTTTCAAAAATTTAGGGGTTTTGTAAGATTTGGAGCAGAGCAAAATGTGATTGTGATTGTAATTCTTTTTTGTTTTTGTTCATCATGCAGATGGGTGGGAATATTATGGTTAAATTCAGACATGGTGGTTCTTTTGAGTTTCGAATGTCAAAAGAGTATATTACTGGCTCCTTTGATGTGCAATTCATTGCGGAAGAAATCTTGACAATAGACTTGTTGAGAGAAAAAAATTAGAGAGTATGGATATACTGATGCATTCACTTTGTGGTATGGAATACCTCGTGGTGGTGTTGGAGCCGTAATGCCTCTTCTCTTAGATACAGACTTAACAAAATTGAAGGAATATGCATATAAGGAGAGAGTAATTGAGGTGTTTGCCAATCATTTTGTTGATCAAGCTATTGAAGTGGACATTCCTCCAGTTGAAGATCCTCCAGTGCAAGCTAATCAGCATGAAGTTCCTGACCCCAATGAGTGTACTTCTAAAAAAACCAGTGGCTTCAGAGGAAGAAAGAAGATAACCCCTAAGAGAAAGAGGACAACCCCTATCAGAAAGAAAACAACATCTAAAAGAAATAAGCTAACCCTGTTAGGAAAGTATTATCAAGAGCTGAAAAGGGGGAAAATATTGTCACTCCAACTCATCTTGATCAGAATGCATCCTCTACTGATGAAGATGACTCAGTAGAGGATGAAACATACAAAATGGACCCAACTGAAATGGTAGATGTTGATGATGAGGAATTGGTTGAAAAGTCTAGAAGGAGAAGGCATGATGGGTAATAAATGATTACCTCCTAAAGTTGCAAGTATACAACCCTTATCAAGTTATAGTATAAAAGATTATCGATCCCACGAGGAACGGGAAAGTAGGGAGGGCTTTGCTCAAGTTTTGGTTCTCAAATTATGCGCGCGACAATTAGGAGTTTATTAAAATAAAACGAAAATAAGAAAATGGTAAAAGTGGATGTTGAGAGAAAAAATTAGAGTATGGATATCTGATGCATTCACTTTGTGGTATGGAATACCGTGGTGGTGTTGGAGCCGTAATGCCTCTTCTCTTAGATACTGAGACTTAACAAAATTGAAGGAATATGCATATAAGGAGAGAGTAATTGAGGTGTTTGCCAATCATTTTGTTGATCAAGCTATTGAAGTGGACATTCCTCCAGGTTGAAGATCCTCCATTAAAGCTAATCACATGAAGTTCCCCCCATGAGTGTACTTCTAAAAACCGTGGCTTGAGGAAGAAAGAAGATAACCCCTAAGAGAAAGAGGACAACCCCTATCGAAAGAAAACAACATCTAAAAGAAATAAGCTAACCCTGTTAGGAAAGTATTATCAAGAGTTTGAAAAGGGGAAAATATTGTCACTCCAACCCATCTTGATCAGAATGCATCCTCTACTGATGAAGATGACTCAGTAGAGGATGAAACATACAAAATGGACCCAACTGAAATGGTAGATGTTGATGATGAGGAATTGGTTGAAAAGTCTAGAAGGAGAAGGCATGATGGGTAATAAATGATTACCTCCTAAAGTTAAGTATACAACCCTTATCAAGTTATAGTATAAAAGATTATCGATCCCACGAGGAACGGGAAAGTAGGGAGGGCTTTGCTCAAGTTTTGGTTCTCAAATTATGCGCGCGACAATTAGGAGTTTATTAAAATAAAACGAAAATAAGAAAATGGTAAAAGTGGATGTGGAGAGATAAGAGAGAGTGGATGTGGATTATGTGCAAAAGAGGAGTAAATGAAGTTGAGAATGTGGTTGTGGTTATATGCACATAATAACAAAACTAAGTTTGAGATTATATGCACATGAAGGAATATGAGATTGAGAGAGAAGTAAAAATCAATGAAATCAAAAATAAAGGAAAATAACAAACAAATGGAAAACAAGGATAAGAGGAAAATAAAGAAGGTAAAGTATGGAGGATTAATTAAAGATATGAGGAATCTAGAGTAGATCCACTTAGCTTATCTCAATCTCATGAAAATGAGTTGGATTTGTTAGCTAGTTTCAAACAATCTCTGGGATCCCACGAATATTAGCTCCACACTTAGAAAAGGATAATTCCCTAGGGTTCTAGCCTCAAGGTGAATTAAAGAAAAAATCTATTCTAGAAAGTAAATACAAGAATTAAATACATTGCATGAAAGTAAATTGCATGGAAGTAAATTGCATGGAAGTAAATTGCATGAAAGTAAATCTATTCTACAAACAGAAAATAAAGAAGAAAATGAAAAAGAAATAAAATAGAAACCAACAACTCTGATCTTAATCTAATCCTCCTTTTGGTCCTTGGATTAGAAGAAGAAAGGAAATTGAAGGGTGAAACATTTCATTTATTGTGTAACAAAGTTACAATTTTGGAAGGTCTTCTCAATTAAGTGACCCTCCTCTCCAAATGGAGTTTTACAAAATATTTCACAAAAACACTCACCTTCACCCTATTTATAGCCCTGGAGTTGATGTGAACCATTGGATCAAACCTAGCCAAAAAGGAGAGAAATCCACCATTAATCTGGAATCTGTTGGGAACCGATCGGTTGGCCGTCGGTTAATAACCGGTTGTAACGGTTGGTCAACCGATGGTTCCCAATCAATTTGTCTTTTCTTGATTTTTCTTCAATTTCTCTTGGATCAATTTGGTATCTTGGGCCTTGGTTTGTCTTCGATTTGGGCTTCAAATATTGGTAGAAATTGTAGAATTTGAGTCATTTGGGCTTTTATTCATTATTTCTTTATTAGCCCGCAAAATAAGATAAAAATGATTATTAGTAATATCGTTATTCATATAACATAGGTAATAAGGGTATAAAAATGTAATTAAAATGTGATAATCAAATACCCCCACACAAGCTTTTGCTAGTCCTCTAGCAAAGAAAATAAAAAGAAAACCTAACTCACTTTCAGAATGTGGTTGTATTTAAGCATACAACAAGCCTTTAAACCCCTAGGTTACCCTAGTGGACGAGTTGTAGTCTCGTGAGGGTTTGCAGTGAATATACCCACAAAATTCATCAACTTGCCAATTTAAAGAAGTTAATAAAATAATTAATTCATTTGATATCTTCAAACATTCCAATTGAAGTTGGTTAATACTCAAGAAAACGTTTTATCATAACTCCAATGTAATTTTCTTAAGAAAATCCTTCCATTATAGTTATACAAAACTAAGTTTAACTCAAAAATTTAAATTAAAAGTTTTGAAAAGGACATGCTAACCCTTTGTTTTAAACAAACTTCAAGTCTTTTAATCCATTTTATATTTCAAGAACATATACAAATATAACTATATACAAAAACATGGTTAGTATGATTTTTTTTTTTTACTCTTTATTCCTTGGTGGTTTTGTTCTTTTAATTGGGCTTTCTAAGTGACCATTTAGCGAGTTTTGGGCCAATGAATCCCAACCCATTGGGCTTAGGTCATTAAGCATAGAAATACTCCAGCGGGCTTAATTACTCAGTCAACTTAGGCTTAGTAAAATAGAACCACCAATGATTTTAAGAGAAATTTTTCTTCTATTTATTAAGTCAGTATAATATATATGTGTGTATATGTATATACATTCGAACAATATTTGGATCAAGACAACTTGAAAAATTATTTTCAACTCTAAGTTAGGCATGCAAAATTTCATTACTTTATTTAAAAATCTAAGTTACAACTTAAGTAAAGTATACTACTTTGAAAATCATTTCTTAAGAAATTTATTTGGAGTTATCATAAAAGGTAAACTTGAGTATAGAACCAACTAAGGATTAGAAGACTTAAATTCTATTAAATTGATCAATTATTAATCAACTCTATTAAGTTAGCAAGTGACTATTTTTTTTTTATGATGAAAAGAAGGAAAAAAAATGACATAAAAGAATGGTAAGAAAAAGAAAAAAAAATAACTAAGATAAAGATAAAAATGACTAATTCCCACCCCCACACCTAAATTTTGCATTGTCCTCAATGCAAATTCTATTATGCACAAAGTAAAACAGATAAGTATGGAAGCACTTACATTTGTTCGGTCGACTTCGAACAATGATAAAAAGTCTGTAATTACCTTTGGTATGAGAAGGTGGAGTCAAAAATTTATTCTCTCCTTTTTCTTTTTTTTTCTTTTTTTTTTTTTTGAAAAGAACAAGAAACTCTCACATGAGAGAAGAATAAATTCTTTTATTATTATTGTGGGACAAAAAATAAAATTGTAGAATAAAAGATAAAACATGAGAAGCTCATATTCTACATTAAATCCTACCTTATTGCTGAAAATTCTACCCCAAAATTTAAAGAATTTCAAGATGATATAATCAATGATGTTCTCAAATTCTGAAAATTTCATGGTTTGCAATGTGTTTTGTAGCAAATTAAGGTAGGTCTTATTGGTGTTATGCATTTTGAACTTAGATTTTTGAGTAATGAAAATTTGACATTTTGGTTGCTCTTTCAAAAATCTAAGCTCATCAGAAAAGAGTTCTTCGAATGTTGCATTCAAGAGGCATGTATTCAACAGTTTCCTCATTTTGAAAAATAAAACCTGAATTTTTAAAATTTCCAGTTCCTCATGAAAGATTTCCTCAAAACTAATGTCGATTCATTCTCTACTTTAAACGTTCTTGGATGTAATTGATTTGAAGGTCGCTTATCAATATTATTCCTGGATTGAAAATATTAAGTTCACATTCAGTTGACGACTTCATGTGACCGGTTCTACGGTTGATGAGAGCATTAGAAGTGGCTAAGAACGGTCTTCCTAAGATCACGGTATCGTCCTTTGGGATTGGAAGCGGGTTGTGTTTCCGGGACTACGAAATCAACAGGAAAAATGAAGTCTCCAACCTTTATCGGTACATCATTATTTCACCCATAGGGACCTTAATGATCTATCGCCTAACTGAAGTGTGCATCTAGTTGGCTTGAGTTCCCCGACACCTAGTTGTTGGTAGATCGAATCTGAAGCAAGTTGACCGGCCCCTAAGTCTAAAAGCCTTATCGATACGAGTATTACCAATGATACATGGAATGGTAGGACAACCGGATCCTTATGTTTCAATGGTACGGACCTTGAGAGGACTTCACCGATATTGGCGTGAGAAAGACTTTCTTTGGAACATTTATTTGCCTCTTTTGGTACATAATTCCTTTAAAAATTTGGCATAAGAAGGAATTTGTTCAATGACATCTAAAGAGGAATGTTGACCTTAACTCGCTTGAAAGTCTCTAGAATTTTCTCCTCCCGAGAGGAGTGCTTCCTAGGCCCGAGTCTATCCTGCAAGGAGCAACCGGTTTAAATTGATTAGACTCGGTTCAGTTCGGGTTAAGGTCATCGAAGGGTGTGATTTCTCGAAGGAGAGAATTTGTTACGGTTCGGGGTTTCACTTAGAGGCATTCTAACCGATTATCGACTGTCTACGGCCGTAGTGAATGGATTGCATTCACTTCAGTTGGTAGGTTGAACTTGATCCGTGTCCTTCGGGTTGGGCACGGGTTGACTTGGAAAAGTTTCTTTCTCTCTCACTCATGGCATTAGCTAGTTGACCAAGTTGGGTTTCTAACCTAGCTATGGCTTGAGTGTGGAGGTGAGGATTTGCCCTGTTGATTGCATGAAGGAATTCAACGTGTTTGATGTTTGAGTCAATAAGTTCGTGGTCCGTAGAGGTTTTAATCAAAGTATCTAGACCCTTTTCCGAACATTAAGACGCTTATCATGATCCGCAATTTGAGGAGTGTGATTTGCAGATTGGTGATGAGGAGGCTGATTTTGAAATGACGATTTGGTTGTTGAAAATTGAGAGGAACCTGTATTGCCCTAGAGAATTGTTGGGTTGAAGAGGGAGGAAATTTTGATTTAGGAGTAGTTTCCTGGTTCCATGCAAAATTGGATGATTTCTCCAACCCGATTGTAGGTTGGAGAAAATGGATCATTTACCGGACCGAAATGCAGCGTTTATCCGACCTAGTGGTGGCCGGATCCTAAAAGAGGACATTCCTCCAAACATGAGATGGAAACAGATATTATGATGACTGAGGCGAAACTTGGTTGATTTGAGCTGGAGCTCGTTCTTTGACTTCTAAAGCTTCTAACTCACGATGATTGTAGCCATCTTTGCTTCAGAGGCTATGTTCGTTTCTAAGGACGACCACTGGTTTTGTTGGAAACCGATGAAACACGGTCATCACAATGTTCCCATCGCATGGTTTTCTGATAAACTCTCTAAAAGTCCCAAGCTTCATCGGCATTTTTCTTCAT
Source organism: Asparagus setaceus (assembly GCA_012295165.1). Taxonomy (NCBI): domain Eukaryota; kingdom Viridiplantae; phylum Streptophyta; class Magnoliopsida; order Asparagales; family Asparagaceae; genus Asparagus; species Asparagus setaceus. The sequence goes on along the minus strand of CM022708.1, from coordinate 24,225,417 downwards.
GAAATCCCCTTGACACATTGACTCTAAGGAAGTTTTAAAGAATAATCCAATCCTTCATAAATGATTTGGCATAATCGCCATTTTTCAAGACCATGGTGAGGACATTGGATAAGAAGATCTTTGAATTTGTCAAAATACTTCCAAAAAGGTTCTCCTGACAATTTTAAAATTTTGAATCTGTTTCTAAGCTTGATTGTTTTGTGGATAGGAAAGAATTTTTCGAAAAACTGCTACAAATTCACCCCAAGTTGAGATGGAATCGTGGGCAAGCTATACAACCGTTTTTGGCTTTGTCCTTAAGGGCAAATGGAATAAATCGGAGTTTGATCGCATCTTCGTTAAGTTCCTCATCTTAATCATGAGGCAAACTTCTTCAAATTCGGAGATAAAGATGTATCGTCTTGGTTTGGCTCCTAAGAATTTGGGAAGCATGTTTATGAAATGCGGTCGGTTCAAAATTGGTTTCATTTACCTCGAGTTTTATGCAAGAGGGATTGCATTTCTAGTGGGGTAACAAACATCTTGAAGAACGTGGGTTGGTATTAGCCATTTCGTTTGGTTCAAGAGATGAATCAAAACGAATTAAACGATTAGTATTATCCCTAACCCAAGTTTGCATACACCACAATCAAAAAATTTTTTTATTTGAAAAAAGAAAAAGTTAAGAAGATGAGAAAAACTAACTAAAAATAAATCAAGGCAATCACTTTTCAATCACCCTAACTCTAGGGTTAAGCCTAAACTTGACTTAGACCAGCTCCTAACCAAGAATTCCCTTAATGAAAAGATCAAAGTTTACTTGGGTAATTAGCCAGGTAAGGATAGTACTAGAGGGAGATCAAAGATCAATTAAGTACCTCTTTCCTTTCGGAGCTCCTTACGCAACCCCTAAACCTTGCCTTAGACACCAATTAATCCAAATAAACTTGGACCGGTTCACTTAAGGATTTCTTGTTCCTTAATGAGCTCGAATCCTTAGGGGCCAACGCCTAATCAAATTTTAAGAGGCTTGGGTAAGTGTAGTGAGGAATTAGTGATTTTGGGCTAAGGAAAGGGTGATGAAATCCTCACCTTATCTTGATTAATGGGTTTTGACCTTAAGATATTTTCAAGTGTGTGCCAAATCAAGATGCTCAAATCACTTGGTGAATTCCTACTATTATATGAAATGCAACCCTAAGAATTAAAAGCAACTAAAAAGGATGCAAAAACAAAAATCTTTTTATTTTTTTTATGGTCGACAATAAAAAAAATGAAGTTTATTAGGGTCGACAAGGGTAAAATCTTTTTATTTTTATTTTTATTTTTATTTTTATCCTAATTGTCTCTAATGTGAATGAACTATCTAAAGGGTGGAATTGAAAATACAAGAAAGAAGAGTTACCCACGCAATCGCTATCCAAAGCCTCGTTGGAGGCACATCTTCAATCTTGATTCTTCAACTCTTAATCTTCAAGTTCCAAGTTCCTACACAAAAGAAAACACACAAAATAAAACCAAACTTAATGAAAATCCTACTTATGCACCGCTCCCAAGAACGGCCAAAACTTGATGGGAAATAAATGATTACCTCCTAAGTTGCAAGTATACAACCCTTATCAAGTTATAGTATAAAGATTATCGATCCCACGAGGAACGGAAAGTAGGAGGGCTTTGCTCAAGTTTTGATTCTCAAATTATCTGTAGCGACAATTAGGAGTTTATTAAAATAAAACGAAAATAAGAAAATGGTAAAAGTGGATGTGGAGAGATAAGAGAGTGGATGTGGATTATGTGCAAAAGAGGAGTAAATGAAGTTGAGAATGTGGTTGGTTATATGCACATAATAACAAAACTAAGTTTGAGATTATATGCACATGAAGGGAATATGAGATTGAGAGAGAAGTAAAAATCAATGAAATCAAAAATAAAGGAAAATAACAAACAAATGGAAAACAAGGATAAGAGGAAAATAAAGAAGGTAAAGTATGGAGGATTAATTAAAGATATGAGGAATCTAGAGTAGATCCACTTAGCTTATCTCAATCTCATGAAAATGAGTTGGATTTGTTAGCTAGTTTCAAACAATCTCTAGGGATCCCACGAATATTAGCTCCACACTTAGAAAGGGTAATTCCTAGAGGGTTCTAGCCTCAAGGTGAATTAAAGAAAAGAAAAATCTATTCTAGAAAGTAAATACAAGAATTAAATACATTGCATGAAAGTAAATTGCATGGAAGTAAATTGCATGGAAGTAAATTGAGAAAGTAAATTGCATGAAAGTAAATCTATTCTACAAACAAGAAAATAAAGAAGAAAATGAAAAGAAATAAAATAGAAACCAACAACTCCTGATCTTAATCTAATCCTCCTTTTGGTCCTTGGATTAGAAGAAGAGAAAGGAAATTGAAGGTGAAACATTTCATTTATTGTGTAACAAAAGTTACAATTTTGGAAGGTCTTCTCAATTAAGAGTGACCCTCCTCTCCAAATGGAGTTTTACAAAATATTTCACACTCAAAACACTCACCTTCACCCCTATTTATAGCCAATGAGTTGATGTGAACCATTGGATCAAACCTAGCCAAAAAGGAGAAATCCACCATCACGGAATCTGTTGGGAACCGTCGGTTGTCGTCGGTTATAACCGGTTATAACCGGTTGGCCAACCGGTTGGTCAACCGATTGGTTCCCAACCGAATTTGTCTTTTCTTGATTTTTCTTCACGAATTTCTCTTGGATCAATTTGGTATCTTGGGCCTTGGTTTGTCTTGATTTGGGCTTCAAATATTGGTAGAAATTGAGAATTTGAGTCATTTGGGCTTTTATTCATTATTTCTTTATTAGCACGCAAAATAAGATAAAATGATTATTAGTAATATCGTTATTCATATAACATAGGTAATAAGGGTATAAAAATGTAATTAAAATGTGATAATCAAAGCGGAAGAAGGTGGTGGTGATGATGGCCATTCTAAACATGAAGCAAAGGGATATGAAAGTGATATCTCAAATGATAGTGAAGTAGAAAAGGCATTGAATAGTGATCATGAGGAGCTTCATGAGATGAGAGAAAGAAATATTATCATGTTAGCTGCCTGAAAAGGTAACATAGCTTTCAATTCTAGTGCAAGGATTAAAAAGGAGCGACCAAGTGAAGGAGATACAGTCAAGCAACCGAGACTCATGCACAACCAAGTGAAGCACAGCATGCACCCTAGTACCCCAAATGCAGAAGCGACCTAGTGAGCCAATCTGAGAACCACAACATTATGAAGCAAACAAGGAACAACCAACTTCGACAAATGCGAAGAGCAGCGAAGCAAATCGAGAACCACCAAGTGAATCAAATCTGAACAACCAACACAAGCAAATCCGAACAACCAATAGGACCAAATCTAGAACAAGAAGGTAAAGTATGGAGGATTAATTAAAGATATGAGGAATCTAGAGTAGATCCACTTAGCTTATCTCAATCTCATGAAAATGAGTTGGATTTGTTAGCTAGTTTCAAACAATCTCTAGGGATCCCACTAATATTAGCTCCACACTTAGAAAGGGTAATTCCTAGAGGGTTCTAGCCTCAAGGTGAATTAAAGAAAAGAAAATCTATTCTAGAAAGTAAATACAAGAATTAAATACATTGCATGAAAGTAAATTGCATGGAAGTAAATTGCATGGAAGTAAATTATGAAAGTAAATTGCATGAAAGTAAATCTATTCTACAAACAAGAAAATAAAGAAGAAAATGAAAAGAAATAAAATAGAAACCAACAACTCTCGATCTTAATCTAATCCTCCTTTGGTCCTTGGATTAGAAGAAGAGAAAGGAAATTGAAGGTGAAACATTTCATTTATTGTGTAACAAAAGTTACAATTTTGGAAGGTCTTCAATTAAGAGTGACCCTCCTCTCCAAATGGAGTTTTACAAAATATTTCACACTCAAAACACTCTCACCTTCACCCCTATTTATAGCCCAACGGAGTTGATGTGAACCATTGGATCAAACCTAGCCAAAAGGGAGAGAAATCCACCATTATCTGAATGTTGAACCGACGGTTGGTCGACGGTTAGCTAACGGTTAGCTAACCTTAATAACCGGTTATCAACCATTGGTTCCCAACCGAATTTGTCTTTTCTTGATTTTTCTTCACGAATTTCTCTTGGATCAATTTGGTATCTTGGGCCTTGGTTTGTCTTCGATTTGGGCTTCAAATATTGGTAGAAATTCGAGAATTTGAGTCATTTGGGCTTTTATTCATTATTTCTTTATTAGCCCGCAAAATAAGATAAAATGATTATTAGTAATATCGTTATTCATATAACATAGGTAATAAGGGTATAAAAATGTAATTAAAATGTGATAATCAAGGCGTAAGAAGGTGGTGACTGATGATGGCCATTCTAAACATGAAGCAAAGGGATATGAAAGTGATATCTCAAATGATAGTGAAGTAGAAAAGGCATTGAATAGTGATCATGAGGAGCTTCATGAGATGAGAGAAAGAAATATTATCATGTTAGCTGCACAGAAGGGTAACATAGCTTTCAATTCTAGTGCAAGGATTAAAAAGGAGCAGCCAAGTGAAGGAGATACAGGTCAAGCAACTGAGACTCATGCACAACCAAGTGAAGCACATGCACAGCCTAGTACCCCAAATGCAGAGCAGCCTAGTGAGCCAAATACAGAACCACAACATTATGAAGCAAACAAGGAACAACCAACTTCAGCAAATGCAGAAAGAGTAACAGAAGCAAATGCAGAACCACCAAGTGAATCAAATCCTGAACAACCAACACAAGCAAATCCTGAACAACCAATAGGACCAAATCTAGAACAAGATGGTGATGATATTGAGGGTTTGATTGTAGGTGGTCCTAGAACAAAAGGAGCAATGCCAAGCAATACAAAATGTCCTAAATACTGGACATCTTATACAGGAGGATATGAATCAGATCAGAGAGATAGTGCTGATGAGAATGCTTTGGAGGCAAGTGAAGATGAAGCAGTAGTTATCCCTAAAAGGAAAAAGAAAATGAAGGAGCCAATAAAGTACAAGTTCTTCTATGAAGATGTGGACATGAAACAGGTGGAGCTGGAATCTGGATTGAGATTCACGTCAAGAAAGGTACTGAAAGAAGCTATGCTCATGTATTCTATGCAAAAACACTATGATTTGGTCTATATGAAAAATGATAAAAAAAGAATTCACATTGGATGTTCTTTGTGTAATTGGGAGTTGACTGCTGGAGCAGATCTTACAGATAGGATGGCATGGCAAATCAAGCATGTATCCCCTACACACACATGCAATAGGATATTCAAGAATAGACTAATAACTGAGAATTGGATTGCTCAAACTTATCTAGACCAACTATTAAAGAATCCTAAACTAAAGCCTAGGGAAATTGCTGCTGATATGAGAACAAAATTTGGAATAAATATAAATGAGAGGAAATGTACAAGGGCCAAGGACAAGGCACTCAATGTTGTGCATAGCTTAATGCAAAGGCAGTATGGATTGCTCAAGCCTTACATAAGAGAGTTGTGCAAATCAAATCAAAGCACTAGAGCTATTTTAAAGGTCCATGAATCAGAACCAGGTGAACCAGCTATCTTCATGAGAATTTACATATGTTTTAAAGCAATGAGATTGGGTTTCCTACATGGTTGTAGGAGGTTCTTTGGCTTAGATTTATGTTTTCTCAAGCATTCATGTGGAGGACAATTACTAAGTGCAATTGGGAGAGATGGAAACAACCACATGTATCCAATTGCATGGGTTGTAGTAGAGGGAGAAAATAAGAACTCTTGGCAATGGTTTCTTAGCTATTTGAATGCAGATTTGAAAATGGGGGATGGTCAAGGATGGACTATGATGTCAGATCAACAAAAGGTATGATATAATTTACATTTCATCTTAAATTGTTGCTAGATTATTCAAATTGACAGCCGTTTATATATGTGGTTGTTTGATAGGGCCTTGTACCTGCCGTTCATGAAATGTGGCCAGAAGTGGAGCATAGACAATGTGCTAGGCACATATATTCTAACTGGAGAAAGGCTCACACTGGTAGGGTTTTGCAAAGACAATTTTGAAAACGTACAAAAACAGCTACAATGGGAGAGTTTGCATATGAAGCTGCCAAACTGAGGGGTCTTTCAGAGAAGGCATATGATGATTTCATGGATAGGGACCCTCATACATTTTGTAAGTCTTATTTCAAGACCCATAGCTAACGTAACTCCCTAGATAGCAACATGTCTGAAACTTTCAACTCTTTTATTTTACTTGCAAGATTTAAGCCTATAGTATCTATGTTAGAGGATATTAGGCTATCTTTAATGGAGAGGATGCAACAAAAAAGATACTATTACATAAATTTGTTGGTGGAATATCCCCTAGAGTGCATAAAAAACTGGAAGAGGCTTATAATGAACAAATTAACTATGAAGTACGTCGGAATGACTCAACAAATGAGGATGGTTTTGAAGTGATACATAGACATGTAAGCCATAAACTTGACATAGGCAAGAGGACATGTTCTTGTAGGGTATGGGAGTTGACAGGAATCCCTTGCACACATGTTGTAAGTGCAATTTTATTCCTTAGAAGGAAACCAGAGGAATATGTATCAGATTGTTATAAGGGTGAATGCTACTTACTTACCTATGAGCATTTGTTGGGCCCAATGGAAGGCTACAAATACTGGGACAAAGAAGGGGAAGGCATGATACTGCCTCCAAATATTGTTAAAAAGAAGATGGGAAGATCAAAGACAGCAAGGAGGAGAGACCGATCTGAAGGCCCACGCAACACTGCTAAAGCATCAAGGCAGGGAATCCCTACCTCAAAGGTGTAGTCATTGCCATTCAAATGACCATTCAATCAGACATTGTCCACTTGCACCACCAAGGAATCAAAGACCTTCCACTCAACAGCTAACTAACTAGTTTAAAGCATTGTACTTGAGTTGGTTTATAAAATAATACTATTGACTCAAGTCAAATTCTAAGTTTCAGGATGCACCATCTCAGACTAATGCCACTACTGATTCAAGTCAACAAAGAAAAAGAGGAAGGCCAAGAGGAAGCAAAACTAGAGTTGGCTTAAGTGAAGATAATTTGACAACAACTAATCCAATTCCTAAAACCCAGTTATTTATCAGAAATAGGTCCACAAGGAATGAAAACTCAGGTTTGTGCATTTTGTGCATGTTTGTGCATGCTGCCTTATCAAGGCAGGGAATCCCTCAGGTTTGTGCAATTTTTGTTGTAACATATATGTTTAATTTACCTTTTTTTTGGTTTGCAAAGGTGAAGCTCAATCTCAGTCAACAGAACCTATTAGAGGAAGAGGAAGAGGAAGAGGTAGAGGTGGTGGAAGGGGGAGGAGCAATCAACAAAGAGTACCTCAAGGCTTTGGTGTTTGACAGGGAGAACATGGTGAGATGGTCTTCATGGATCTAACTGTTAGTCAATCACCTATTGTGATGAATGAAAGTCAAAGTGCATCTGAAATTATAGACCAAAATCAACAATCATAATTTACAACTCAACAACAATGAAGAATACACCAAATGGGATGGGACTAAAGCTTGTAATTTCTATAATTAGACATGTATTTTGATATGGCAGTGTTAATGCCATTGTTCTTTGTTATATATACTTTGTACTATGTTTGGACAAATTCTGGTTGTTTATGAAAGGCTACTTGTTTGTTATGTAATATGATATGGATGGTTTATGCATGTTTGGACAAATTCTGGTTGTTTATATGGATCATATGTTATAGTCACTATTAGGTTTATGCATGTTTGTGTATGTAATTGTGACAGGGAATTTTTGCAACAAAAATATAGACAAAATGCTGCCAAATTTGCATATAATATTGTCAATAAGCACATCACCCATTTGCGCAATAAGCATTTCATTTAAACAAGAACAACATAAATATAGAACCCCAACATATAACATTACATTAAACACCATTACATTACCCACTCAAATACAACAAGAAAAACATAACCAAGACTAACATCAAAGTAGCACATTTGTATAATTTTAGAGACCTTTTCTGTAAAATAAAAGCATACTTCAATCTGCCAATCTCTTCCAAACTAGCTGCAGTTTCATTTTGGCACATAATCACCTTCTTCTTCAACATGTTATTTTCCTCTTCACAGCTATTGATCTCATTCTTTAACTGATGATTTTAACAAATGTACGAATGCAGATTATTGCTCCTCTCTTCGGACAATCCATCTAATTCATTCATGTGGCAATTCAACTTCATAATTTCATCTCTTAGAAGAGGCACTAAATTAGCAAAGAACTTTGCACATCAAGGATCATACCATTCCCACAATACACAACCAATATTCTGAACATTTAGTTCAAACAAAGTTTTAAAAAAATTAAAAAATTACCCAAAAAGAAGAATCAAATTGAACTCAAACTCACCTTTTGGCATCTGTAGAACCTTCTACCTGGATTTTCTGAAGTGAAGGAGGTTAGATAGATGCAATCTAACCCACACTTACACTTCTTTACCCCCTCAATTTTTGCTTCTTCATTCCACTATTGAATGAAGTGCAGTTTGTTGAATCCTGCAGCCATTCCACTATTCCTCCTTGACAGCGTGCTTGAGCTTGAAGACGACATCCTTAAGATCTCCCGAAGTAATTTCTCCTATCTCCCCTCAGCCAAAGAAACCCCAATCCGAGTTTTCCCCAAATTTTTTGTGCCCTGGTTCATCGTTTCATCCCCGCTTTTATTCCCTCCCAAAATTAGTTAATCAAGTCCACGTCACTAATCCATGCCACATCAGCATTTTCTAACGGTCATTAAGGGTCACGTGATGGTCACGTGAGTTGCTTCGCCGGAAAAGTTAACGTCGACAAAAAATTAGACCCAGGTGCTAACTTAAACCCACTTTAAATACCAAAACGTCATCGAGATATTTTAAATACCAATGTGGTAAAATGGGTCTTTTTTAAATGTCAATTTGGTAGTTTAGCCTGTAAAATTGCCACGATAAATTAATTGGACTATTAGTTACTGTATTTATCTATGCTAAAAATAGTTACTAAATTTATCACATAATTGGATGTTTATATCTACTAGGTAGGAAGCACGTGCATTACACGTGGTCAAATAATTTGATTATTTCATTCGGGTTTATATCTTTATTTTTTTATGTTTTTATTTTTTGAGAAACAGATTTATGTCTCTACTCTAACTCATTTGTGAAATAGTTCATGGTTATGATGTAGTTTATTGCATGAAATAAGGTCATGTTTTTAAACCTCTACTTGATGATGATAACATGATGATAACATTTTGTAGGCTAATATCTAACTTGATAATGCATTTAATTTAGTTATGCCTTACAAGTTTTAGAACTTTGGTCTAACAGACATATCAAAAATTCTAACTTGTAATTTAAAACTTTAATCTAACAAACATTTAAGGCATACTAAAGAACTTTTATACTATATAGCAAATGCCTAATGGCTAATGCGATGGTAAATTCATATTAAATTCATACTTGACAAAATTCACATGACCAAAAAGAAGATTAGGTACATGATCCAAAACTTCAGTTTAAAAATAATAAAAATTATATATCAATATGTTGGTAATTACTAATGACAAAAGTAATATGATTTTCAATATGGGCAAAGCACTTCTAATCAAAAACTAACTTCCCACAAAACTACTATATCACACTCTTTATGCTAAATGACAACAATATGATTCAATAAAAGTGACATCTACCCTAGAATATAAGGTATCAAAGCCTTAAACTCTCTAGGGAAGTTTTCAAACTGGGAGATACTATTTCCTTATAGCAAAAATCATGCCGATCAAATACAAAGTAGTGTCCAAGAACAAAGCAAGTGTATACATAGTTTATACAATGAGAGTAATCCCATAAGAATCTATGATCTCAAAGAGACAATGTACACATATAATTCACCCAAAAATAAAAACTTCCCATTGAAATCTTGTAGCATTTGTCATCATTTGTTCAAAGAGAATGAAGTATAGTGAGGCATTGTTCAAAATTCTTCAAATGTCATTTGTTTTTGAAATCACATTAAATTTGTGTTTGGATTCAAGGAATTGTTAGAATTTAAAATTTTATAATTAATTTCAATCCATTGTTTGGGAATCGTTAGGATTTTAATTATAGAATTTTCAACTCCAAAGTTATTTTGGCACTTTCAGATTTTAAGGTGATTGTACGGTTTTGTAGGAGATTATTTGCAATTTTTAGGGAGTTGTTTTAATTTTTATTTTTCAGAAGGTATTTGTAATTTTAATATTTTCATAGGGTTTTCCTAATTTTCTAACTCTTTGGGGGCTTTGTAATTTCAGATTGTGTAAGGAGCGAATCAAAAAATTTAGATTTCAGAGTGTTTTTGTAATTTTCAAATTTTGGCATATTTTTTATATTTTAAAATACTTTTCGGAGATCGTTTGTAATTTCTGAATATTTAGTGGTTGTTTGTAGTTTAACATTGTTCAGAGCACTAATCGAAGATTTCAGATTTTCAAGGCTTTTTTCCACTTTTTCAAGGTGTTTTTTGCAACTTTAGATTTTTAGAAGTTTGTTTGTATGTTTTAAATTTTGGGGTGCTATATGTAATTATAGATTGTTCATGGAACTATTAGATAATTTCTAATTTTTAAGGTGTTTGTTGGTAATTTTTATATTTTTTGAGGTGTTTTTTTATAATTTTAGATTTTTCAAGGAAGTGTTTGTATTTTTAAATTTTTAGGGTGTCATTTATAATTTCAAGTTGTTTAGGGGGCTATTCAAAATTCTTATATTTTAGAGTGATTTTTCTAATTTTCAAAATTTTCAGTGAGGTGGGTATTAGTAATTTTCAAAGTTTATGGTTTTGCCTGTAATTTCATATTATTCAGGAGGTTGTTCAAAAATTTCATATTTTCAAAGCTTTTGTGTAAATATGCATGTAAAACTCTTATTTATTATCATTTAATAAATTTATTGGCTTTGTAGAGCATACATCTTTCAGCCTCCCACTTGCACTCAAAGTCAATTCAATATAAATTTCAAACTCATCTTGTCGATATGTTTCTCAAACAGCTTTTGACTCAAAGGTTTAGTCAATGGGTTTGCCATATTATTGGCAGAAGCAACTTTGATAATGTCTATCTCCTCTCTTAGTAATTTCTCTTACCAAGTGATACTTTCTTACCAAGTGATACTTTCTTTCGATGTGCTTTGATTTATGATGAGCCCTAGGCTCTCTAGCTTGTGCACTTGCTTCACTATTTTCACAATGCAAAGTGATGAGAGATTCAGTAGTCGGAACAACACCTAACTCTTGCATGAATTTTTTAATTTAAACTTCTTCTTCCGCTGCTTCATAAGCTCCAATATATTTTGTTTTAGTTGTAAAATATGCTATAGTTTATTGCTTACAACTTCTTCAACTAATAGCTCCCTTATTTAATACAAAGACAAACCTTGATGTAGATTTTTCATCGTTAGGATCGACTGAAAATCAGAATCAGTGTATCCTTCAATTTTTAAAGGATCACCACCAAACACTAAACAATAATGTTTTGTTCAATTAAGATATTTAAGGATGTGCTTAGCTGCAGTCCAATATTTCTCTCCAAGATTGGACTGATATCTACTAACTCAACTTACTTCCTGAGCAATATCTAGCCTAGTACACAATATTTTCATACATAAGACTATCTACAGCAGAAGCATATAGGTAGGGCTGTCCAAACAGGCCGGCCCGGCCCGAAATCGGGCCGGGCAGACAAAACCTGGGCCGGACCGGACCGGGTGGGCGGGCAGCAGTGGCCGGTTTTGTTAATTTTTTAATTTTATTTTTTTTCCTTAAAAATTAAGTTTTTGTAAAAAAAAAGAAATTTCAAGAGTAATTAAAATAAAATATGTGAAATTTTTGATAAAAATAATCATACTAAGTGTTTACTAAGTAGTAGAAAATTATATTCTATTAGTATATAGTTATATATTATATGTAAGTATATATAAGTATACATTAATAACCATATCATACTATAATTATATATAGTATACATTAGAAATATATATGTAAGTATATATAAGTATATATTAATGACAATATACACTTAAAATATATATAAGTACATTAATGACCACTTTATACTATAATTATATATTAAAAATATTATATATATATATATATAATATAATATAATATAATATTATAAACGGGCGGTCGGGTCAGTCCGGTATGCGGCAGTGACGGAGCTTGACTTCGGCCAGATTTCGAGCCAAGCCGGGCGGCAGTCTGTCAGGACATCGGGGGCACGGGCTTTGGGCCCATCGGATAGCCCTACATATAGGTGTTACTTCATTCTTTCCAACTCCTTATTTGTATGAGGTGACATTTTCTTAGAAAGACCAACTCCATGTCCAAAAGGAGTAAGTTTCTTCTTTGAATCTTGCAAGTTAAACTTGGCCACTATCTTATCAATATAAGTAGACTGAGATAATGCTATTAACTTGTTAGCTCTATCTCTATAGAGTTTAAATCCCAAATTATATGTTGACTCACCCAAATCTTTCATAGAGAATTTGTTAGACAAGCATAATTCAATAGTTGATAACATTACGGTGTCATTCAAATTGTTCAGAAGTATTTGATAAAAGTTAGTTTTTTTAGTTAGAAGTATTTGATAAAATCTTTCATAGAGAATTTTTTAAACAATCATAATTTTTGTATTGATGAAATTTTCAAAGATTACCCGAGCTTGCCGGCCAAGACTATAGACTCGTTGACTACATCAGTGTAGTGCACGTGTGGCTCAGAACATCTAAGGGCATCACAAACCTATTATTGCCTCAAACTTCCTTGATAGTTCACAGGATTCTGCAATTCACGCCAAGTATCACATTTCACTATGTTCTTTATCGATACGAGAGCCAATATATGATGCCTCACCCAAATCTTTCATAGAGAATTTGTTAGGCAACCATAATTCAATGGTTGATAACATTCTGACATCATTCATATTATTTAGAAGTATTCGATAAAAGTTAGTTTTTTGGTCAAAAGCATTTGATAAAATCTTTCATAGAGAATATGTTAGACAACCATAATTTTTATATTTTTAAGACTTTTTAGAGGTTGTTTGTAAAATTTAAATATTCAATGGTAGTTTCAGATTATTCAATGGGCTGATTGAAGATTTCAAGTTTTTAGGGTGTATTTTTCATTTTTTACTTTTTTAAGGTTATTTTCAACAACTTCAGATTTTTTGGAAGTCTATAAATTTTAAAATTTTAGGGTGTTGCATGTAATTGCAGATTTTTTATGGAACCGTTCCAAAATTTCTGATTTTCAAATTGTTTTTTATAATTTTTTTTATTTTTCTGAGGTGTTTTATATAATTTTTAGCTTTTTCAAGGGAGATTATTTATAACTTTTCAATTTTCGTGGTATTACCTATAATTTCAAGTTGTTTTGGGGACTATCAAAATTTTCATATTTTAGGGTGTTTTTTATAATTTTGGAATTTTCAGTGAGGAGTCTATTGTTAATTTTCAATTTTTAGGGTTTTGCCTGTAATTTCATATATTTTTAAGCAATACAGCTTACTCAATATGTCACAAGTTAATATTTTCGAGAACAAAATGTCAAACGCAATATAATTACCCAATACAAGTTGGTAGATACACACAATTCTTTATTTTCCTAAGTGATCAAGATATTGCATATAGGGAGGGATAATGATGTAAGGAAGGGGGTTAGCAAGGAGATCAGGTGGAAGCCCCCAAATGTAGGGATGCTAAAAATCAATGTTGACGGTGCAATGCTTCATGACACAAAATTGCATGGGTTTGGAGCAGTTATACGAGGCGAAAATGGACAGGTTTTTGCTTCAATGTCTGAAAGATGAAATGGGTTAACATCTCCAATGATTGTCGAAGCTATGGCCATAAGAAGGGGAATACAATTAACACAGGAATTGGGCTTCGCGAATGTTATTGTAGAGAGTGACAATGAAGGGCTGAGTAATGATCTTCTCTAGTACGAAGGCAAATGATCTGAAGTTGGTGGTCTTCTCGATGACATTCATTTGATGCGAGCATCATTCCATTTGCTTCTTTTTTCTCGTGTAAAACGAGCTGGGAATAGTGTTGCTGATGCCCTTGGAAAGGGCTATAAGTTTTTCCGAATGTATGATTTGGATCGAGGTACTCCAGCAGTACAACCTCTCGTCCAAACTGATGCTTCGAGTGCTAAATAAAATGCGATTAAGGTGTTTGATAAAAAATATTTTTTGTATGTCACGCTAGCAAAATGCGTTATATATTTGACTGAAAACATTAGAAATAATTTGCGACCCTGTTAGTATTTAATTACACGACCACTCATCCAAGCTGTTGATGTTATGGATCACACAGTCAATTAATTAGTTGTAAAATGATTAGGGTCCTCTAACTCCTCTGGATGTCCGAGCCTGAAATTTCCTGAGATGTCCTGCATATATCACGAATCGTGAGAGGTTGGGGTTGATCCCCGGTGGTTCCTCCAACGATCAAGTTAGTGGATAATCTTGAGTGGAGAAAGATACGAACTTTATTGAGCGTTCTAAAATGTAGGTTCAGATTGTATCTTAAAAATTGCTTACTTGTATTTGTAAACAGCTCCCCTATTTATAGCAGTAATAGGAAGGTAGTTTGGTAACCTTGGCCGACTAATAGCTGGCGGCTGAGTCAACTCCTGCTTTATAGGTGTCGGCCGGCGAGAGGATGGGGGTCACTTCGATTAGGCATGGGTCGGCGGATGAGTCAGAGTTGCCTTTGGTGTTGTGGCTGAGTGAACGGCCCAGGTGTCGGCATTATCTGTGAAGTGGCGAAGCGCGTGTCGGACGATGTCTTAAGATCTATGAGCATAGAGAATTGATGGCTCTGATCATGCATTCAATGCGGTGATAACTCATTGCTAGCGGGAAGCTTGAGGCACGTCGCCGTCTTCCTATCCTAGGTGGCATGTCGAGAGGTCCCGCCTTTTGAGTCGGATTCGCAAGATGTCGACCAGCCAGTCAAGCGGGTCCTCCTTAGAGTAGTTGCATTCGAAGAGGTCAACTCGTACTGCCCTTTGAGTCGGTCTCGTAAGATCTTAGGCAAAGGAGCGATCGGTGGTTGTTCAATGCGATGTCGGTACGAGCGAGAATCTTAGAGATGGCGCATCCCGCCTTTTGAGCCACCTCGCAAGATGTTGGCAGGGAAGGCGGCCAAGTGGGCTATTTGCCGTGTCGGCCGTTTGAGTCGTCCGAACTGCTGGTTCGGTTCCTTTTGAAGTAGATTAGCTAGATTGTGTCTCTAATGTGGGATACTTGTCTGCTACTATCCATAGGTTAATTTTTGGATAATTTGCAGTGTTATAACACAAGCAATTAAGACATAGGTATGAATATTTAATTATGAAATAAATGCAATGACCAACAATCTAATTAAACCACTTCTGCGAGAGTTGGAAAGAGGATGAGCTAAATAGTGATCTTAATTATGAAGGACTTGAGAAACCGTAATTAGGTCAAAAATTAGTTGAAGATAAAAGCCCACATCCATTTAGACTAGCACAAAAATCACAAAATTATATGGAGTTATGGACTTATAGTGTACAATCCAAATCTAAATTAATTCAACCTAGCTCGATAAAAGCTGAAGAGCTTGAAAGAATATTCAACAATATCACCAACAATGTGAACCCGAATTTGGATGACCATGCTTTTCTTGTGCTCCATGATAATTGTAATAAAGAAGTTTTTATTTTTAATTTTTTTAATAAATTTTTTATGGTAACTGAATGTATGTGATAGAGACAATGTTGCTAGAAAAATCAACAATGGTCTCACCATTTCAGGACTTAATCTAGCCTAAAATAAATAAAACATAACTCAGAATTTAAAATTTGACTCTCTTTTCTCTGTCCTAACGTGGGACAAAGTAAAACATGGCAAATCATTATTTTATACATTCTTCGCTTTCTTCAAAATTTGATTTGGATGAAAATTAAGGGAATTAAAACTTAATATATCTTATTTTCCTTAATTTTTACTTTCAATTATTCACTTTTATTAGAATAGATTATACAAAAAGTGATTAGCGTGTTATTTCTCACTTGTGTTTTCCGAGTTTTTTCTCATTATTTTAATTTCAATTTATTTGCAGCAAACGTTAAATTTACTTCCATTTAAAAGAATTTCTAATATAGGTGAAATTTCTCATTATGTTAAATTTAATTTTTTTTCTGTCCATTTTCTACTAATGACTCGAGCACAAACAATACCCTAGCAAAACTATTGTGAACTGGTGGTTTCTGGTTCAGTAATTGTCAAAATGGTCCCCTCGACCTTGTGTCATTATCGAACTGCAGCCCATTTAATGAACCCGAGTTTTAGAGGACTTTGGCCCAGGACCGCCTCTTTCACATGCGGACTAAATATTTACGCATTAATTGTTTTTTGTCCTCAACTGAAAAAAAGTCTAATGATGTGGCAAGAAATTTCCATGTGCTATTGTAATAAGAATAAGTAATTTACACCCTTTGCACTCTTTATCGTATACCCATGAATCATGACGGGGACTCGTCCTAATTTTTTAGATATTAGTATCTCTTCAATATTTTCATTTTAGTCCCCCCAAGCGTTTCAAATTGCCAGTGTACCCCTCAAATCCCGTGAAAATATCCATCAACTTATGTTTTCCCTCCCAAAACCCTAATTGCACAAAACACAAGATGGGGGTCATTTTGGTCATTCAGGGACCAATTTGCAAGATTCCCTTAGGATTTGAGGGACATGTGGGAGATTTTATAGATTTGAGGGACTACTACAGAATTATTGAAGGATTGGTAGACTAATATCTAATCCTTCAAATAAAGATTTAATGAAACAACTTAGATTTATATAGGGTCTTTCCAACAGATGCCCATAAGTACTCATTAAGAGATGAGAGAGCTAGCGAGAGAAAAGAGGTAAAAAGAAAATAATATAAATCAGGAGATATTCACTTGTTATTTATTTCTCTCTATCTCTCTCATTCTCTAGCGAATGTCCGGGCAGCCGTAAGTAAAACCAATTTATAGAATATATATTCCATCACATGAATCTTTCAAGGAGGCAAAGAATTTATGAAAACTTTATTCATTCAAATCAAAGACCCAAATCTAAGAACATGATCAAGCAAACATTCATCCTAACTACCCACTCACTCTCATAACCGAATCCATTAAACATCTCTATCTCAGAACCGTCCAAGCTACTGTCTAAACATTAAAGATGCGCATTATGGCATTATGCACCTTTACTTGAATTTTAAATGATAATTTGACCTTCATTAATTAAGGACAAAGAGTCTAATTACGGAAATTGTCATCCACTTGTTCAAAGTCGAAGCTCGTTTGATTATTTTGAGGTCGCATGTTTGACTGAGCTCATTTAGTTACATGTGAACCCACCAGTGGACGGTTCATCAGTCCATGCACATGTGTCCCCACGGTCAAAGATCTAGCTCACAAAAATAAATGTGGGGAAAATTTTACATGATCACAATTTGTTTAGCTAAAATCCAAAACTTTGGGGTTAAGAAATTTACCCTGAACGCAACCCCATAACGGGTCACATCAAGCAATCAATTCGGACTATCCAAATCAAAACCATACCCGCACTCACCCGCAAAACCTGGCCACTGAAGCTTCACGTGTGGCCGTCGCTGCTCCGCTTTTCGTCGCTCACTATTCCCGTCCCATCCAAACATTCACTCGCCTCACCCGCGAATCCACAGCACGTAAAACTCTGGGTCCCACTTCAATAATCAGCGCATCCGCAGCAATAATCCCAACGGCCGGAGGTTCACGCGGTGGCAATATCGTAAATAAATGAAGAAACAGAGGGCGTTTCTCGTGGACGGCGTTCATCTACCCCCGCTTCTGACTCCGGCGAGAGCGATGAGGTCGGTTCGGTTGCTTGATTAATTTTTGTCAAGGAGATTGAACTAAACCATTTTGTAGTAAAGAATAAAAGAACCGGTCTAGCAAATGATTGGTTCTGTCAGTTTTGATTATTTCTCAAAATTCATTGATCTAAACATGTAGGTTAGAGCTATTTTAGCTAAAGAAACATTACTCTTCCTCTTCCAATTTGTTTAGTTATCTCATATATCAAGCTGAAGATCAAGCTCGTCGACCCAATCACTTAACAATTTGAAATATGAATTTTTAACGAAATCGTATTTTCATCCAGAAATAACTTGAGTTTTGGATAATTATGTTCAGATCGGTCAGTTACGTTAGTTTAGCTTCAAAATATTCTAAACTAAGCTGGTGAAATTTTGTCGGTTGGGTTAGCTCAATTGAAATAATAATATCAAAATTCCATCGGTTCGGACGGTCAAGTAGTCCATACCGACCAATAGAGATCCTATCAGAACCATCCCTATAGGATTGAGTTGGAAATTATATTTCCAAACTAACTCTTGAAACACCCGTGAATGGAGATCATCCATTTATATAAGATGTTCTGATAGAGTCCGTACTCCATGCCAACTAACGCTCACTTCTATTCAGGACTGAACTAAAATGATCACGTTCGATTCGGTCTATTCAATTCAGCTTGGACCTTCTTGTTAAGAAACAATACATAGCATAGTTTTCTTAGATACATAGACGCTGGTTTTTATTCGTTAAGATTAAGATTTTTTAAAATCGAACCACTGAAAATTATGGTTAGCTCATATATCTTGTTGAAGGGGACGCTCGTCCAATCAATCACTCAACAAATTGAAATTGATTAAGTTATATACATTTTAGCTTTTTTTTTCGTCTAAAAAGAACATGAGTTTTGAATAATTATGTTGAGACCGATCAACTTTATTAGTTCAACTTCAAAATATTCTAAACTAAACTGGGCCTTTGAAAATCTGCTGCTTAGGTTAGTTCAATTGAAATTATCTTTAAAACCGAATCAAATGGAAAGTATTCTTACGCTGGCTTTTGGTCGTTAAGATTTAAGATTTTTCCGAATCGAACCACTGAAAATTATGGTTAGCTCATATATCTTGCCGAAGGCGACGCTCGTCTAATTAACCACTCAACAAATTGAAATTGATTAAGTTATATATAACATTTTAGTTTTTTTCGTCCAAAAAGATCACGAGTTTTGAATAATTATGTTGAGACCGATCAACTCTATTAGTTCGACTTCAAAATATTCTAAACTAAACTGGGCCGTTGAAAATCTGCTGCTTAGGTTAGTTCCATTGAAATAATCTTAAAACCGAATCAAATGAAAAGTATTCTTAAGCTGGCTTTTGTTCGTTAAGATTTAAGATTTTTCTGAATCGAACCATTGAAAATTATGGTTAAGTCGGTTTAATTTTTTGTATTAATTATAAATAAGGAATAGTTTTCTTAGATATGTAAACGCTGATTTTTGTTCGTTAAGATTTAAAATTTTTCCGAATCGAACCATTGAATATTATGGTTAAGTCGGTTTAATTTTTTGTGTAAATTATAAATACGAGCTCCTCCACCTACTAACGTTAACCCTGGTTAACTCCATTCTAACCACAGTCAGCTTTCTCTCTCCTCTCCTTTATATACGAAGCAACCCCTTGCTCTCTCTCTCTAAAAATCCAGGTTCCCGCATTCTCATTCACAAAAAAAGATCAGACTTTTGAAGCTCACCTGAGATCGCCGGAGATCCGTCGGCGATGCAGCACGATCTCATCTCCGACGAGGAATCCATCTACAGATGCCGGAAGCACCCCTCCCACCGCCGGTCCGGCGTCTGCCCCTCCTGCCTCCGCCACCGCCTCCTCCTCCTCTGCCCTAACTGCTCTCAGCTCCGCCCCTGCTCTTGCCTCCCTTCATCGTCTTCGTCGTCTTCATCATCCTCCTTCTCCTCTCTCTCCTCCTCCTTCGACCCCCAGTTTCCCGCCAGATCCAGCGTCTCCGGCGCTGTCGGCCGCGTCTCGGCCCTCATCGACAGCGAGCCGGCGTTTCGACGGTCGAGATCGGTGGCGGTTCCGCTCGTACGGGCGAGATCGGAGGAGGAGGAGGGGGAGGGGAGGTCGGAGAAGGGGAGGAAATGGGGGAGGATCTGGGGATTCTTGAAGACGAAGGAGAAAGAGGAGGCCGAGAAGGTCGAGAGGCTGCCGAGGTCGAGATCCGTTGGAGTTCCGATCTTGAAGGGGAGGAAGTGGAGTTTTCCGAGCCCGATGAGGGTTTTCCGATCGAAGAAGTCGGCGAGAGTCGTTCAAGAACGGTCGCCGTCGTCGATTTTAAGGTAGAGGAATTGGACCTTTTTTTTCTTTTCTTTCTGAATTCGGTATTATGATTTGTAAATAATATTATGTTTTTTGTTTTGGGAGTTACAGGATCAGTGTGTGTGATAGGATTCTTTAGGTCTTTTCTCTTTAGTGAGTTAATTTGTATAAATTGGCTGACATTATTTTTAATTTTCTTTATTGAGTAGATTTAAAAAATTGGAAATTTGTAGCAATTTTTTTTCCAGATAATACTTGTTTGATTTTGATTCACTATTAACCAGATAATATGTGGATTATTTGAGGGGGACCGTCCAAATGTTTTCAGAACTGAAAATAATTTTTTTATCTGCAACAAATTTAATAAAAAGATTTTACTCCAATTTACAGGGTTACCAAATTCCGTACCCCATAATCACGTCTGTGCATCAAGTTTTAATGAAGAAAACCGATATTTGAATAATTATCCTGAAATCGTTTATGCTTTCTTTCAAGAATTAGAAAAAACAATTTTAAGAAGGATAGAATGATGATCTTACCTGTCTATTTTATTGATAGCTTCCTCTTATTACACCATAAAATTCTATTTTGATAGTTTGATGCCTAAAAGTGCAAAAATTAATGTTAATTTTATTCACATATAGTAACATAGAGATGTTAATTTGAGTATAATTTTTTAATCAAATTGTAGATTTTGAGTTTGGGAAATTTGAGGGAAAGAATTAAGATTTTAGGATATCAAATCATTATCATTTCATTACTCTATATAAAATAAAATGAGCGATCACATCTTTTTAGTTTGCGGAACAAGCTCCGCAAAACTTTTATCGTAACACTTGTGGGGCCCAGCAAGGAACGTTGATGAAAACACTTGATAGTCAATCAGGACACATGGAAAATAGTGAAGCTTGGGGGGAGAGTTTGCTAATCCTGTTTGGTTATTTCCCTAAAAGTTAAGAAAAGAGAATGTAAACAAAGAAATAGCTTAAAAGCATTAACGCGGCCCACATTTCATTTTAAGCCTTTTTGAGCTTTTGGGAGGAAATGAGCTTCCTTCTTTACCACAAGAACTATTCACTCTCACATTTGGCCTCACATGTAAGACATTTCTTTATTTTCTTCTCTCAACCAAAGCAAAGAAATCAAAAGAGGTGGGAAATGAGACAAGCCCACATGAGTTTGTCTCCTCATTTCTTTAATTTCCTCAAATTTTTTGCCAACCAAACATGCCTAAAATAAAAAATGTCAATTGTTATATTCTCTTGCTTTCAACTCTTTAATTCCTCCTCTCTCTCTCTCATTTCATCTTAATTATTTTTCTCATTATTGCTTTGAAGGAGCTTCGCCATAGTAATCATGTACCTCATCCCTTCTTTGGAAGCATGTTGATTTAAGCGTTTTTGCTTATAAACCCAAAGTTTTACCTCCGGTTACTTTAAAATCCATGTAGTTTTATTTGTTCTCATGCACACAAATACAAAGTTTACTTAACTTTATCCAAAAATATAGAATACTAAGTGTGTAAGTACAAAGTGTATAGATATGTGTAGCTATATATGATAGATCATATAGCTACATACAATATGACGTGCAGCTGCACATTGTAGAGTGTACAAAAAAATAAACTTTTTCATTCAAGATTTAGTAATTCAGAAATAAAACAAACAACAATAAAGATTGGGCCATTCAATCTTCACAACAGAATGAAGATGCCAATTTGAACTTTTCATTAGAGGACTAGGGGTCAGAAATGATCTATATTAAATTCAAGTTGAAATTTTCAGTACGAAAATTCTAGTAGTATTATAGCTAAAGCTACACCAAACTTTTTAGTAACAACTATAATTAAAGTGCAAGCACGTGCGTTGCACGTGCCTCCCTAACTAGTATATTAAAGAGAGTGTTGGCTACACTCCAAGATATCATGCTTGATTAAATGTTTACACAGGTATAAAATCATTTTCGAAATGGCTTATCACCATATTTGGTATCTTTAGCGCCCCCACCCAAAAAAAAAAAAAAAATCCATCTTCCAAAAGCTTGATAAAACTACTGTTAGAGATTATTACAGGTGAAAATGACAAAAATAAGTAGTGATTAAATAGACTCAATGAGATAATAGTGTTAAAAGTTAAAGGATATATGTATGGTATAAAAAGTACGAAATGCAGAAGCTGAATTTAAAAGCATCATCTGCCAGGTTCTCAGTGTCTATAAACATGAAAATTAAGTTTATCAAACAACATTATTGAGTGCTTTGTAAAAAAATTATAAGTGAAAACAGTCCTTTAAAAAAACACAAAACTTGCCCCTTGTATCATCGAGAAGTTTTCTGGCTTAAGAGCTCATGATGGCTTGTGTTCTTCTCCAACATTATCATTTTGTATAGTAGAAAACAGAAAATATTCGAAATAATAATTTTGCGTAATCGAGCGTTTCCCTTGGAATATAGCTAATTAACTCCTTAATGGCTGTTTTTTTTTTTGAAACAAAGTGCGTACTTGCACGTGTTACCGCGTTTTTATGGCCTGCATTAATCAGTGACATTTCGTGCAAAGAATGAAGTCAGTCCGATTTTAATAAAAACAAATATTACAATTATACCTAAATAAATATTAGGGTAATTGCATATTAGTCCCTTATATCATCCTTAATTGCCAAATAGTTACTCAAATCTCATTATTTGTTTATTTGTCTTGTAAATTTTAATTTTCTTGCAATATGGTCCTTCTATTAGAAAATCTGTTAACTCCTAATTCTAGTTGAGTTAAGCATTAACCCAACATCTCAAGTTATCTTATTGCCCCTAAGGATAAAGAAAAATGGATTATATTGGATAAATTAGAGGGAAGCTAACTTGGAATCACTTCTGTTTTGATTTTGGGGTAGGAGGGACCATTGGAGAAGAAAGGGAGTGGATTTGGATTTTAGAGGGCACTACACATTATAAAGTGGGTAGGTGGGGGTTATAATTGATTGAGTTATTATGGGTGGGGATATAACTTATATTCTCGCATACAGAGCGTCCTCATGGTACATTCCCGAATGTATTCGGGTCACCACGGGTGAGTTTAAGGGGTTGATTGGTTCACTCAAATTTGTAGAAATTGCATGGATTCCCTCCTAATAGTGTCAGAATTGAAAAAAAAAAATGTGTTCCACCTTTTTCTTAAATTCTAGTTTGGCTCATTTGAATTTCATAGAAAGTAGTTTCTATAAAGAGGGCTATTTGGTTGAGTTCCTAGAAAAGCTATATATTAGCTTTCCAAAAAAACGAAAACAAATGGTTCAAGCCTATTTCCTCCCAAAAAAAAAAAAGGAGGCTGAAATCGATTGCCTTAAATGAGAGTCAAATAAATAAATCTTTAGTTGACACGTCATATGCTTTACTGTTTTTTCTTGTTTCAAAGGATGAGCCAAACAATGAAAAGTAGAAAAGTAAGATGTGACTCCCACATTTATAGGGCTTTCATCTATTTTCCTTAAAAAAAAAAGTGACCAACCAAACAATCCCCCCAAAGTGGTGCAATGGGGGATTTTTCCAAGGAACCCACATTCCAGCTATTACGGAGGAACACGTGCAAGAAATCTGACAAAGTATAATAAAATATTAGGGGGTGTTTGTTTACATGCAAGTGAAAGATGAAAGTGAGAAAGTGACTTTCTTTTAACATTTTATGTGTTTGTTTGTATGCAAGTGGTTACGAAAGTGAAATGCAAAAAAGTTGTCACATAGGATTTAATGTAATTTTGACTTCCTCTAAAAAAGTGATGAAGTCACATGAAAGTGACAAAAATAGTAACCAATTTTAATTAAATAATTATAATTATAATTACTAATTGATCTAATTTTGCCACGTCATCTTTCACATTGCACTTTCAACAATAAATTCATTTTTTCAAACAAACTTTGTATTCCACTTACATGCTGATGTGGATGTGAAAGTTATTTGCAAAAAAAAAGTAACTTACATAATTTCAATTCACTTTCGAACAGCCAAACACCCCCTTAGTCCGCAAGCTTTTCTCCTCCATTTTCTTTCTATAAAGTTGGTGTCATTTCGTTTAATTTTGTTTCCAACCAAACAATAGAAAAGAAATTAGAGACTGTTTTCAACCCTTTTCAAGCCGGAAAAAAAGGCTTTTCCAAGAAAATCATGAAAATCATTGGAAATGACTAAATTGCTAGATTAATAATTTTTTTTCTTGACGCACTTTATTGCTTTGGTATTTTTTTTCTTGCTCTAGTATCATTTTGATTTTTTTTCTTGACCCGTTGGTCAAATAGGCCCAAAACTTGGCTGACAGTGAAAAAATCTGGCAAAATCTCACCTGACGGCATCTTAGTGTTGGCATGGATTGTAACAAAGGAAATGGAAGGAGATTTAATATGGTAATTAGGGTTAGTTGGAGCACATGCATCTCTCGTGCTCCTCTCTCCAATTCTATTAAAAAATAGAATGGATTTTAGGGTTGGGGCTTATTTCAAACTTCTTCCTGCGTAATTTCACCTTCAAAAATGGACAATTTTCTCCAGATTTCATGAATTCTCAGTGTGCTGTCTTCAAGTTCAAGCTCAAACTCAAAGAGGGGCGGATGGAATCAAATAAATTGGGGTGAATTCAACCAGCTGACGAGTATTAGGGGTCGGAATCAGACTGAAAAATTGGGAGATCTAACAATTTTTAGGGTTATTTTAGTACCGCCACCCTTAATACCTAATCCCGTTAATTAAAGCACGAACTCCTTAATAACGGCTAATTACAGTCACGTGATGCCCCAATGACTAAATCTCACTGCCAACTAACGTTTGGGCCTATTTGACCAATTGGAGGAAAAAAAAGAAAAAGAAAAAAAAAATATGGGAGCAGGAAAAACATAAAAAGTGATAACGTGAGTCAAGGGGAAAAAAAAAATTAAGCTGATAATTTAGCCAGCTGGAATGGATATTTTAACATCTTTTCATATTCCTACTTTTTAAGAAAATGAACTAAACAGACCCTAAGCCTAATGTGATCATGCGATTGAAAATCAACAGCAACATCGATTGTTGAACGGTAAACGCGCATGCGGTAGCACGTGCGCCGTTTGTGATCGCGTGCGAGGCGGATACAGGCCCGTGGTCGACCGAACTCACGAGGATGCCACTACACGAGATGTTTGTTCGAACTTTGTGAAACCGCATGCACATTAATTAATCTTCTGTATTATTACGGTATCTATTTGTGTTAAAATCCCTTCTTAGAAGCCTTCTTTAAAATAGGATCATTATATAAATATCACTTTTGATTGTGAATTTATATATAAATCATATTTAAAAAAATTTTGTCGCAATCTCCCCACGGTGAACGCTCATGTGGTAGGGTCGGTCTGGTCCGATCCTATGCGGTCGTGGGTGGTTGGATTTGTAAATGGTTGACTCGCATAGGATCGGACCCGATCGACCCGGCCACACAGCGTTCCGCGGTCGGCTATGATTATTTTTCTTCTTTAGCTTCGGTGTAGGCGGTAAAATTGCCTTAATCCTTACGGCAACTTCGGAATGGCGAGAAGAGCTTAGGGTCCATCCGAGTGAAGTCAGCCCGCCTAAAGGTTAAATTCACCAATGCTGACTTTACAAAATAGACAAAAGTGCTGATATCTCTTGAACCGGAGGAACTGGGCAAAATGACCGAGCAATCGGTTCGCCTCGCCGAGATGGTCGATTTCCATATATAATTCGTCCAATTCGGCGTGCGGTTTGAAAGTTACGACCGCTCTTCGTGGCGACGAGGCTCGCCAGCGGTGAGGCTCGACATTCGACGAGGCTCGCCAGCGGTGAGGCTCGACATTCGACGAGGCTCGCCAGCGGTGAGGCTCGACATTCAACCGAGGTTCGCCTACGCCAGCGAACCTCGACATTGACGAGGCTCGCCAGCGGTGAGGCTCGACATTCGACGAGGCTCGCCAGCGGTGAGGCTCGACATTCAACCGAGGTTCGCCTACGCCAGCGAACCTCGACATTCAACCGAGGTTCGCCTACGCCAGCGAACCTCGACATTCAACCGAGGTTCGCCTACGCCAGCGAACCTCGACATTCAACCGAGGTTCGCCACGCAGTTGAATGTAACACCCGTGAATTTTTGATACGTATTTTTCTAATATTTACTGTGATGTATTTTTCTAGTATTATTTTCCTAATATTTTTCGTCATTATCTTCTAATATTCCTTTTCTAATATTAAATATTATTTTCTAGCATTTGAAAGTTGAATATTATTTTCTAGTGTTTAAATATTAAATGTTATTTTGGTATTTAAATATTAAATATTATTTTAGTATTTAAGAATTAAATATTATTTTCTAAAAGTATTATTAATGTTTTCTCAAATTTTCGTGATTCTCTACTAATTCAAAATAGAGTTTTATATTTATGCTTATGATTTAGCTACATTATAAATTTAATAATTTCTGAATAGTTCCAGCCATAATTTTGATTATTGATATTGTGTGATTTTGTAAACCTGAACTTGGTATTTGGTACATAGAAATATATATATATGTGTGTAATAATTTTATTAATATAAATTTTGTTTAATTATCATAATAATAATAAATCCCCTATTTTATGTGTTGTGCTATACCCCTCAATCTAACCCTAACCCTATATATATATATATATATATATAGTATATATTTATTTTTTAAAACCCAAAACCCAACCCAGCCACCCCGTACACCCTCTCTCTCTCTCTCTTCTTTCTCTCTCCTCTCTCTCTCTTCGTGCTCAGATCTAAACCCATCACCTCACCGCATCCATCTCCTCCGCCAGCCACCCCGTACACCCTCTCTCTCTCTCTCTCTCTCTCTCTCTCTCTCTCTCTCTCTCTCTCTCTCTCTCTCTCTCTCTCTCTCTCTCTCTCTCTCTTCGTGCTCAGATCTAAACCCATCACCTCACCGCATCCATCTCCCCCGCCAGCCACCACCCCATCCCCTCCACCCCTCAACGCCACCAGCGCCTCTCTCCGCCTCGACCTCCTCTTCCTCGCTGCCCTCAGCCAGCGATCCCGCCCCTCACCCACTCCCCTCCGCTCAGCGACCCGACCACCGCCGCCATCTCCTCCGCCAGCCACCCCCGCCGCCTGAGGCCACGTCCGCCGCCGAGCTTCCCCGTCGTCGACAGCCTCCTCCTCCTCGTCAGCTAGCCTCGAGCCGCTTCACCTCCCCTCGCCGTCGACCGTTCCGCACGCACCACGACCTCGTCGCCTCTGTTCGCCGACCGCGATCGCAGCCGAGCCACGTCGATTCATTCGACGATATCCTCGTAGGCAAGATCCCTCTTGCCTTGACTTGTTATTTAATATTCTTAGACTAATTGTGAATTATTATGTGCTTAGTTTGACTGTGATAACTGCGTGGGTTGTTTGATTTATGTTATCGTGCTATAATGTGAGATACTTCTGAAAAGGAGAATTAATTAACTGGACATTTTAGTTTAGAATAATTACGAAGAGAATTAACTTTAAAGGAAATTATGTTGATAAAAAGATTAATTTTGGAATTAAGTTAAATTATGACATGTTATGTTATCTCGTTAATTTAATTTATTTCCATATGAAACTATTACGTATATGTGTAGATTAGTCGTATTGATAATTGTGCAGTTATCACTTTTATTGCGTGAGTATATTCTGTGAACAATGTTTTGTGATGAATAGATACGTCAAAATTAATTTAAGATTAATTTCGTGTTGTTTGGAAGAAAGAATATATTTATAGGAAATTTTAGAATTAATTATAATGAGAAGAATATTTTAAAAGAAATTATTTAGAAAAGAACTTAATTGAGAACTATGTTAGAAAACCTCGACATGTCTTGTGAATAATTCCTTCTATTTTGTTTCATATTGCACGGTTGATATTGGATATTCATGCTTCTTATTCATGATGACACGATCTTGACATTTAGCGTAATGGAGTTGTTATTCCATATTGAATGCATTATTCATAGTCTTGTTGTGTCCGAACCGTAGTCGTTCATGACTTAGGGATTCGATCGTCATGAACATGACCTAGTGACATGGGTGTGTTGACCATGCTTAGGAGGTGAACCCGTGTTTGATATCGGCATCGTTGACTTGATTTACCCGAGACCGTGGATGGGAAAGTCTTGGTTCATGTATTCGGATGTGGCCGTTTATGTATCTTCGGACCGTGCCAAGTGACATTGTTTCCGCACTTGGGTGGTTTGTTGGGCCCGTGAATCGCTTCGCATGTGGTCGGTAATCGTTGTATTCACCGAGTCTCGCTTGTGTCCGGACAAGCGGAACTGATTAGCGTGTAGTCCTTTGACCGTTCGTTGTTCGCGGTATTGGATGCGCGTAGGGGATAATGAACCGCCGCTATCCGCTTAATATGAACCTTGACTTTAATTGAGATGTAGACCGAGGTCGCGGATGAATGGTGAGTTACAGATTCTTGTTATTTGGAGTGCGAGTTTCGGTTGTTTAGATGGTCACTCTAGTTGTATGCATGCATCACTTCACCCTATTATATTCGGCCCGCATTTTCGATTATTGTATTTATTTACATTATTATTATCTTGTCATTGCTGTGGGGTCTTGCAGTGTGCTATACGGCGTACTCCATTCTCTTGGTGTACGCCGATATAGATGACTGGACATGTTCAAGATGAAGATGCACCGAGGCGGAGTTTCCTCGGCGGGAGAACCTTCAGACGATGTAGCGGTCGAGTTGAAGCTTAGTTTCCTTCTTATTTTCAGAGTTGATGAACTTTAGACTCGATTTTAGTATTTCCATTTTAGTAGACATTGTTTAGATTTCTCTAGTTCTTAGCCACATGAATTGTTTTGGATATGTGGACTCTTTTATAGTCTGGATGTTATTTCATTTTGGTGATATGTACTCTTACGTTACGGATTATTATTTATTCTTCTTTGGTGATTGGGATCTGTGGTGATGTATTTTATGATTACTTGGCGGCTTGGTATTAGATTGAAGAAATATTTTTATTATTCGTATTTCTCCTCAACCTAATACGTCGCGGCTGTTCATCTTGCTTCAGGTATTTTGGGAAGCTGGGAGTTTTGGTGGTGGCCCATGCGGTCGGGCCGAATCGGTGCTTTCGAGTCTAGTCACAATCTCAGTTCCGTTGGAGTTTTCCACGATAAGAATATGATAAATAATTTAGACACGTATCACTATTTCATCCATAAGACTATGTTTGACCCTTATCCTGTAGGTTATATTTTAGTCTCTATCTTACCCATTTCACTTTGATTTTGACTTGATTTCCTTGTTCTCCCTCGAATGAATTTGATTTCCGTCTTTTCTCTAGAACCATGCTAGGACATGCTTATGAGTACTAAGTTTAGTCATTATTTATCTTGTCGCATTAGGCAAGGTTCTTGTTTCTTCCGTTCTGCTTTATCACTTTTGGACCCCTGAGCTTTTCACTATTTGTTATCCCATCGTTTAGCGACTATACACTCTTCCTATAGCTCTCTTTCCTCGTCTTTGGTTATTACAATATTTTAATTATCACACATAGTGCTATATCGTATATTTTAGACTATGTTATTATTCGATTTATATACTTAATTTATTTTATGCATATATATATATGATTTACGTAAATACTTTTGATTGTGTAAATCTTAATTAGATTGGTTATATATACTTCCTTATTAATTTGATAAATAATCATGCTCAATTAAAATTAACAAACACTATTGATCATATATATTATTATCTATGTATGTTGTAATGAGGATTGTGTTTTGCAGCTTAGTATGGATTTTATATGCTTAATGATAGGTTGTATTAATTTACATGATTTAATTTCCAATATAGCTATATTTTATTAATTTTTCCTTTGGCTACAACATTTTATTTATTTTGGTCAATATGTGACACTATTTTACGCATTTGTAAGTGCTATATACATATTTTTACAGCGTTATATTGATATAATGCTTTGTGATTGATATACAAACATGATATGATTAATTGATAGCTTTGTGTATTTGCTACTATTAGCGTAAGTTTGATTGCCTTTATTTCTTACATTTCCATTTTGTTTCTACATCTTAGTTTGTCAAAGTTAGCTATGAACCTTTTAACTAATTGTATTACCTTTAAATTTTCATTGATATTTTTGGACTAAAGTATATCTTATTTTGAATTTTGTCAACTTCGCTAAGCATTGTTATCCTTACGTTGGTGTTTGTTACATTTAGCTATTAACTTTTTGGCTTAATGCACTATGCTTATTTCCTATTTGTTATCTTTGAGTTAAAATTTATCAAATTTGATTTGAACTTTGTTACCTTTAACTTTGAATTATTACCTTGTTGGATCTTGTTAACTCTAGCTACTAACTATTACTAGTTTTGAACTTTGTTACCTTTAGCTATAAATTCTTTTCATTGAAGGGTTGTCTACTACACATTCTGATACCAAGATGATGTTTTATTTTTCCATTTTAGATTTTGGTGTCGTTGAGTTGAGATTTAGTATCCTTAAGTTGAGGTTTGTTATTTTTGGTTATGATTTTGGCTTAATTGTCGCTGGTATTTTTAGATCATTTGTCATAGTCGTTACCTTTATCTTGTGACCTTTTGTTGAAATGTATAACTTTTAACCATTAATTGTTATATTCACTTTAAACTTTGTTACTTATAGTTATGAATTGATATTTTCTTTATAACTTTATGCCTTTAGCGTATTTTGTTATATTTATTTTCACTTGAATTTTTGTTAACTTTAAGGTGATTATTGTCACCGAACCTTGGTATAATTTAGTCACCTTTATTTTGTATTTGTTTTCTTTTACGAGTTTTGATCCATAACTATAAATTGTTACCTTGGTGTGAAGCCTATTTTAATTTTACCATTAGAAGAACTGATATTATTTTGATCTCAGATACATTTGTGTAGAAGTTTGTTACCTTTAGCATAATTGTGTCCTTTTAATATTGCTTACACTTTAGATTTTGTTATATTTTGGTCAAAGTTGCTACCTTTTGGAAATAAAATTTTTGCTTATTTGAGTTATTTTAATTTGATAGTTTGTGTTAAATTTTGACACCTATGTCCTTACCACCTTTTGACCTGTTGTCCTTAAGATACCGGTTACTATCCTTCGCTTAATTGTGATATCAATACTTTTATTTTCTACCGAGGGTTGTCATCTTTAACCATTAAATTTTTCGCCTTTATATAGTATTTTTACCTTTATGTTGGAATTTGTTAACTTTAGCCATTAAATGTTACATTTACTTCTTGTTTGTCGTCTTTAGCTTTG
The DNA here is from genome assembly GCA_012295165.1 of Asparagus setaceus. Taxonomy (NCBI): domain Eukaryota; kingdom Viridiplantae; phylum Streptophyta; class Magnoliopsida; order Asparagales; family Asparagaceae; genus Asparagus; species Asparagus setaceus. The sequence continues at coordinate 24,193,818 of CM022708.1, read as the reverse complement.
AATTGTTAAGTTGCGTCTAACTTGTTACCATTAGCATAATTTTATTCTTTATATTGTCGCTTCTAGATTTGTTAATTTTAGGTTGTAGTTCATTACCCTTCACTTAATCCATATTTCTGTCTTTGGGTTGTCTTAATTCCGAGGACGGAATTTGTTTTAAGGGGGGTAGGATGTAACACCCGTGAATTTTTGATACGTATTTTTCTAATATTTACGGTATGTATTTTTCTAGTATTATTTTCCTAATATTTTTGATCATTATCTTCTAATATTCCTTTTCTAATATTAAATATTATTTTCTAGCATTTGAAAGTTGAATATTATTTTCTAGTGTTTAAATATTAAATGTTATTTTTGGTATTTAAATATTAAATATTATTTTAGTATTTAAGAATTAAATATTATTTTCTAAAAGTATTATTAATGTTTTCTCAAATTTTCGTGATTCTCTACTAATTCAAAATAGAGTTTTATATTTATGCTTATGATTTAGCTACATTATAAATTTAATAATTTGGTGAATAGTTCAGTCATAATTTTGATTATTGATATTGTGTGATTTTGTAAACTGAACTTGGTATTTGGTACATAGAAATATATATATATGTGTGTAATAATTTTATTAATATAAATTTTGTTTAATTATCATAATAATAATAAATCCCTATTTTATGTGTTGTGCTATACCCTCAATCTAACCCTAACCCTATATATATATATATATATATATATATTCCTTATATTCTTCCAAACCCTCTCTCTTCCATTCTCCAGCCTTCCCATCCACATCCATCTCCTCCACCCTTCCTCCATTCCTCTACTCCACTCCCTTCCTCCACCACCTCCATGTCCACTTTGACCACCAGCTCCCCCACCACCTCCATCCCCCCTCCACCCCTCCTTCCACCAGCCTCTCTCCGCCTCGACCTCCTCTTCCTCCTGCCCCTCAGCAGTCCCGCCACTCCCTCCGCCCAGCGACCCGACCACCGCCGCCATCTCCTCCGCCAGCCACCCCCGCCGCCTGAGGCCACGTCCGCCGCCGAGCTTCCCCGTCGTCGACAGCCTCCTCCTCCTCGTCAGCTAGCCTCGAGCCGCTTCACCTCCCCTCGCCGTCGACCGTTCCGCACGCACCACGACCTCGTCGCCTCTGTTCGCCGACCCATGATGCATGGCCGAGCCGCGTCGATTCATTCGACGATATCCTCGTAGGCAAGATCCCTCTTGCCTTGACTTGTTATTTAATATTCTTAGACTAATTGTGAATTATTATGTGCTTAGTTTGGTGTGATAGCTGCGTGGGTTGTTTGATTTATGTTATCGTGCTATAATGTGAGATACTTACGAAAGGAGAATTAATTAACTGGACATTTTAGTTTAGAATAATTACGAAGAGAATTAACTTTAAAGGAAATTATGTTGATAAAAGATTAATTTTGGAATTAAGTTAAATTATGACATGTTATGTTATCTCGTTAATTTAATTTATTTCCATATGAAACTATTACGTATATGTGTAGATTAGTCATTATTGATAATTGTGCGGTTATCACTTTTATTGCGTGAGTATATTACGTGAACAATGTTTTGTGATGAATAGATCGTCAAAATTAATTTAAGATTAATTTAGTGTTGTTTGGAAGAAAGAATATATTTATAGGAAATTTTAGAATTAATTATAATGAGAAGAATATTTTTAAAAGAAATTATTTAGAAAAGAACTTAATTGAGAACTATGTTAGAAAACCTCGACATGTCTTGTGAATAATTCCTTCTATTTTGTTTCATATTGCACGGTTGATATTGGATATTCATGCTTCTTATTCATGATGACGATCTTGACATTTAGCGTAATGGAGTTGTTATTCCATATTGAATGCATTATTCATAGTCTTGTTGTGTCCGAACCGTAGTCGCTCATGACTTAGGGATTCGATCGTCATGAACATGACCTAGTGACATGGGTGTGTTGACCATGCTTAGGAGGTGAACCCGTGTTTGATATCGGCATCGTTGACTTGATTTACGAGGCAGGTGGGATGGGAAAGTCTTGGTTCATGTATTCGGATGTGGCCGTTTATGTATCTTCGGACCGTGCCAAGTGACATTGTTTCCGCGACTTGGGGTCGGTTTGTTAGGCGATGAATCGTTTAGCATGTGGTCGATTATCTTGTTGTATTCACGAGTCACGCTTGTGTCCGGACAAGCGGAACTGATTGCGTGTAGTCCTTTGACCGTTCGTTGTTCGCGGTATTGGATGCGTGGGGATAATGAGCCGTCGGTTATCCGCTTAATATGAACCTTGACTTTAATTGAGATGTAGACTGAGGTATGTGAGAATGGTGAGTTACAGATTCTTGTTATTTGGAGTGCGAGTTTCGGTTGTTTAGATGGTCACTCTAGTTGTATGCATGCATCACTTCACCCTATTATATTCGTCGCATTTTCGATTATTGTATTTATTTACATTATTATTATCTTGTCATTGCACGTGGGGTCTTGCAGGTGTGCTATACGTGGCGTACTCCATTCTCTTGGTGTGCGTCGGATATAGATAACGGACATGTTCGATATGAAGATGCCGGTAGGAGTTTCCTCGGCGGAGAACCTTCGGGCGATGTAGCGGTCGAGTTGAAGCTTAGTTTCCTTCTTATTTTCGTTAGTTGATGAACTTTAGGCGATTTTAGTATTTCCATTTTAGTAGACATTGTTTAGATTTCTCTAGTTCTTAGCCACATGAATTGTTTCGGATATGTGGACTCTTTTATAGTCTGGATGTTATTTCATTTTGGTGATATGTACTCTTACGTTACGGATTATTATTTATTCTTCTTTGTGATTGGGATCTGTGGCGTGATGTATTTTATGATTACTTGGCGGCAGTATTAGATTGAGAAGAAATATTTTTATTATTATTATTTCTCCTCAACCTAATCGTGGCGAACTATTCATCACGTTTAGTGTATTTTGGGAGCGGGCGTGACGATGAACCTCGACATCCAACCGAGGTTCGCCTACGTGATGAACCTCGACATTCAACCGAGGTTCGCCTACGGCGATGAACCTCCACATTCAACCGAGGTTCGCCTACGTGATGAACCTCGACATTCAACCGAGGTTCGCCTACGCAGATGAACCTCGGCGCTCAACCTCAGCGGTCATATGAGGTTAAGCCCACGGCAACGGTTGGCGAGGTTTGCCACCGCGTTTCTCGCGGCCGGCCAGCGATGGTATAGCGGTTCCGCGTCTGCGAGCGCCGCTCTTGTAGCGGCCCATCACTCCTTAGCGGTGGTGCTTAGCATGGCGAACCCCAAGGCCACGAAGGCCACAACAACCACGTGGGTTAAGGAGTGGGCATCATGTTATGCCCACTAACTCACGTTTCCACAATTCCAGCATGATAGTTACATGCTAAAAATCCTTTAAATAGCCATGGCGACTAGGAAGGGGCGGGACGGTGGTAGTGCGTGGGCATCGATTATGCCCACGTTCACCCACGTTTTCCACAATGAGGGCACACCGGTTATGTGCTAGAAAACCATAAATGGCGGTGGCGACCATTAAAGAGGGTCGGCCGGAAGCCCGAGGACTTTGGAATTTGGGTGGCTTTTAGAGAACTCTTGGAAAATCAAGCACTTGCGCACAAGAGAGATCAAGCTCCTCTTCAACAACCTCTAGATCATCGCGGACTTTGTTACGTGCGTCAGCGGAGCGGATCTCCACGTGAGCATTGAGTGAAGCCTTCTTCGCCACCAAGAACCCATACAAAAGAGGAGTCAAATCAATCTCCTCTTCCTCTGTAATCGAGAGAATTTGATTGTAACACATCCATTCAATCAATAAATATTTTTCGACCCTCTGAAGATGGCGACCACGATGGGAGCGACCATTCATTAGATGAGCGGTGGTGGCGCAATCGGACAAAGTTGCAGTTGGAACCGAGGTTCAAACCTTGGTCCTTGAGTTTGATCAGAGTAAGTATGAGGAGTTCCTCTCCTCTGCGGCATCGAGCCCAGTGAAGACACGTAAGTGTCGACGAGTCTCATATGAGACTTCAACCCCCGTGGCTCGTGTTGAATCTCCTCGAGTGAACCTCGACAATCGACCTCTGTCTCTCAGCGACAAGGCTCCAAAAGCCGATAGCAAGGCTAAGAAGTGGGTGGTTAGCGGCCCATCCCAACTTCGAGGCCATTAGCCAAACTTTGGCTTCGGGCGAACCTCGCCCGCCCCGCAAAGGAAGGATGCGCGGGTCCAATTTCACGGCGTGCCAAGCGGCGTCCGCAGCGAACCAAGCTCGCCGTAGGGCTCGAGCTTTGGTCTCGTTGGACGGGTTTCACTATCGTCCAAAGATGGTCAAACGAGCTGAGGGTCGAACTGACGAGGAACGTCATGAACCTCGTCATTGCACCCCAAGTCGTGAACCTCGTTTTCATCTAAGGGTTCATTCCAAAAGAGACGAACCTCGCCCCAGCTGCGAACCTCGTCCACATGGCCAACCTCGCCGTCAATGTGAGGTCCCCTTGAAAAGAGATGAGCCTCGTCTGAGTGGCGAATCTCGCCAACAACATGAGGTTCCATCAAAACCATACAAACATCGCTCTGTTGACGAACTTCGTCATAGCAAGCGTCAAAGTGATGAACCTCGTCATCATGAACCTCGACATGGGGTGTCATCAAATCAAGACGAGGCTCGCTCAGTGGACGAATCTCGTCGTAGGAAGCGTTAGAATGACGAACCTCGTCATTATGAACCTACCCAACAACATGAGGTCCATTCTAAACAAGATGAACCTCGTTCAAACAACGAACCTCGTCATCATGAACCTCGACATGGGGTGTCATCAAATCAAGGCGAGGCTCGCTCGGTGGGCCGAATCTCGTCGTAGGAAGCGTTAGAATGACGAACCTCGCCTACCGCGAACCTCGCCCACATGGCCAACCTCGCCGTCAAAGTGGCGAACCTCGCCTACTACGCGAGGTCCACTTGAAGGATGAGCCTCGTTTGAGTGGCGAATATCGCCAGCTACATAAGGTCCCCTCTGAAAGGGATGAACCTCGTCCAAGCAATGAACTTCGCCAACATGAGGTCTCCTCTAAGCAGGACGAACCTCGGCAGGGCAGCGAACCTCGCCGCCAAAACCAAAGGAAAAGGCAACCTCGCCAGGTTCGCCAAACTCGACTCAGAGAGCCTCTCTCATACGAGGCTCGTTTTTCAGGATCAACTGGGGGTACACCCACTTCTGATCTCCGTGATTACCTCACTCGCAAGCGTGATGCCAGTCAAATGCAATCCCATTGCTGCTGTGGGAAGCTCATCTATGCCATGCGCGCCCAATGTTCATCGACACATCAACCTTCTGTATTTGAGCGATTATCTGACCCGTCAACTAGACGAAGGCGGTTTCGCTATAAGAAACAAGCGGCTCGCGGTGGTCATTCCCCTGGAGTGACTATTAACATGGCTGGGGGAAGCAGGAGCAAGACCCCAGTGATCTGAATCGTCGACTCGAGTATTCCCGTGGTTACGAGGCGATTAATCAATGGTCAAGGCCTATCAAAGCACCCGTCTTCGTCTTGGGGCGGCAATCCGTTGACTATAGCCAATTGGCTTGGGGTACCCGTGAAGAATCCAGAACTACGGCATGGCCACATCTCAACCTTCAAACACTGATATAAGTGATCAAGCCAGCGTCCTCATGGCTGATAAAGAGGAAGAGATGGCAAAGAAGATCGAAGAGCAACAAGCTCTCATTGTTGCTCAACAAGAGTCCATCAGACGCTTAGGAGTAATGATGGAGAAGCTCGTCGGAGGGTCCAAATCGAAGCGAGAAGGCTATGAGGGGGATCATGATGTCCACTCAGTGTCATCTGAAGCGGAATCGAATCCGCGTATGAAAGAGCGAGATCATACGTTACACGATTTCCAAAAGCAGCTGGATGCTCTCAAACTCCAAGGGCGATCAAAAGAGCTGGGGGTGGCCAGGCCATATCCTACGGAGTGGGACGATGTCCCATATCCGCCAAAGTTCGAGCCATTGGACTTCCTGCAGTTCGATGGCAAGGGTTCTCCTACCCAACATATTTACTACTTCCAGGCGCAAACTGGACACATAATGGGAAACGATCCCGTTGTGACTCGGTTGTTCATTGGCACCCTCAAGGGGTTGCTTTTGAATGGTTTCGCAGATTGGAACTGGGTCCATCACTTCTTTGGAAGGACATGGAAAGGCTCTTCATGGCCGATTCTTCGACGATGACACAGAGTATCTATGGCAACCACGCTAGGCGTAAAGCGGAGGAAGAAAGAATCTGTGAGCAACTTTGTCAAGAGATTCAGAACCGATCGGCTGCGTGCGTGATCGGTTCGAGGCCACTCTCATCGAGATGTGCCTAATAATCTCTCCATCAACATTTTGTCTAATATGGGCGTCGTAGCTTCGCTCGTGGAAAGACTTAACCGCCAAGGAGAACAAGTCGAGCATGCTCAAGCGTATGGAGGCTGAAGAGCTATTTGAATTTCGAGGAGGTGACGACCAAGATACCTTGGTGGTGGCGACCGCTTCCTCATCAAAACTCTTTTCAAGTAAGCCCCTGATGGCATCTGCTGAGCTTGCCAACTCGGAACCAAGTTGTGGGACCGACTGTGCAAACTTGGCTACAATCGGCCAAAGATGATCGTTGATACTTATACGCACCGATCGCCAGAGGACCAGCATCCGACGGATGGTGGGTTCCCAAAACTATCATGTTAACAATCACCTCTGATAGTTCCCTCAAGATTTCCTCCGTCAATCCTCTCAAATGGAATGGCCGGGACCCTCCTTGTCATGTTAATATTACACCTCGACAAATCAACTTGCCAATCCTCTTCAATGGGATGGTAAGTCCTCAAAGTCGCTCCGACGCGACAATCTTGTCATGTTAATATTACACCTCTGACAAATCAACTTGCCAATCCTCTTCAATGGGATGGTAAGTCCTCAAAGTCGCTCCGCCGCGACAATCTTGTCATGATCCTATTCAATGGGATGGTGAGTCCTCAAAGTTGCCCCGATCACAACAAATTCTTGTCGGGTTAACAATCACCTTTGACAAATTCCCCTTCCAATCCTCGTCGATAGGTTGGTAGGTCCATATAACTGTCATGTTAACAATCACCTCGATAGTCCGCGCGTCATTCCATAAATGACGTTGTCCAATCAAGTCGTCGTACCCCTATTCCCATCATAGTTGTTATACTTCCGAGTCACTGAACAACTAGATTCTTCTTGGTCATATGTCGTCATACTTCCGTGTCACTGAACGATTTGATCAATTCCACATTGTCATTTGGCAGTGGCCTACCAAGTGTTGTGCCGGTTTGTCAAATCACCACAAACGATATCTACTACCCTATCATAGTTGTTATACTTCTACGTCCCTGAACAACTTGATTGCTTTCCGATCACGATCGTTATACTTTCATGTCCCTGAACGATCCGATCATTTCCGAATAGTGGCCTACCATGCGATGTGCCTCTATTCCAGCCATAGTCGTTATACTCCCATGTCCCTGAACGACTCAGCTACTCTACAGAGTCATTTCCTAAATGACTTTGTTCGTAATCACTGTTGTTATACTTTTAAGTCACTGAACAACTTGATTGCTTCTTGATCGCGATCGTTATACTTTTATGTCACTGAACGATTCGATCATTTCTGAATAGTGGCCTACCATGCGATGTGCCTCTATTCCAGCCATAGTCGTTATACTCCCATGTCACTGAACGACTCAGCTAACCCCACAGAGTCATTTCCTAAATGACTTTGTTCATAATCATTGTTGTTATACTTTTAAGTCAGCGAACAACTTGATTGCTTCTTGATCGCGATCGTTATACTTTTATGTCACTGAACGATTCGATCATTTCTGAATAGTGGCCTACCATGCGATGTGCCTCTATTTTAGCCATAGTCGTTATACTCCCATGTCCCTGAACGACTCAGTTAACCCCACAGAGTCATTTCCTTGAATGACTTTGTTCATAATCATTGTTGTTATACTTTCATGTCACTGAACAACTTGATTGCTTTCGATCCGCGATCGTTATACTTTTATGTCAGCGAGCGATTCGATCACAACTTCCACACTATCTTATTCACGGTAGTGGCCTACCATGCGATGTGCCTCTATTCCGACCATAGTCGTTATACTCTCATGTCAATGAGCGACTTGACTACTCCCACATGATCATTCCTTTAAATGATTACGTTTGTAATCCTGTTGTTATACTTTCATGTCAGCGAACAACTTGATTGCTTCTTGATCGCGATCGTTATACTTTTATGTCACCGAACGATTTGATCAATTCCACATTGTCATTTGGCGGTGGCCTACCAAGTGTTGTGCCGGTTTGTCAAATCACCACAAGCGATATCTACTACCCTATCATAGTTGTTATACTTCTCGTCCACTGAACAACTTGATTGCTTTCGATCCGCGATCGTTATACTTTTATGTCATGAACGATTCGATCATTTCGAATAGTGGCCTACCATGCGATGTGCCTCTATTCCGACCATAGTCGTTATACTCCCATGTCACTGAGCGACTCGGTTAACCCCACGAGTCATTTCCTTGAATGACTTTGTTCATAATCATTGTTGTTATACTTTTAAGTCAATGAACAACTTGATTGCTTCTTGATCGCGATCGTTATACTTTTATGTCACTGAACGATTCGATCATTTCTGAATAGTGGCCTACCATGCGATGTGCCTCTATTTTAGCCATAGTCGTTATACTCCCATGTCCCTGAACGACTCAGTTAACCCCACAGAGTCATTTCCTTGAATGACTTTGTTCATAATCATTGTTGTTATACTTTCATGTCACTGAACAACTTGATTACTTTCTGATCACGATCGTTATACTTTTATGTCACTGAACGATTCGATCACAACTTCCACACTATCTTATTCCTGGTAGTAGCCTACCATGCAATTTACCTTTATTCCAATCATAGTCGTTATACTCTCATGTCAATGAACGACTTGACTACTCCCACATGATCATTCCTTTAAATGATTCTGTTTGTAATCCCTGTTGTTATACTTTCATGTCACTGAACAACTCGGTTACTCTTTGATCACAATCGTTATACTTTTATGTCACTGAACGATTCGATCATCCTCATATGATTTTATTCCTATTAATGACCTACTGGGCAATTTGCCTTTATCTTTTAATCCAACGCCTTGAACGGCTAAGGATAGAGGGGAGATTTTAGCATTAAGCCTAAAAGAACCTCCTCGAAAACTCATCATACTGAGGGGAAAAGTATGGCTAGCCCGATTCAAACGGTAATCGGTAAAGGCACATCAAATCCGTTGATAGCTGGGGGTTTGCTAAAAATCCCAGAGGGCGATCATTAGCTGCAAATGAAGAATTCAAATCTACCGTGTTCGTTAGAAGGTTCCTCGCTCCGTCTGCACGGCGACCATCTTACAAGTCTTTGTATCCAAAGTGTTCCAGACTCCATTCAACCGCATTCAAGTCTGAAAACTTTGGAGGGGTTTTGTAGGCGTAAAATTGCCTTAATCCTTACCGACAACTTCGGAATGGCGAGAAGAGCTTAGGGGTCCATCCGAAAGTGAAGTCGCCCGCCTAAAGGTTAAATTCACACGAATGCTTGACTTTATAAAATAGACAAAAGTGCTGATATCTCTTGAACCGGGAGGAACTGGGCAAAATGACCGAGCAATCGGCTCCGTCTCGTCGAGATGGTCGATTTCCATATATAATTCGTCCAATTCCGGCGTGCGGTTTGAAAGTTACGATCGTTCTTCGTGGCGGTGAGGCTCGACATTCAACGAGGTTAGCCTACGGCGGTGAACCTCGACATTCGACGAGGCTCGCCAGCGGTGAGGCTCGACATTCGACGAGGCTCGCCAGCGGTGAGGCTCGACATTCAACGAGGTTAGCCTACGGCGGTGAACCTCGACATTCGACGAGGCTCGCCAGCGGTGAGGCTCGACATTGACGAGTTAAGCCCTAGCGGCGAGGCTCGACATTCAACGAGGTTAGCCTACGGCGGTGAACCTCGACATTCGACGAGGCTCGCCAGCGGTGAACCTCGACATTCAACCGAGGTTCGCCTACGGCGGTGAACCTCGACATTCAACCGAGGTTAGCCTACGGCGGTGAACATCGACATTCAACCGAGGTTCGCCTACGGCGGTGAACCTCGACATTCAACCGAGGTTCGCCTACGGCGGTGAACCTCGACATTCAACCGAGGTTAGCCTACGGCGGTGAACCTCGACATTCAACCGAGGTTCGCCTACGGCGGTGAACCTCGACATTCAACCGAGGTTCGCCTACGGCGGTGAACCTCCACATTCAACCGAGGTTAGCCTACGGCGGTGAACCTCGACATTCAACCGAGGTTCGCCTACGGCGGTGAACCTCGGCGCTCAACCTCAACGGTCATATGAGGTTAAGCCCACGGCAGCGGTTTGTGAGGTTTGCCACCGCTATCGCAATGCGGGCGCCACAGGATCGTAGCAGTTCCATCGCATCGCAGAGGCGCCATCGTAGCGACCCATCACTCACCGAAAGTACCGGGCGCTTACTGTAGCGAACCCCAAGGCCACGAAGGCCACAACAACCACGTGGGTTAAGGAGTGGGCATCATGTTATGCCCACTAACTCACGTTTCCACAATTCCAGCATGATAGTTACATGCTAAAAATCCTTTAAATAGCCATGAGCAGCTAGGAGAAGGGGGGGGCACGACAGCCAGGTGAACTGGGTCGTGGGCATCAGTTATGCCCACGTTCACCCACGTTTTCCACAATGAGGGCACACCAGTTATGTGCTAGAAAACCCTATAAATGGCGGTGAGCAGCCATTAAAAGAGGGCTGGCTGGAAGCCTGAGGACTTTTGAAATTTGGGCTGGCTTTTAGAGAGAACTCTTGGAAAATCAAGCACTTGCGCACAAGAGAGATCAAGCTCCTCTTCAACAACCTCTAGATCATCCGCAGCTTTGTTCTGGTCGTCAACGGAAAGCGGATCTCCACGTGAGCATTGAGTGAAGCCTTCTTTCGCCACCAAGAACCCATACAAAAGAGGAGTCAAATCAATCTCCTCTTCCTCTGTAATCGAGAGAATTTGATTGTAACACATCCATTCAATCAATAAATATTTTTTCGACCCTACAGCTGGTGCCTACTACACTGTGAAAAAGGGTGGACATCATGTACCACATTACTGACTTATGCTTTTATCAGCTACAACTCCTCAAATCAAGCCTAAATCTAGGAGATATATTATGGGTTTTTTTCCCCTAGAAACCACCTTAAAATAGGGCAATTATACAGAAATCATCTTTCATTTTTAATTTATACATAAACCACCTTTAAAATTGGTTTTTGTTGCATCAACCACATCCCAGTCAAATTCCGCACTTAAAAACCAAAATTACCCTTAAAAACTCGCATTAAATGTACATGACTCATTTTTATAGTATTTAGGTCTTGTTAGGATACAACTCAAGTATATTGAACTTAAATTTTTTAAGCTTATTTTTGGTTTTTTAGTGAAATTTTGACTAGGAGGTGGTTGATTGCAACAAAACCTACTTTGAAGGTGGTTTTTGTACAAATTAAAAATAAGAGATGATTTCTATATAATTGCCCTATTATTAAGATGGTTTCTAGGAAAAAACCCTTATATTATTTCGCATTGATAAAGGCATTCTTGTCTCGTGTCTTCAAAGAATAAAATACTCCCAGAAAATCAAAAGAAATGGAAATATTCCCTTTACAACCGCACGTGCAAATATTCCTGGTTTCCTAGTCCATTGGCCACGGCCCATGGCATGCCTATGGGCTGGGCTGAATTAATTAAAAAGGGTTGGATCGATTGAAAAACAATCCTGAGCTAGGCCGGGCTAGGCCCGGGATCGGTCGGAATTGGTCTCCGGCCCAAGTGAACGGGCCCATGCCCACCCTTTTATCTGGGCTAACTTTTCAATTATATTTTTTCGGTAATTGACCCACCTAACCTTGATTAGAGATCATCTTACTAAGGATCTGTTTGGATAAAGGGGATATGGGTAAAGGAAGGTAGACCAACCTATTCACCTCGTTTAGGAAGTTTTTAACAAGGAAAGTGTTCTCCCTCGTTCTCCTTGATTACTTTACAATCAATAGAATCCCCACCTAAATGGAGTGGAAACTAGGGGAAGGGAATTCTCTTACCTTCCCTTCTATTCTCTTCTCTATGTTCCCTTACCTTCCCATACCCCTAATAAAATTCAAACGCACCCTAATATACTTGGTATTTAACAGCTAATTATTATAACAAAGTCGAAAAAACTTAACTTAAAAGTGATTCCAGGTTGTTGACTGCAACAAAATATATTTACTGATAGTTTACATGTAAATTGATGATTGAATGTGGTTTCTATATCAGTATTATATAGATTGAAAAAGCATTAATCAACTTACAACTTTCAATATGTTGAGTCATCATGACCCCACTCTTTGTATCAACATGAAAAAGCATTAATCAACTAATCATTAATCAACTTACAACTTTCAATATGTTGAGTCATCATGACCCCACTCTTTGTGAGTGTAGTGTAAAGTGTAGTGCAAACGGAGTGCAGTGTAATTACAATTTTCCAAACAAGAATATCACCGTGAATTACAAGAGGGGAAGAGGGAATCTTTTTTTTTTAATATTTTACTTCAATACCATTTAATATTTTGCGAGCACCAACTGCGTCACCCACAAAACAAAACCAATTCTGATTTCGCCTACCTCCGTACTTGTCCTTTCCCAAAAGCCAAAGCGACAAATAAACCGCTAAAAAAGCAAGGGCAATTTCACCAATTCCCAAGGGCAAAATCGTCATTTCCGCAACCCCCACCCCCACAAACCCGTCCATAAAATCCCTATCCCAATACTCCCCCTCAAAAACAACCCAACAAATTCTAGAGAGAGAAACAAGAGAGAGAGAGAGAGTTGATAGGAGATCCGTACCTCTCAAAATCCGTACATTCCAGAAAAAAAAGAAATGGTGGCGGCCGCCGGCGATCGATCGCTGATCTTCACCTACGGAACCCTAAAGCGCGGGTTCTCCAACCACGCCCTGATGCAGGAGATCATCGCCTCCGGCGACGCCGCCCTCGTCGGCGCCGCCCGCACGCTCGGCCGCCTCCCCCTCGTCTGCGGGCCCTACCGCGTCCCCTTCCTCCTCAACCTCCCCGGCTCCGGAGAGCACGTGCGCGGCGAGCTCTACGCCGTCTCCGCGCGCGGCCTCGCTCGCATGGACGAGCTCGAGGGCACGTGCCGGGGTCATTACGAGAGGCTGCCCATCAAGATCTCGATGATCGGAGAAGAGGAGGTCGAGATCGAGGCGGAGGCGTACTACGGCCACCGGAGCTACGCCGGGGAGCTCTGGAGGAGGAGCGGGGAGAGGGGGTTCGGGGCTTTCACGGAGAAGGAGGCGATGGGGTACGTTAAGCGTAAGGATAGACCGCAGGACATTACGTTTCTTGATCAGATTCGGATCTTCGTTGAATCGCAGTAATTATTATTAAATTGGATTTTTAATAATAATTGATGGTTGTGGTGTTGATTTTGTTGATCGCCCAGAGTCTGTTGTGGTATTTTTTTGAAAAAAATAGAGTTTGGGGGCGTTTTGCGTATGGGTCACTGTAAACGCTGGAATTGTTGGCATAATATAATTATGAAAAGATTGTGGGCTGATGTGTTAAGTATATCTTATTTTGAGGATTGCTTCCGTGCTCCAATAATAGGGATTTTTAGAACTTTTAAATTGGTTTAAATTTCAAATTAGGGTGGAAAATAAAAAGGGTAGATTTGTCCTTACATATTTAATTTATTTTATGATTTTTCCTCCGAAGACCACGTTCGCCCTCCTTATGCTCTGCCTCACAAAGAGTCTGTTTGCACGAAAAACCTCATTTCGCTCAGCCTGGCGTTTCTTTTGTGCTCCGATTAGTAGTTTGGGTGATTAAACAAGGAAGTAATTTGTGAATAATTAGATTGGATACGAGGAAGATGGAGAAGGCATTAACAAAATTATTTTCACTTTGACCCTATTTCTCTTTTCTAATTTTCAATGAAGGAATTAATGATTCATTGAACACTATCATTCAGTGAATACTATCATTGAAGTGCATTTGGTTTGGTCTATCAATTATCCGAGGAATAATGGTTTAGCCTCTTTCATTTCTGTCTTTAATGAAATTTTGATCAGTTTAGAAATTTCAGATGATCAAAGATACTTAGAAGCTAGTACACTGTGTCACTTGCCGTCAAGCTTTCCTGAGAAAGTTGGGATTTTGCTTTGGTACATAATTTTAATTTTTGTGAAAAGAGTACTACTATAGAAAAGGGCACACGATATGTCTATTCTTTCTCGAACTCTTATATGAGATACTTTGAACTACAATCCTCTATCTACCAAATTCCTCGAACAGCAAAATAGTATTTTCTTTCTACATCTCAAGGATCTTTAGAGAAGAGGAAAATGGAGATATGGGAGTTCCAGACTTCGACTGATCCTTGCCGATCTCTATAAATGTTAGTTTTAGATATTATCTTGATCTAACTTGCAATTAAATGGGATAGTCAAGTAACGGGTCTCTTCAAGAGGGAGTTTGTTTTCTCCTAGAAAAAGAAAAAACGAGAAAGAAAAAGATGGAAAGAATATGGATGAAGAAGATGGACCTCAAGTTAAAGATGCCCCTGAAAGTGTCAATATTTACAAAATTGGGTGTGGAACATCATTTTTTAGTGGCTGCCGATTTTGTTGGGTAGGAGAGAGCGTACATTTAGGATTTTAATTACAGGTTATGCTACCGGTACTCTCAAAAATATTTTTAGGAGTACCGAAGCTGTTGGCTCTTATTTTTTTGAGTTATTTGCATATATACCCCGTACGTAATGGGTATTTGTAAAATGATCCTTTTATCTTAGTATTTGCAAAGCTATCCCTCAAATAATTAACATTGGGAAAAAATACCCCTAAAATTAACAAATCATCAACTTTGTGTTAAAAATTTAACTATTTTATTGAGAACATTTACATTGCAATTACAAATTAATTAATTGATTTGAGGGTAATTATTTTCAAAACTGATGATTTGAGAGGTAGCTTTGCAAATACTGAGATTTTTAAAGGTATTTTTGCAAATATCAATGCTTAATGGATATATATGCAAATAACCCTTTTAAAGACTTATTTGCACTTCAATACCCAAAGTTTCACGTTTTTAATTTTGACATCCTAAAATTGGACGTTCCTTCCTATTCCTGAGCTCGAAAATCAAAAATTTTACAAGAAATGTTTTCCATTTCACTCCTATGTAGATATTATTGAACAAAATGCAACCAAATATCTAGATTTCGGAAATTTCATTTGAGTCATTTTGGGATTTACTAAGTCCCATTATCATCAATTCATCATTGTGTCTTAAATCGGAATAGAAATGCAACTAAATATCATTTGTTGCTATTTTGATAAACGTGGATCATTGTTATCTAACCGTTAGAAATGTGGACATGTCTATGAATATGGATATTACTCTATGAATATGGATATTACTAAAATAACTCAGACATATCTAAATATCCAAATACTTGTCTGAATACACAACATATTCAAAGATAGAAGATCAAACTCTAGTTTTAATAGATAATAAAAGTAACTAGAGATAGAATTTAATAATGTTTTAAATCTTGGTCTCGTATCTTTTATAATCAAAGATCGATAATTACTTCGATCTTGACAAAACCTTGTTTTTATATCCATCTTCATATGAAGGAGGAAAAATGAGTATGATAATACCACTACACGCCCATGCCCAAGTGTTCAGCGGATGAATATTCCTCGTAAGAGAAAAAGGCTAAATAGCACTTAAATACCTTATAGTTTCACTCCTTTAGCATTTATATACTCTCGGTTGTATTTAAGTAATATTTATATACCTTTAGTTGGTCAAAATTTGCAAGTTGATACCCTATATTTCACAAGCGTAAAATTTTCATCCGAAAGTTTTCATATAATATTCATATGTTAATTTTAGAGCTTTTAACCATTTATATTGATTAAATTACTATTAAACCTACCCAAATTCTAATTTAAATGTATCATAATTGTATTTCAAAAATAGAATTTAGAAAGATTTAACAATACATTCAACAAACTTATTAGAGAAAAGTTATAAGATTAGCATAACATGGGAACTTTTGAATAAAAATTTTACGTTTGCAAAATATAGGGTATTAACGTGCCAATTTTAACCAACTCAGGGTATATAAATGTTACGAAATACAACTGAGGGTATATAAGTGCTAAGAGAGTGAAACTATAAGGTATTTAAATGCCATTTAGCCAAAGATATTTGAAAGTGTATTTATAGTACATGAAAATAATCAGAAACTATTTATATTAAATATCGTAATCAGTAAGACTGTTTGGACAATGAATATATTTATATCTATCTCTTCATAACACGAATACAATAATTCCTCTATCCGCTCTCTCAGCGCCATAGAGAAAGGATGCAGAGCCTCTTCAATTAGGTGATCTAAATCCTTACAAAAAGAAATATTTGGAAGAGTCGCTATAGTACTCGAAATCATTGACAAATTTCCTAAAAAATGTGCGTCCATTACTAAGCGCTAATAGCCAACCATTGCTCTGTTCTAATGGTCATCTGACTTTTCTTAATAACACATCATATATGATCTAATATGCATCTTTTTATTAACATTATTTGAGGAACGAAGATTCCAGCAGAACTAAACAAGAAACTTATCAATCATTGAGAGTCTACTACTAAACAAATAAACGAAGAAAGCAATACATTTGCAAGAGTCCACGAGGAAAGGATGGGATCACAAATCTCTTATAAACCCTCGTCAAACTCTCATATACCCGATGTAAAACTAAATGGACTCTAACAACAACCATTAACGGTGAGAGGAAATATACATCCAATAGAGGATGCATGATAATATGCTGAATTAAATCATAAACCTGAACCTGAGGAGATTAATGTCGCATGCACCTTTACTAATATCACCTTGACATATTTCTTTAAACAATTTTCACACATTTGGATTTACATTATGTGGGTGATAAATTAGGGAAAGAGCAGGAATTTTTGACATAGGAGAAACAAATTGTAAATTACATGAAAAAAATGACATGATCAAGTAAAAGTAACTGCAATCGGACTCCTTACCAAATACTTGCCAGAATCCCATAACAGCTGCCCTTCCTTTACCTGCTTTTGGTGGAGCTCCCTGAATACTCAATGTCACAGTAAAATCTTGCTTTTTACCTTCATTAGTGAATGTAAGGGTATTAGGGTAAACATCCACATCCACTCCCTCTGGATTATCAACCTTAACCGTATACACCGAGTTAGCATCACCAACATTCGTCACCATTCGATTCACAGTCTTCAATACCGATTTTGCCCCGAGATACACCAAAATCGAAGGATAGTTCAATTGCTCAGGTTCAGTAGCTTGAACTGAACGCACAATCGGGCCACGAGCAATTGTTGATACCTCAGAATCCTTAAGTTTCACGCCACAAAGATATCGCAGGTAATCGTGCGGGTCAATATCATATATCAGACCTGGATCATTAGCTGCCACTGGATCCACATGACCCGAACCCATCGTGAAAACTCCAGCATTTTTACCGTTATATTGATCTTTTATCAGGTTGCCGTCTCGATCTTTTGTGTATGCTGTTGTCATGATCGCTGATTTAATCGCAGCAGGCTACCAATCTCGATGATTGTGCTTGAGTATAGCCACGATCCCTGACACATGTGGTGCAGCCATAGAAGTTACGCTTAGCATGATGAACGTCCTATCCGTACCTGTAAGATTCGGACCAACTTCAGTTGGCCAAGCTACTAGAATGTTCGAACTGGGTGCAATAATGTCTGGCTTTATGATGCTACCGTTAAAGAGGTTAGGGCCTCGATTCGAAAATGAGGACACTACAGGTGCAGGACAATCTCCAAACTGTGTTCCGTTGAATATAATGGCCGCAGTAGGATTTGACACCTGGGGGAGGTAGTTTATTATTTTGATCGCGTCGTTGTAGGTAACACGAGAAGCTGGATGGAGAAAAAGGCTCATGACTATAACGGCGATGCCTCCAGCCTTTTTAACGAGATTGTTCACTTCCACATTCTCCTCATAATCCCAGCTCGCTCCACATAGCACGATCTTACCTTTGACGTCGATCGATTCAGGGAGTTACCCAGCATTTCTTCGAACTCTCGGTCCTCAAGATGTCGTAAGGATATATCAAAGGAAACTGAATGGGAGAGAAATTATTTGGCTGATAACCCGATCCTCCAAATAATTCTTGGCTTTACAATCGCCCTTATCCTTCGATCCACGGCGCTTGGTCCTACCATTAGAATCCATGGAGCTCCATCTACTCTGCTCGGAAGAGGCCCGTCATTCCCCCCCGCATGTACGGGGACAATCCCCCTTGGTGACGGCCGCAAACGATCCGATAGCTCTATCGTCTTTGTATAATTCCAGAGGTTTTATAAAGCCTATAGACATAGGGAGAATGTCCACATTATCATGAATCGCTTGATCTCTACCTTTGAGTATATCTTCAGAAGTGCCTTCCGAAACTTTGTAGACTGCAAGGTGAGCTCCGGTTGCTAATCCTGAAGCCGTTCCCTTGGCCTAACCGAGAACATCGGCATCGTCGACAAAATAATTGTCGAACCCGATCGCGCCGATGGTCTGTTGGGACAAACCCAGGGCCCAATAGAGCAGGATCGCAGCTAAAGTATTGCAGAAGTAATAAAGAACACACAGATTTACGTGGAAAACTCCTCAAGAAATTGGGGTAAAACCACGCACGATAGAAGAATTCACTATGAGGAAAAACTTAGGAGGATTACAATCTCTCTTTACAAGGAGATACTCTCTATTATTTTCTCTCACTTCTATATGTAGAGGAGTTGTTGTTTACGGGATGATATTTTCGAAGGATTTACGGGCCTATTTATAGATCGTGAAAATCGTGCACCAATATTTTATTTGCACGCGTTCACGAGCAGCGAGACGCAGCGTTCCGACGCGAGCACCGAAAATTTCGGTGCCTGATAAAACAACGGTGGGGCCCGCCAGCGTTTTGTTTTTCAACAAAAACGGTGCCTGATAAAAACATGAATGGGGCCCAGCAGCTTTGACAATCTCCCACTTAAAGATTTGATTGAGTATCAATCACATCTTTACACCATTCTTTCTATCTTGCCATCTCCCATGTTGCTTACGTTTCTGTCAGACCACAAGAGGATCTACACCAAATAAACTTGTCAGTATTGATTGTTTTCGTCAAAAAATCTGCTAGGTTGTCCTTGGTGTGAATTTTCTGCATATCCACGGTTCCTTCCTCCACTTTTTCACGGACGAAGTGGTACTGTACTCGAATGTGCTTGGTCTTTGAATGAAAGGCTGGATTTCTAGCCAAATGCAACGCACTCTGACTGTCACAAAAGAGAGAAATCTTCTTTTGTTCATGGCCGAGCTCCTCCAGCACCATCTTCAACCATATCGCCTCTTTACTAGCTTGTGTAGCTGCTACATATTCTGCTTCTGTTGTTGAAGTAGCCACAACTGACTGCAGTTTTGAAACCCAACTTACAGCTCCGCCAGCAAGTACAAACACATAGCCTGTGGTGGATTTGCTATTATCACGATCGCCTGCATAATCAGAATCAACATATCCACTGACAATAAAATCAGATCCCCCATAACATAATGCAACATTTATGGTCCCTTTGATGTATCTTAGGACCCTCTTTACAGCATTCCAATGTTCTTTACCAGGATTCGCCATGTATCGACTAATCACTCCCACTGCTTGTGCAATGTCTGGTCTTGTACAAATCATCGCGAACATCAAACTTCCCACTGCTGATGCATACGGTACTCGAGACATCTCCATCCTCTCTTCTTCACTGCTAGGACACATATTGGAGGATAATTTAAAATTAATAGGAAGTGGGGTAGAAATTGGCTTACAATCTTGCATGTTGAAGTGCCGCAAGATTTTCTTCAAATAATTCTTCTGAGAAAGTCAAATCTTCCTATTATTTCTGTCTCGGTAAATTTGCATCCCTAGAATCTTGTTTGCGGATCTTAAATCCTTCATTTCAAATTCCCTAGCCAATTGAGCCTTCAATTCTTTAATACGATCTTTGTTGGGGCCTGCAACCAACATGTCGTCAACATACAACAACAAAATAACAAAGTTATTTTCGCCAAACCTCTTGAAATATGCACAATGGTGCGAATTGAGTGCATTTGTATCCAAGGCTCATGATGAATGAATCAAATCTCTTGTACCAACACCTTGGCGCCTGTTTTAGACCGTACAGAGATTTGTTTAGCCTGCAAACCAAGTTCTCTTTTTCTTTTTCTTCAAAACCTTCTGGTTGGAGCATATAAATTTCTTCTTCAAGATCTCCATGAAGAAATGCTGTTTTTACATCTAGTTGCTCTTCTTTCTGAGCATATCCTTTGACCACCAATCTAGCACGATATCGCTCCACTTGATCATCGCCATTTCGCTTGATCTTGTAGACCCATTTGTTTCCAATGGTCTTCCTTCCTTGTGGTAGCGTCACAAGTTCCCAAGTTTTATTCTTATAGAGAGCTTCAATTTCTTCCTGCATTGCTGCCATCCACAAAGATGCGTCTATACTGCTTACAGCTTCATGAAAAGTTGATGGCTCTCCATCCTCCGTTAGAAGACAGTATGCAACGTTACTCTCCGTAATATACTCCGAGTGCCAAGCCGGTGGTCTTCTCTCACGAGTTGACCTTCAATTTCGATCCTCGGCCGACCGGTTCTTGTACATCATGCTCGGTCTTTGCTTGAAGAATTTTGATCATTTTTTACCTGAATATCTACAGTCTTTGAGTCCTTCCCTGAGCTGCTTCCTTTCTCTTCTCTTTGCAGCTTCTACTTCAGAGTCTACCTGACTCGTATGATCAACTCATCATCAACCTCACAAATAACGTCCTTGCGGAGAAGCTAGTTTTCGACGGCGTTGCGGCCGTGATACGGAGGAAGAAAATCGGCGCAAGAACAAAGAAGACAGTTGGCAAGTTCGCGACAGCGGAGGCCTTATCGGTGGCGAGAGGAAGATCAACGGAACCGTGCTCCAGGGGAGTCATACTCGTGGTAGATCGAAGTCAAGGAGTAAGAAGCATATCAAATGCTACAAGCGTGGCAAGAAGGGGCACGCCAAGCCTGAGTGTTGGCACAACAAGAAGAGTGATGACAAAAGTCTTGAGCCATCAACATCTCAAGGATGCGTTGTCGACATCGACGATGGTGAAATCTTATCTGATGGAGCAAACACCGCTGATGAAGGCGTGAAGAGGTTTGCCGATGTCCGGCTTTTAGATTCAGCAGCCTTCTTGGCACATGACCTCCGGAGAAATGGTTCCACAAATATGAACCTATCTCGGGGGTTACGTATTCATGGGCAATGATCATGCTTTGGAGATATGTGGTATTGGCAATCGTTAAAATTAAAATGTTTGATCGGCATAACACGCACTATTCAAGATGTGCGACATGTGAAGGGCACGAAGAAGAATCTATTGTCTTTGGGACAATTAGATGAAGCTGGGATGCAAGACCCATATAGAAAATGGGATCATGAAGATTGTTAGAGGGCTTGTGGTGATCAAAGGAGAAAAGATAGCTGCAAATCTGTACATGCTCAAGGGAGAGACTCTGCAGGAAGCTGATTCATGTGTGGCATCAACCACCGTGGAGAAGAAGAAACCATGATGTGGCACCGTAAACTAGGCCACATGTCGAGCGAGGTTTGAAGATTCTCTCCGTCGAACACCTTCACGGGCTCAAATCGGTAGCTCTTCGGTTTGTGAACATTGTGTTACAAGCAAGCGACATCGGTGAAGTTCAACACATCGAAGTTCTAGAAGCAATGCTATTAAGGCTGGTTCATTCGATGTATGGCAAGCACCGTTACATCCATGGGAGGTGCGAAGTATTTCGTGTCCTTTATTGATGATTACTCCGGAGATGTTGGGTGTATCCTATCAAGAAGAAGGCGGATGTGTTCTCGATCTTTAAAGCCTACAAAGCCGAAGTCGAGCTTGAATCGACAAGAAGATCAAGTGCTTGAGGTCGATAATGGAGGAGAATATCTGACGGTGAATTTCTCACATTCGCAAGCAAGAAGGCATCAAAAGACAATTGATGCAGTATACTCCACAACAAAATGGAGTAGCGAGCGGATGAACGTAACTCGTTGGAAAGAACGAGCAATGTTGGCTCTGCAAATCTGGAGAAAGTCTTTTGGTGAGCGATAAAAATGCTTTGTTATGTGGTGAATCGATCTCCATCAACCGCAATACGCTTGAAGACACCGATGGAGATGTGGTGGCAAGCCGGTGATTATTCCAACCTCCATATATTTGGAAGTCCGATTAATGCGTAATGTACAACCCCAAGAAATCACAAAGCCGGATTCAAAATCCGAAAATGTATATTCTTAGGGTATCTTTGATGGAGTAAAGGGGTATCGCTGTGGGATCCCATCGCCGCAAGGTTATCATCGCCAGAGATGTTATTCTCCTCTATGCCGACAAAGACTCGCCTGCTAATGCCGATGGAGATTTGCTATAACATTCCGTCCATTTCGTTCCACTTCTTATCATCTCGTGATGTCCGCCTTTCACCGATGGCCGCTAGGCAATTATCTTTTCTCAAGATAGCTTTTATCTTCAACTTCCACAACGAGAAATTACTCCGTTGAATTTCTCGATCTTGAAATTCTCGAACTTTGCGCCATTGCTTCTACCACGACGGTAACTCCTTACTATCTCACGTGAACAAGACCGTATTTATGAACAAGACCGTATTTGTGAATAGTAACCGATTTGTAAACAAGACCGTATTTGTGAGCGATCAGGTACTTCGTGAATAGTGCCCGATTACCTTCGAGTAAATGATATCTAGCTTATTTTCTCGATGTGAAGGATCCACCTTTGGTGGCGACCACGAGCATACGATAGCGGATATAAATACCCTAAGTCGCCTCGATACCACTTGTTGGGACAAACCCAGGCCCAATAGAGCGGGATCGCGACTAAAGTATTGCGAAGTAATAAAGAACACACGATTTACTCGAAAACCCCTCAAGAAATTGGGGTAAAACCACTCGCACGATAGAAGAATTCACTATGAGGAAAAACTTAGGAGGATTACAATCTCTTTACAAGGAGATACTCTCTCTATTATTTTCTCTCACTTCTATATGTAGAGGAGTTGTTGTTTCTGGGATGATATTTTCTGAAGGATTTCTGGGCCTATTTATAGATCTGTGAAAAATACTGTGCACCAATATGTTATTTGCACGCGTTCACGAGCCGCAGGCACGCGTTCACGAGCCGCAGGCACCGAAAATTTCGGTGCCTGATAAAACAACGGTGGGGCCCGCCAGCGTTTTGTTTTTCAACAAAAACGGTGCCTGATAAAAACATGAATGGGGCCCAGCAGCTTTGACATGGTCTTCTTGTTGCATCCGCCTCGGCTCCAGTAGCCTTTCTTGTTCCATGCCGGTGGCGGTGGAGACATCTGCTGGTCGTCGAACGAAGGGTTACTGTACTTGATTCCAGAATCGAGCATGGCGATTATATAGAATCTAGGATGAGTTCAGGTTCACATTTGTATCAAAATTTAAGTATTGCAATGAGGAGGATAATAAGGAGGAAGCAGGGATCCAATGTTAATAAAATTGTTGCATTAGGAGAAAAGAGCAATTAAGTTGGAAATAATATGTGTGTATATATGTATATGTATAATAAGAATAGTACAAATTTGGTATGTTATGCTGGAAGAAACATACTATGAGCGAATAAAGCAATAGTTATGTTGCACTTTATTGCTCATTAGAAACCAACTCTATTAGAAACTAAGTTTGCTGTCACTTGTCAAATTATGAGGAAGTGGTTCTCCTCTTGCTGATCAAAGCAGCTTGATCACGAGAAGGATAACGTGCATCTTGCATTTAAGTTTGAGAAAAGCATGAATGAATGATGGTTGAGGGTAGAATTATTGTTGCATTTTTGGTATTGGTATTCTAGGGCCTAGAATAAAGCATCTCATGAACAAAACAAGAAGGCATCATCTCCATGACAAAATGATAAACGAAAACTATGATAATCCAACAAATACACGACAATCATTGTTATAAAAAGTTTTCAACTAGATTTACCAACAGGCTAAATATCACTTAAATACCTTATAGTTTCACTCCCTTAGCACTTACATACCCTCAGCTGCATTTCATAGCATTTATATAAGAGTTGTTCAAAATTGGCACATTAATACCCTTTGTTTTACAAATTTGAAAATTGTTTAAGCGAAAGTTCTCATATAACATTCATATGCTAATTTTATAACTTTCTTTCTATTAAGTTTGTTGAAGTCATTGTTAAATCTTTTCAAATTCTATTTTTAAGATATAATTAGGAAGGATACGTTTAAATTAAAATTTGGATGAGTTTAATAATAATTTAACAAATATTAATTTTATATGAATGTTATCACGGGAACTTTCGGATGTAAATTTTCACTTTTCCAAAATAGAGGGCATTAACGTGTCAATTTTGTACAACTCAGGGTATATAACGAAATACAACTGATGGTATATAAATGTTAAGGAAGTGAAACTATAAGATTTTTAAGTATTATATACGGAAACTTTTTCTTACCAAATTGAAACCTTCTAACGGTCACAACTTAGGAAACCATAAAATAGATATTTTTCTCCACCCCTTTCAGTTATAAATAAACGCCTATTTCTCCCTTCTCCCTCCAAAAACCCTACAAACCCAAAAACCCTAAACCCTAAACCCTAACCCTGACTCCGCCATGAACGGCGTCCTCTCCTCCTCCGCCGACCGCCAAATCTCGAAGAATCCCCTATGCACGCGATCCAATCTCTGTGGCTACATCAGATTCCGTTGCATTCAATCCACCAATTTCTTGATTGTAACCGAACCTGGCAGTTCGAATTTGAAACCAGTTGGTATCGTGACGAATTCGATCTGGATAGTTTATTAATGAAGGATTCACCGGTTTTCGAGCTACATGAGGCCGATTTCGAACTTTGTTTCGGCTGGGCATAATTTCGAACAGGTTGCTGCATTCTTGGCAAAGTTTTGGACTTGGTTACAGATGAGATTGTTCAAAGAATCCGGAGTTATCCAGAGCTTGAAAAGCCCTTCACTAGACTCAAATGGGAGATTTTTGGTTGGGGCGGGGATCGGCACATTTGGTGAAGACTGGGAGTAGTGGGTTCAGATTCCATTTGTACTACTCAGGAGGTTTGCGCTGTTGGGAGAGGACAGGTAATTTTGTTTATTTTGATGTTGAGATTGTATAATATGAGCTGAGCTAGGTTACTGCTAATAATATCCAATCTGTCGATATTATCAACGCAAATCTAAAGCTCCCATTCCCAGTGTTTGCTCTTAAATCGGCCGCTAGCCATTAGTGTTTTGGCGGTTCAGACCATAGAGAATACAATCCAATGAGAGGAAGTCCCTCCACATTGGAAAGTCGATAGTGCGGCTTAGAGGCGTGTTTTCTATTAAAAAGTACACCCGATAAAGATAGGAACCCGATCCGACGTGATGTGTCGTCAGAGCATGATGACTTCACGATTAAACCGGCTCTAAATACCAGTACTACCTTGCCTTAATTCTACACCTGTTGTAAAATTAACTTAAATGAAATTGCTGCAAAAGGAATTCAAGAACAAGTATTGATTAAAGTACTTCTATCTGAAAGGGGGTTGCCCTCAGAGCCAGATTGATTAGAAAACAGTAAATAAATCAGTAAATTGCGGGAATGTAAATTGCATTAAAGTAAAGAAACTAACTTACAAGTCCGAATTACAACTTAAAGCAGCAAAATCTCAAGGAACTAAACAACAATGGAAAGTAAAAGACAATAAAAGTAAATACAATAATATAAAGTTTGTGGGAGCATGTTCTTGGTCGTTATCATTCAATATATAGTGATTTCGTCTCATGATGAACACTTGTCCTCTTTTCCAGAGCTTAGTTACCCACTTGCATGCAAACCTTATTTCTAGGGATATCCCCTAAACCACGTTCATCTGTGAGCAGGGATTTTGATAAACCCAATCTGGGACTACCTTAGGTCTAGCTGATAGTCATTTCCCCCTTTTATTCTACCGGGTTCCGTTCTATTTTCGGCTGATACTTGTGTTTCCGAAAATCATGTGTAAACACCGAAATTGAAAATTTTGCACAGTTGGATGTGTTTGTAATACACATGAACTGCCTATAAACAAAATTTTCATTAAGCAACTTTACGAAATATCCTGAAATGTTGAGTTTGACAACATATGATGCATTGGTAAAATATGTTGAAAGCCTTCTCTATTTGATTTCTAGATAGTTGATGTGTAGCAAATCATATATAGCGCTGCAGATTCTCAATTTGAAAATCGGCGTTTTAAATTTGGATAGATATTATCCACATTTTGGATACTATTATTAGTAGCTTAGCTCAACTCATATAATATCCTGAGTTATTAGGTATTCTTAATACTATGGCATCAATAATTCGTCAAAAGATCCAATTTGTGAAAACGCTCGAGTTATGTTGCTGTGTTTTCAGAATAGAAGTCTTTTGTGTTGCACCCATGAAGGTTAGTATTGATTTAGTCTGATGTTAAACTTATTTTGATTATTGTCCGTGAAGGTTGCATCTGTGGCCAAGGATTATGATGTGCCTGTCATTGCCAATGGTGGAATAGGCAATTCTGGACACAACGTTAAATCTTTGGTTTTGGGAAGTTCTACTATTATAATGGGTAGTTATGTAGCTGGTAGCCAGTTTTGCAGAGTAGAATATTATCTCACCGTTCAGCGATATTTTCTTGAGATATTCTTAAGGGTTCGGTTTTTCTTTGATGTTCCATGAGGGTGATGTAGTCTCCTTTACTGGGCACTAATATTAATAGAACTCGATAATTGTTAAATAGCGTATTTAGGCTCTCTTGTATTCCTTTCTTTTAGTCCCACATTGCTTGGGATACTAGAATTACTCCTCTTACTCTAGTATATAAACATCTCAATGCAGTGAAGGATATTATCCCTTTTCTCCCAAATGCTCTAAACTTAACATGGTATCAAAGCTATTTTCTTCATCTTAGAGAGACCTCTACCTTCCTCCTTGACCTCAAGGACGCCGAGGGGTTTTCGCCTCAAACTTCATCTCCTCTCTTCACTTGGCCTCTTCGGCACCGGTTCTCTTGTATTCCTTTCTTTTGGTCCCACATTGCTTGGGATACTAGAACTACCCCTCTCATTCTTGTATATAAACATCTCAATGCAATGAAGGATATTATCCCTTTTCTCCCAAATGGTCTAAACTTAACAGATATGACACATTGTTGTAGTTAATTTCTTACTATTTACTTGATATATGTTCTCTTGTTGTGGATGTCAATGACACAGTTTTGCACTAGAAGAAGATGGACGGAATCGCATATTTTTTTGCGAAGATGAGTTATGCCAGCCTTCGTTTTCTGAAACCAAAGTGACCTTTTCCATTATGTTAGTTCAGCTGTTCTAGCATTTTTCTTGCTCTTTGTGTGCTTCTCTGGATAAGTTTTTTGCTTCTTAATATGCACATCTAAACTAAGTCCTAATGGTTTATCTAGTCCTAAGAAGTTTATGATTATGTCTACCGTGCATATACATAGATTGATTAAAAATTGAGGTTTTTGTCTATTAACCCAAAGTTTTAACCCCACTTATTTTTAAGCGCACCAACTTCCAAAAACACCCTTAAACCTAAAACACCAAATTCTATTATTTTTAGACCCAAGTATCTACACCATATGTATTCATACAGTATGTACACACCAAAATGTTAAAATACGCAGAATGTCCTCTTCTTCTTCCTTTATAATTAATTGTTGATGATTTCCTCCATAATAACCAATACCACTTAATTTTGTTGGTCATTGCCGGACTCTGCAAAACCCCCTTCCATGATTGTTGTGTTGGGGTCAACTTCGAGCAATGATAATGGAGTGTCTGTAAGGTATAGAAAGATCATGTGGGGGAGAGTATTTGGCGAAGGGTCATGATTTTGTTTTAGCACACATGGTGTTTGATTAAATGTATGATAGAAATATGGTTTCTTAGACTAGTCTTAATTATGCATATTGGTTTCTTGCACACACGGTGTTCGATATAAATGTGTGCGAGGGATGTTGTGTTGAGGATGATCAACTACTGAGAGCCTTTTCGTTAGAATCAACTTTGTCGGATGGACTTGTGATTGCCATTGTTTGGAGAGATTTGAAGCTACCGTTGCTCAAAAAGAAAAATATGTCACAACTATTAGAAAAGTACATTGGAGCTGGTTGTGTATGCTCGAATTAGAAAAGGGAATTGGAGCTGGTTGTGTATGGTCGATAGATTTGAAGCCATTGTTCAATTTTCATGTTGTATATGATTCATGTTGTGTTAAAAAATGTTTTAGTTCTTGGACGTGACCAAATTGTGTATAGTTGTGAAATAAAGCTCGTTGTGTTCGATACATATTTTAGTTACAACTATTAGAAAAGTACAGAAACATATAACGTTCTAATTTTGAGCGTTAAAGTATAACGTTTTCTATGCAAAGTATAGCTCCTTTCTTCAAAGTATAACTCTTTATAGCAGTTTTATAGCTCTTTCTTAACAATGTATAGCTGTTCATGAGTTTTTCACATCAAGAAAGAAGTCAAATATTTGGATTGTATTTGCAAGGAAATGTTTATGAATATATGTTTAGATATAATTGTAAGAAGAATATAGAAACTTAGAATATCATAATTTTTCAAAGTCTACCTCTTTACAACATATTGTAGGTCTTTCCAAACAAAATATACCTCTTTTATTCATAATGTTGCCCTATATAACAATTTTATAGCTCTCTATGAACAAAATATATCTCCTTATATGTTCTGTCATTTCAAGAATGAAATTAAACATTTATGCTCTATTTGAAAAGAAATGTTTGAGGACAACAAATGAAAAGTAGCATGTGTTTAGACTTTAGATCCAAATATGTGACAAATATAGAAGTTCTAATTTTGGTGATCAAAGTACATCTCTTTACCACATGTTATAGCTCTTTATGAACAAAGTATAACTCTTTTATTCAAATTATAGCTCCTTATGGCAGTTATATATATTTCTAAGCAAAGTATAGCTCTTTATGAGCTCTGTTATTAAAAGAAAAAGAAAACTCAAAAGTTTGGACTCTATTTGAAAGGAAATATTTGAGGATAATAAATAAAAGCGTAATACATGTTTAGATATAACTATAAAAAATATAGAAGCTTAGAAGTCCTAATTTTCTCACCAAAATGTAGTTCTTTTGTTTAAAGTGTAGCTCCTTATAGCAATTTTATAGTTCTTCGAACAAAGTATGACTTTTATAACTTCTACTACTTCATGAAAGAAGTCAAACGTTTGGACTCTTTGTGCACAGTAATATCTGAAGTGGGTGTCAATTTGGGTGTTGGGTTTAGAAAGATAAGAGGAAGGAGATGAGGGTATATTTGGGATTTTAATCTTTTTTAAAGTATACATCATACAAGTACACTAAGTACACACAGTTGGGTTTAAAAATAAGTCATCATGGTATTTTGGGTTTAAGGGTGTTTTTGGAAGTAATTGGGTTTAAAAATAAATTGGGGTAAAACTTTGGGTTTAAAGACAAAAACCCCATAACGAGTATGATCTTGTGAAAATTTGGGACTTTTACAATAATTGTGTTCATTTCTCTTCTTTTATCATATTTCCAAAAGTGAGCTATAGTAGGTGCACTTTGTTCCAATTGGGTCAAAACCCGCTCGATCCTGTTCCAACCGATTAAGACCATTCGATTCAATAACTTCAATTTTGTCAAAAGCGGGGAAACCAAACAGAAGCAAACAGGATCTCACTCTAGATTAGGCATATGCCTCAAACCACTCAAAATCCACATGGTATGTAGCAGCCGATACGTCTTATAGGCAGACTAATCATGTATTTTGTGCTGGCCCTTTTGTGCCTATCTTGTCCTGTTTCATCCATCTGCAAATTGGGATGGCTCTTCATGTGCAAAATGGATTAGCCGATCATGACCATTTGTGCGCTCTCATCTTCTGATCAAAATAAATATTTTAGTATTATGTTTTTGAGAGGAAAGAATCAAGTCCAAGTCGATGCTGTTTAAGTTATCGCACCCAAATTCAATCTACTGCATGTCATATCTCACTTGTTACGTGTATTGATACAAAAGCCAACATCAAGTGCGAAAACCATTTATTTTGATTTCAGAATCTGAGAATATTTACATCTCCTGCTCTTCTAAGTGTTCCGGGTTCTTTTTTAATCCACGAACATCTTACTGGACAGCCCGTGTTAACATTTTCTTTACTTTTGCGTAAGGTTTTAAATGTCCGATGTTGGGTTCATGTCGGACGGCTAAAATCCATGTCGAATAGCAGAAATCGGGGATATGTTGGGGGACTTGTACTAAATGTCGGATTGCCATATCGGGTGGTGCGCATATGTATAATGTCATGTTTTAAATGAAACCTAAGCATTCCTAAATGCAATTTAAGCATACTTTATAAATTCTATAGTCTAAACATATACAAAGTAAATGACATATGATGTTTAGAATTACTAATCGATTGTAGAAACTTGATTCCCAAATAACTGTGTTTGATAGAGAAAAATAAAGAGATCAAGGGGCTGGCTTACCTCAAGTCCTTGACGAGAAACAAAAATTGAATTAGAAGTTAGAAGAAGAGAGAGAGAGAAGTCAGAATATTTGAACAAAGCTCCGACCCGCGAAACTCCTTTGCACAATCTACCTTTGGTTGAGTGCTCAGTTCTTCGTCGCCGATTTGGAAGCTTGATGATGAAATCAAAGGGGCTTCAGAGTTGCGATGTCAAAGGAACAGAGAAAAGGGTGAACAATGTTTTTTCTTGCCTTAATTTGCTATCAGGTTCTATTTGCCCTAGCCAACTATCGGAACAAAAGAGAACATCATTGGGTTTGGGTAATAAACCCAAACCCAAATACTTAAAAAAAAAATCCCAAACACATATGACATGATATCAGCCGACTTTTACACCTCAAATATCGGCCGCAATGTCCACAATGGCGCCCGACATGTCCGATATGAGCTGGAAAAATGACATACAACTTTGAAATCCTAATGTTGTGTTGCCACCCCTCCCGATCCGACATGTCGGCTGCCATGTCCGACATGGCGGCAAACATTTAAAACCTTGTTTTGTTTTGCGCACAAGTTATACAAAAACTCATGTAACTTATGTTTTAGATGCGGTTTTTGGGAACTATTTTCTAGTGATGCTATTGTATTGGTCCTTTTCCTCCACAAATATGAAACTCTGAGGTCTCTTGTTTTATCAGAGTGGTAGCCAAGTTAAGAAGAATAGAGGCATGGGCTCTCTTGAAGCCATGACAAAGGGGAGCAATGCCCGGTACTTAGGTGACACATTAAAGCTGACGATTGCCCAAGGAGTTGTTGGGGCTGTTGCTGACAAGGGGTCTGTTTTGAAGTTATTCCTTACACGATTCAAGCTGTTAATCAAGGATTCCAAGATCTTGATGCATCCTTTTGCGGTCTGCTCACGTTCTTCTAAGTTAAGATTTGAGGTATTTTTTGGGAAATGCATGTCATGTTATTTTTTCCCTTCTTATACTTCTTTGAATCTCATTTATTTTGTCTGTTGATGAAGTATAGTGCCATGCATGTAGCTTGTTTTTTATTGAATATTAAAGACAATCTCATCCTTTTCTCTTCCTTCTTAGAAGTGGTTGGGAGGTTAAAATATGTCAAGCTCATATTTTTCTGGAATATGGATCTTAATAAAGATCATAAAGTTAAGTTATGCTTACCTTTGTTTTCCATCAGAATATGTATAAAGATAATGCAGTTCTGCAGATTCAGGGATGACAGATTTTCAACTCATTTTACATGCAATTTTCAGTTTTGTAAGTTCAAGCTCTAGCACATCAGTTTTTATTTATTAGGTCGTTAAATTTCAAGTTACAAAGATGTTGTTTTTTTTGACTGTAACATCTTTCATTATTTTTCTAAGAAGATAATTTTTGAAATTTGCATCCACGATCCTAAATTGTTTGGATAATATATCTTGTCTTCCGGGTGAGGTGAGAAAAGGGGCTGCACAAGGGGAAGGAGGGGTTCATGGATTAGTGTCATACGCGAATAAAAACCTTCTGAGGTCTCCAAAAGAGAGCATATTTCTCGAAATCACAGCAATAGTCATGGCAAAGCTGCTATTTTGGTAAAAACTAGATTTTTCCAGCTAATACATGGACTGTTTGAGACTGACTATTCCATGTATACTTGAGATTTGTTGTCTCAGTTTATTTATTTAATGAGACTGATTAAGTCATAGCTATGTATCATTTTTTTCCCTATAAGTGGTGTGCCTAGAGAGCTTTATAATGCAGCACAGACTTTGAGCTTGTTCCTTTGGCACAAAGTCACAGATCAATGGCTCAAAAGTCAAATATCATTATATGATTAATTTCTGACTAATTATAATTTTGTTATCCTCCAATTTTTCTTCTGCTTTTTAAAGTTTTATAGGATAGAATAGATGTGGTTATAAATCTGTCGATCGGTTCAGTCAGGCTCAATGGTGTTCTAGTTTGCATGCACATCTTTTTATGTAAAAAGCAAGTAGAGTTATCTGTTACACATCAAATAAGATTGTTACTATGATAAAGTTATGGATATTTCTTGACCAATGAATCTAGCATGGATGCTTCTGAGGTGTTGGCATTTCGACAGACAGATTTGATATATGCTCATGAATCTGGATTCACTCCTTCACTTAAGAAGTATTTCATTGATGAAGACGAATTAAGCACTGTAAGTCTTAAGTTAACTCTTAAGTCTGAATTCCAAATGGGACCCGTTTATTCTTGGATATAGTTACACAACAGTTTTGATGGAGTTAATCTAGATTTTTTTTGTTTGTTTATTT
The DNA here is from genome assembly GCA_012295165.1 of Asparagus setaceus. Lineage (NCBI taxonomy): Eukaryota > Viridiplantae > Streptophyta > Magnoliopsida > Asparagales > Asparagaceae > Asparagus > Asparagus setaceus. Next base: position 24,160,627 of record CM022708.1, on the reverse strand, counting down.
AGATAATATGCCAGTGAATTCTTTTAGGGTTTGATAACATTAGGACTCATTTTATTTGTGTTTCCATTTTCCAAGGATGTGTATAATAAATTATATATTGGTCTATTAGGCAAGCTGCAGAGTTAGCATGCTGAAACTACTTTTACTGCAGATGCAGTACATCTGAGCAAACGCTAAGTGTGCACACGTTGCGATAATGAATAATTTTATAGATTGACTGTTTAAAATGGAGTTGTGATCACATATACCAACATTTTAACAGGCAAAAACCAAAACCATGGCCATGCCTTCACACCCTGTGAAATATAGATCCTATCAGCATGCCCCACATGTGAGCCAGATATTCTGAGATATAAAGGGGACAATGAAAATATTCTAATTGGTCCCTCTCTATGGTTCAGAACACTTCACTCTCATGCAGAATGCAGAATGTTTTGATAGAATTTGTACTCATCCACGTGGCCCCCACTGCACCACAACATGGCTGGCACCGTAAGCTTCAGCCTCCGCAGTGTAAAGGGCTCTAGTAGAAGAACATATTGTCACACTTTAGAGGACTGGGAGTGAAAGGGAAACGAGTTTAGTAAGAGATATTGTTGTGTGTGGTATGAAGGTAAGGGATGAAGGGTATTTATAGGGTTGGGAATGAGATTGTGGGCTCAAAAAGTGCAAAGTGAAGATTGACATTAGTGCATTGGAGTGTTGGAGGCACATGGTGTGAGTGGTCCATGACTGCCAACATTCTCTAGTGTTGTAAATATTGCGCTTCTTCTGGCCTCCACAATCAATCTCTCTCTCTCTCTCTCTCTCTCTCTCTCTCTCTCTCTCTCAATACACACACATACTCACTCACCTATACACACACATACTCACACACATATATGCACACAAAGCAAACTATTTATCTTAGACCTAATATGTATTTTATGTGAAAAGTTACCAAATGTCTAAGCAATCATGATATGTATATATACGTGGCAAAGCCCACAACTGTTGCCCACATTAGACGGTTCCAGTTAAATTTCACCCAGACAAGTATACTATCTTTTGAAAAATTAGTATAATTAAATTATAAGAAACGAGCAAAAGTATAGAAAAAAGACTAGTTTTGTGTCGTGTTTGCTTTCTCATAACCGCTATCATGAGGATGTTTGGTGAATGTAGGATATCTATCTTATTCTTAGAGAATAATTGATAGTAAAGGAATAATCTCAATGCCCCACATTTCAAACACATACCCCTTTAGTTTCGCGGAAAAAAAAGCTTGGTTTCAATCCCACCAATAGAGGTAAGGTACCGCTATATATCCAAAACTGTAGAGAATGTTCTGTAAGTGGGTTAACGACTTAACGTGCATTTTTTGTCAATCATCATTCTCCTTGTGGGTCAAACTCTCCAGGTGATCTTGTTCATATTAATAACAATGTTTGAAATACATGAATACGTAACACGGTGTTTTTTTGAGCGTGGTGAAAAGGAAGCCCAAGGGATCCAAAGTAGAGGAAATATTCAGTGATTTCTGTCTATTGAAACGACTGGTATAAGTCATGTGAAATTTGCATTTCTCATGATCCATTTGGTCTTTGATTTGAGATTCACCTCTTGTTTTTTGGCAAGAAATCACACAGTTCATGATTGTTGTTTACAGTTTTGGCCGTGTGAAAAATTGTCCAATTTAGATGAGCCAGTGAGTTTGCCTACAAATATTGATATGAAAAATATTTCTATAGATCTTAAGTCTCTCAAGCTATATTTAAAGAGGTTATAATTTAATTAAGAGCCCAAACAATTGGTTCTCCATGGCCTAACGTAATCTTTCAGAGAGCAATATAGACCATATTCGTTTACTGCTAGTTAGAAAACATAGCACTTGTCTTCTATATATTAAGGCCTTAACTTCTGGTTGCAAAATTGTCTGAATATTTTGGGGGACTTCCTAATTTATGTGACCATGAAAAGCTACTATTTCCATGGGAGTCTGATCAGAATCTACTAATGGGTGACGCAACATTCGTCATGCTTTGTTCATATAAGAAGCTCCTCCATCGTGTGAACACAACTCCACTCCCAAACCCCATCATTGAGCATGACACTGCATATACAGTAAGATAACCATGATCCAAAGAAGTCATGATCCTGAGGGCATTCATATTTTTGTGAGGGAATTGAGGGATTACTAGTGCTATTTGTATTATATTTTTTGGTATTAGTTATATTTACATTACGTTTAATATAATAACTATTCTTTGAGTACTGCTTCATTGTTTCCGTTTAGACCTAGTTCGAAATGAATTTCACTCTCATGCCATGATCTCAATAGAAGAGATATTTGGCTTTTTTAGTTTTTAGTGTTTGATTGCAGCCCAGAAATGAATGAGTGTTCTTCACAACTTGCTGACTCATTTGGAACAACGAGTATGTTTTCAACTTAAAAAGTCAGATTAAAGAAGGATAGAAGATATCAAGAAAGCTTCATGTTTAATGGAGGTTTGACCTGACCTGAGTCACCTGATCATCGCCGCTACATAGAAATAGAAGGTCCTGTGTATTTTCATCACTGTGAATAGTAGTTACTCTTTACTATATATCAATAAATCTCAGGTACATATCTTTCTCTAAAAAGTTCCTGCTAGCTTAACACCAATTTCACGTCAAAGTAAAGAGGGCGATCCATCCATCTTTTGTCATACATTTGAGTATAAAAATAGTTTCAACGAACTTAATACCATTTACATTATTCTTGAGAAACAGCCCTCTTGATATCTGATACTAGTGGTAATGCGATATCCTTCCCCATTCTCTGTGGTGATATGATCTAAGCCAAGTTCACGAGAAAATGATGGGTAACATGCAATGCAACAGATGAATATGCACTCCAGCACAAGCGCAGATTCTAGCGGTTACTCTCTGACATCACCTACCCACCTCCACAACCACTCCCTACTCCACCCTATAAATACCCACCAATCTGTACCAATTCAATTCAAACCAAGTCCTAGAAAAAAAAAAAACATTCTCCCATGGGCACTAGACTTGCTGGTGTTGCACTCCTATTACTATTAGGTGCAACAATATGTTGTACAGCAAGAACCCTCTTCACTTTTGAGGAATCTCCTTATGGTGCCGGCCACGGCATTGGCGGTGGTTACGGTGGTGGAGGTGGTGGAGCCGCCGGAGGCTCCGGTGGTGGAGGCGGTGGTGGCTCTGGCGGCGGTTATGGCATAGGCGGGCAATCTGGCCCTAGCTATGATGTCATAGGAAATCATGGCGCAGGACATGGTATTGGCGGTGGTAGTGGTGGTGGCGCTGGTTATGGTGCTGGAGGAGAACATGGCGGCGGCTCCGGTGGTGGCGGCGGCTCTGGTGGTGGGTATGGAGCCGGTGGGGATCATGGCATTGGCTATGGTGGTGGAGGCGGAAATGGTGGCGGTGGTGGATATGGAGCCAGTGGGGATCACAGTATAGGATATGGTGGTGGCGGCGGAAATGGCGGCGGCGGCGGTTATGGGGCAGGTGGGGATCACGGTATTGGATATGGTGGCGGTGGTGGTGGGGATATGGTGCGGTGGAAGTTCTGGTGGTGGTGGATATGGAGCCAGTGGGGATCACAGTATAGGATATGGTGGCGGTGGTGGTGGTGGATATGGAGCCAGTGGGGATCACAGTATAGGATATGGTGGTGGAGGTGGTGGTGGAAGCGGTGGTGGTGGTGGATATGGAGCCGGTGAGGACCACGGTATCGGATATGGTGGTGGAGGCGGAAGTGGTGGCGGAGGCGGCTATGGCGCCGGTGGGGACCACAGTATCGGATATGGTGGTGGAGGTGGTGGTGGAAGCGGTGGTGGTGGTGGATATGGTGCTGGTGGAGACCATGGCATTGGTTATGGAGGTGGAGGTGGTAGTGGAAGTGGCGGCGGTTACAGTGCTGGCGGAGAACAAGGTGGTGGAGGTGGTGGTGGAAGCGGTGGTGGTGGGGGATATGGTGCCGGTGGAAGTTCTGGTGGTGGTGGATATGCTCCTTGAGAAGATATTTGAAACTAGAACAGTCTTGATATCTTCTTTATAGAATATCAAGACGAATAATAAAATTTATGAGTAATATAATTGTTGTATCTTGCAGTTTCCTTTGTTAGTTTGTTACTCGCATAGCTATATGCTATGCATGTTTTGTTAGTTTGTTACTTGCATAGCTATATGCTATGCATGTTTGGTTTGTGCGTGTGGTTTGTTTCCGAAAATAATTATTGAATTGTTTCCAAGTGGCGTTGGTGAATCTAGTCCAAACTCTTTTTTTATCATAATGATTGTTTATTATCATGATCATTGGATTATCGTCACTTTAGTTTTGCATTTTCTCATGGAGATGCATTCTTTTTATTTTGTCACAGGAGATGCTTTATCCTAAGACACATCATCCTTCTCATGATCAAGTTGCTTTGGTTAGCAAAGGAAGCATTCCTCATAATTTGACAAGTGAGTACAAACTTATCAGCGGAGTTGGTTTCTAAATTCTAATGAACAATTACACGCAACATAACTAAAAGAACAAATTGCTTTTGTCATCAGTTCTTGCTTTAATCACTCATAGGATGTTTCTTCCAGCAAAAATTAAGTATCAAATTTATACTCCTATCATTCATATACACACATTAGTTCTCACTACTTGCTCTTTTCTCCTAAAGCAACATTTTAATTAGCATTGTATCCCTGCTCCCCTACTTATTATACTCTTCATTGAAATAATTAAATCTCGAGACAACTATGAACCTGGACTTGTCCTTGATTAATGACTCTCTATGTAACCTTCTATGCTTTCACTCTTCAACATTGGTCTATATCCACATTTATGGAGATTCATAAACCCATAAATTTCTCTGATATAACATTTCTCTTGCTCCTCTGATCTTCTTCCATTTTCTTTTTAAGTCCATGGAAGCAGTACAACAAATTCTCAAGCCTACATTGTCTATGTAGAAAAGCCCAACACAGCAAATTCCTGAGCTTAAGAGACTAAAGAAATTGGTACATGTCTTTCTTGGCCAACAGACTACGGAGAGGTGGTGGTGGAAGCGGTGGTGGTGGGGATATGGTGCGGTGGAAGTTCTGGTGGTGGTGGATATGGTGCTGGTGGAGACCATGGCATTGGTTATGGAGGTGGAGGTGGTAGTGGAAGTGGCGGTTACAGTGCTGGCGGAGAACAAGGTGGTGGAGGTGGTGGTGGAAGCGGTGGTGGTGGGGATATGGTGCGGTGGAAGTTCTGGTGGTGGTGGAAGCGGTGGTGGTGGGGATATGGTGCGGTGGAAGTTCTGGTGGTGGTGGATATGCTGCTGGTGGGGACCACATCGGATATGGAGGTGGTGGAGGAAATGGTGGCGGCTATGGTGCTGGTGGGGACCACATCGGATATGGAGGTGGTGGAGGAAATGGTGGCGGCTATGGTGCTGGTGGAGACCATGGCATTGGTTATGGAGGTGGAGGTGGTAGTGGAAGTGGCGGTTACAGTGCTGGCGGAGAACAAGGTGGTGGAGGTGGTGGTGGAAGCGGTGGTGGTGGTGGATATGGTGCTGGTGGAGACCATGGCATTGGTTATGGAGGTGGAGGTGGTAGTGGAAGTGGCGGCGGTTACAGTGCTGGCGGAGAACAAGGTGGTGGAGGTGGTGGTGGAAGCGGTGGTGGTGGTGGATATGGTGCTGGTGGAGACCATGGCATTGGTTATGGAGGTGGAGGTGGTAGTGGAAGTGGCGGCGGTTACAGTGCTGGCGGAGAACAAGGTGGTGGAGGTGGTGGTGGAAGCGGTGGTGGTGGGGGATATGGTGCCGGTGGAAGTTCTGGTGGTGGTGGATATGCTCCTTGAGAAGATATTTGAAACTAGAACAGTCTTGATATCTTCTTTATAGAATATCAAGACGAATAATAAAATTTATGAGTAATATAATTGTTGTATCTTGCAGTTTCCTTTGTTAGTTTGTTACTCGCATAGCTATATGCTATGCATGTTTTGTTAGTTTGTTACTTGCATAGCTATATGCTATGCATGTTTGGTTTGTGCGTGTGGTTTGTTTCCCGAAAATAATTATTGAATTGTTTCCAAGTGGCGTTGGTGAATCTAGTCCAAACTCTTTTTTTTTTATCATAATGATTGTTTATTATCATGATCATTGGATTATCGTCACTTTAGTTTTGCATTTTCTCATGGAGATGCATTCTTTTTATTTTGTCACAGGAGATGCTTTATCCTAAGACACATCATCCTTCTCATGATCAAGTTGCTTTGGTTAGCAAAGGAAGCATTCCTCATAATTTGACAAGTGAGTACAAACTTATCAGCGGAGTTGGTTTCTAAATTCTAATGAACAATTACACGCAACATAACTAAAAGAACAAATTGCTTTTGTCATCAGTTCTTGCTTTAATCACTCATAGGATGTTTCTTCCAGCAAAAATTAAGTATCAAATTTATACTCCTATCATTCATATACACACATTAGTTCTCACTACTTGCTCTTTTCTCCTAAAGCAACATTTTAATTAGCATTGTATCCCTGCTCCCCTACTTATTATACTCTTCATTGAAATAATTAAATCTCGAGACAACTATGAACCTGGACTTGTCCTTGATTAATGACTCTCTATGTAACCTTCTATGCTTTCACTCTTCAACATTGGTCTATATCCACATTTATGGAGATTCATAAACCCATAAATTTCTCTGATATAACATTTCTCTTGCTCCTCTGATCTTCTTCCATTTTCTTTTTAAGTCCATGGAAGCAGTACAACAAATTCTCAAGCCTACATTGTCTATGTAGAAAAGCCCAACACAGCAAATTCCTGAGCTTAAGAGACTAAAGAAATTGGTACATGTCTTTCTTGGCCAACAGACTACGGAGATGCCTTGTGTATATGTCTGTTTGTGTGTTAACGGGTCGGGTTTGATAGGTTCTGGAGACATTTAAGATCCGAATCTGAAATCCCTGCGCATTTGCTTTATAAATCCTTTTGGATTTGTATCCTCAAACACATTATATTACATCAAAACCCCCTGTTGACAAGTCAAATATCAGAAAATGGCAGTTCCAAGTCCAAACTAGTTGGTATTGTGATGAAATGTGATCGGCAGAGTTTATCAGAAAAGGACACGCCAGTTCCGAGCTTCATGAGGCCAGTGTTGAAGTTTGCTTTGGCTGGGCATAACTTCAAACAGGTTGGTGCATTCTTGGCTGATGAAAAATTGGACTTTTGCGCCGATTGTTGACAAATGTGAGGTTTTCGACTTGTTTACTGATGTGAGTCTTGGTTGGAATGGCAATTGGGAGGAGAGAGGAGGATAAGGAGATGTTGGAGCATTTGTTAAAGGCTGGGGCTATTGTAATTGTATTGATAGCTCACAGGCGAATTCAATATACCAGATTTTGATATTATTAAGTATATAAAAAGGTGGTTTTTGGAATTGGATGTTTTTGGGTGGGAATGTTGTAATGATGGCACAGGCGCAAAATTTGATTAAGGCTGGGGTTGATGGGTTGAGAGTGGGAATAGGTTCTGGTCCTGTTTGTACTACTCGGGAGGTTTGTGCTGTTGGGAGAGTGATGCAGGACAATCATGGACTGTCCATAAAAAAAAGATCTATTAGAATAATTTTAATTTTAGTAATATTTGATTTGATTCCATGTAATCTATTATTTTAGTTAGGATTTCTTAAGAATTTGATTTTGAGATCTCTTTCTAGTTTAGTTAGGATTTTATTTCATTGCATCTTCTAGTTTTGTTAGGTTTTGATTTGATTAGGATTTTAATTCGTTTCCTTTACTGTTTAGATACTTCTTTTTTAATAAATAAGAGATGTAATTTTCCACGAGTAATGGACATTGATGAATAAAAAATTTGAATTTAAGAAATCTCTCTTGAGCATGTGAGGTGTTCTTGGCATGTGATTTGCCTTTTTTTGGAGTGTGAAGTGCTTGGGTGTGAGGCCCCTAGGTGTGAGGCCTAGCTAGTTATCCAATCTCCTCTGTACAAATTCCAACGCCCTTTCCACCTTTATCTATTGCAACCAGTCCCACCTATTCGACCAACAAATGGTCCCAAAATCCCACAAATAGCCGAAACTCCACTGTTTGGGCACTGTTCATTCTGTGAATAGTAATTATACTGTTTGTCCTCAAACACTAGCAATAATTATTCTTCGTCATGGATTTCAACATTATTCCACCAAGCCGTTGACGATTCCTCACCTCCAGATTGAAGCGCTCGCTCCGCTCCCCATTAGAAAGAACAGGTCAATTTTGTCTATTTAATGTTGAGATTGATTTTTTAGTAGATTGTATAATACGAGTTGAGCTAGACTCTTGTTAATAGTATCCAATCTATCAATATTATCAATCCAAACCTAAAGTTCTGATTCTTAAATTGAAAATTTGCACCACTGGATGTGGTGTAATGCACATGTATTACCTATAAACAACTGTTTTATTGACTTCAATGTCGTTTAATTATGTATACAGGGACAAAACCTTAAGCAACTTTATGAAAATTCTGAAACACTGATATTGATGACATATAACGCATAGGTAAAATATGATGAAATCCTTTGATTTTTATTTCTTTATAGTTGATGTGTAGCAATCATCTAACAGTACGGATTTTCAATTTTAAAATCAAAATTTCAAATTAAGATTGATAGTATCCACATTTTGCATACTTAGTAGTGTACGTCAACTTATATAATATCTTGAGTTATTAGGTATTCTTAATATTATGTCATCAATATGTCAAAGAGCTACAAATTTGGGAAATCCCTTGAGTTAAGTCGTCGTGTTTTCAGTATAGAGGTCATTTGTGTAGCACCCATGACGATGTATATTGATTCAGAGTGATGTTAAACTTATTTTGATTGCTGTAGGCTTCAGCAGCGTATAAGATTGCTTCTGAAATCAATGCTACAATTACTAATGGAACTTGAACATATAACACATTGTCGTAGTTCTCTTAATATTCACTTGATGTATGTTCTCTTGCAGTGAATGTCACAATGTCGAAACGGTGCTGATTTGTACCGAAAAAATGAATTAAATCACACTTATGTAAGGGTGAGTGTTATACCCTTGGAAAATTACCAAGTCTAATGAGAGTCTCAAAAAGCAGCCATGTGTAAAGACTAGCTGGTCGCCTCTGAATGCATTTGCAAACATGACTCGGGTACTAAGATAGTTGACTTGCCTCCTGACCCAAATCCGAGATGAAAGGCGTGACCGACCAGTGATTTGTTAGATGACCGGTCCGAGACAAAACACGTTCGCCACTCGGACCTCGCAATGCACGTCTTGAATAGTGGGACGGCCTGCCAAACATCGTTAGGGGTCACATCGCATTTAACGCATGAATAGTTAGGGCCCACACTTCGCCGTCCAGTCGCCATCAGTATTAATGCGACGTCAGAGTCGACCTTTCGAGCCAGAGCCTTCAAAGCTCCTCGTTAGTCCATTTATTGTTGTGAGGACGCCCTGACCAATCAACTGCCGACGAATGTAAAGCATGATCTGACCCATCACTGAACGGACCCGACCAAATTGTCAACGTGCCCCCATAAACCCTCTATTCATAGCGGTAACTTCTCCCTCCCCAAGGTACGCGATTCTTCCTAGAAGCAAGTCAACAAGGCTATGCTCTATTTCTCTCTTCAGATGAATAAGTTCGGTCACTGACTTGAGCGTTGGAGGGCACACCAGAGGAAACAACCTCCAGGACCTCTAACCTCTGTTACCTATGTAGAGAATTACAGTCCAAGATTCGGAGCAGGAGCGTTTACCATCAAAGGTGATTAAGGGACCCTCAAATCAATCTCATCTTCACTAAACCACACGCTAATTTCCTACATAAACAGTGAGTTATGTTGGTCTTCGGCTTTTGAAATCAAATTGACAGTTTCCATTATGCTAGTTCAGCTCTTATAACATTTTTATTTCTCTTTATGTGCTCCTCCCAATGTTTTTGCTTCTAAATATGCTCATCCAAACCAAGTCCTCTGTGAAAAAGTTTATCTTGTCCTAGAAAGTTTATGATAATATCTGTTGTGCATATATGATTGATTGATGAAAATTCTGTATTGTGAAATTTTGAAAATTTTATGGCAGTTGTATTCTGTGTTGATGTGTCTTACAGGAAGACCAATCTTGTATTTTGTGTTGGCCCTTTTGTGCCTATCTTGTGCTGATTCTTTCATGCGTGTTAGAATATTAATATATAATCCTCAAGTCCTCAACCATCACAATAACTTAGGAGTTTGGTGTAATTGGTTAGAGAGACATTAATATGTTATCAAAGCAACCAATGTTCGAATCTCACTGACCACGAATTTAATATGGATTTAAAAAAAATTGACATCGTTGCGTGAGACTAGGTTTCAGCCCATTAAGGGCCAGTTTGGTATTGCTTTTTTGAGGGTGCTTCTGCTTATTTTTTTAAGAAGCACCCAATAATGATGTTTGGTGATTTTTTTAGGATGCTCATTGAAACTGTTTCTATTTTTAAGGGAGTGCTTCTAGAAGCAATTTGAGGATGCTTCTTAAGACAACTTCTGCTTTTTTAAAGTTTATATGTCATATACCTTTTATCTTTTAACAATGATAATTAAGCACAGTTCTACCAAACATCTTAACTGCTTTTTAAGTAATTTTTTGATATTTGATTACCAAACTACTATTTTCAACAGCTTACATAAGTTACTTCTATAAGCTACGTTTATAAGAAACTTATTATACGCTCCAGCAATACCAGACTAGCCTTAAAAGGGCGCTCAACTTGCGGGGGCATATTAGAATATAAAAATATAATCCTCAACCCTTACCATAACTTTGAATTTTTAGTGTAATGGTTAGAGGGACTTAGTATAAGATGATATCAGAGCAACCCAAGTTCAAATCCCACCAGCCACAAATTTAAAGTGATTTTTCTAAAAATTGACACTGCTATGTAAATCTCAACCTGCAAGGGCAAGTTAGAATATTTAAATATAATTCTCGACCATTACCATGATTTAAGAATGTGCAAATTAGGCTGGCTCTTCATGCACAAATTAGATAGCTCATTATGACGATCTATGCACTCTCATCTTCTTATCAAATCGATATTTTAGTACTTTATTCCTGAGAGCCTAAGTCTTTGCGGTTAAAGTTGCATCCGAATTCAATCTATTGCATGTAGTGCATATCATATCTCACTTCTCATTGTTAATGATACAAAAGCCAAGATCAAATGCGAAAAACATTTATTTTGATTTCAGGAGATGGAAATATTTACATCTCCTGCTGCTAAGTGTTCTGGGTAAATTTCTTTTAATCCAAGAACATCTTCATCGGACAGCCATTGTCGACATTATCCTTACTTTTGTCTATAAGTCATACAGATATAATGGATTGTCTATAAGTCATGCAGAAATAATGGATTGTCTTACCTATATTTTTCAATGCTTGCGCTTTTTCTTGGAAATATTTTCTGATGGTGTTATAGTATTGCTCTTTTTTATCCTTCAGTATGAAATATGAGGCTTCGCTTTACCAGGGCGGTGACCGAGTTAACAAGTATAGAGGCATGGGCTTTCTTGAAGCTGTGACAAAGTGGATTCATGCCTGGTACTTAGGTGACACATTAAAGCTCAATGTTACCCAGGGAGTTGTTGGGGCTGTCACTGACAAAGGGTCAGTGTTGAAGTTTATTCCTGACGCAATGCAAGTTGTCAAACAAGGATTCCGAGATCTTGGTGCATCACCTTTGCAGTCTGCTCACAATCTTCTAGATCAGGAAAGCTAAGATTTGAGACCATTTGGGATATGTATGTAAAATTCTTTTTGTTTTTTTTGAATGTTATTCATTTTTGTTTGTTCTTGCAGTGGCTGTAGTGCGGTGCTTTTCATGTAGCTTGTTTTGTTATAAATATTTTAGACAGTCTCATCCTTTTTCTGTTCTTTATTTAAGTATATGCTTAGCTCATAATCTTTCTCAAATACAGATCTTAATTAAGATCAAAAAGTGAAAATTTATGCTTACTTCTGTTTTCAATCAGGATACAAAATTATGCATTTTCAGGGATGACAGTTTTTCTACTCATCTGGCATTACATTTTCAAATTTTGCGAGCACATAATTTTTATTTATTTTGTGATTAATTTATGAAGTAAAAGTCTATTTTTGAGGGGCATGTGTTCGAGATGGCCGTATTTTCTTAAAAAAGAAATTAATTTTGAAATCAGTTTTGTTGTTTAAAAGAAAATTTTAAATGCATTGAGGTCCATAACTTGTTTGGATAATATAATCTATCTTGTTTTCTAGGTTAGAACAGGCACTGTACAAGTCGAAGGAGGGGTTCATGGATTAGTGTTATATCAAAACACCCTTCTGAGGACTACAAGAGAGAGCATATTTCTTGAAATCACAACTGCGATCATGGCAAACATGCCAGTTTGGTCAAAACCAAGATCCTTCAAGCTAATATGTGGACCTTTTGAGACTGAGAATCCAACGTAGACCTGTGAGTTTATTGTTTCAATTTATTTATTAAATAAGACCGATTAAGTTATAGCTATATTCATTTCCTTCCCTATGAGCTGTGTACCTAGAGAGCTTTATAATGTGGGATAAAGTTTATGCTTGTTCCTTGCGTCACAGATCAGTGGCTCAAATTGTCATTAGATAATTAATTTCCAAGTAATTATAATTTCTATTCTCCATGTTTTTCTGAATTTTTACAGGTGGCATATTCGTGGATAGAAATCTGTAAAAATTTCAATCTGCCTCCTTCGCTCACTCACTCTCAATGGTGTTCTAGTTAGCATGCTCTTCTTTTTACTGAAAAGCAAGTAGAGCTTTCCTTCTCTCTCATTTTTTTCTCAAGATGAAGTTAGTTGATTTCAGTATCTCTTACATATTGAATAAGATTGTTGCATATATTTTTTGCATATTTCTTGATTGATTGATCAATTTAACATTGATACTGCTGAGATGTTGGCACTTGGCAGAGAGCGCAGCTCAATGCATGCTCATGCATTTGGATTCTATCCACTTACAAAGCATTGCATTGTTTGAGACGAATTCGACACTGTAAGTCTTACATGTGATGCCTGAATGTGACCTTGTTTATTTGTTGGGTATACTTATATAATGTTTAATGAAGTTAGGCTTGATTTATTGTGTTTATTTAGATAATATACCCGTGATTTCTTGTAGGGTTATGATAGCACTCGGAATAATTTTATTTGTGTGTTCATTTTCCAAGGATGTGTATAGGAGATTATCTATTGGTCTATTAGGAAACTTCAGAGTTAACATGCAGAACTATTTTTACTGCATAGACAGTAGATTTGGGCAAATGCTCGTGTGCAATGATGGCTAAAGTTTATGGATTGACTATCAAAAGAGGAGTTGAGATTGCATATATACCAATATCTAAAACGCCAACGCCAAAACCACTGCCATGCCTTTGGCACCCTGCGAAATATAGATCCTAGTAGAATGCCCCACATGTGAGCGAGGTGTTCTGAGTCGTACAAGGAGACATACAAGGAGACAGTGGAAATCTCCAAACTTATCCCTCTTTATGGTTCAAAACACTTCACTCTCTTGTAGAGTCGTCTGTTAGAATTTTTACTCATCATCGTGGCCCCCTCTGGCACCAGAACATGGACTGCACCGTAAGCTCCGGTTTCTGTAGTGTAGAGGGCTCTAGAAGAAGAGAATAAGAGTCAAAGTGTGACAAGTTCACTAGTAGTAGCTAGTGTTGTGTGGTATCAAGGTAAGGGGTGATGGGTATTTATAGGGTTTGGGAATGAGGTTGTGGGCTCAAAAAGTGCAAAGTGAGGATTGACTTTTGTGCATTGGAGTGTCGAAGGGCACATGGTGTGAGTGGCCCAGAGCTTCCAACGTTCTCTAGTGTTGTAGATGTTGCCATTCTTCTGGCTTCCACAATCTATATCTCTCTCTACACAAATCTACACACACACTAACTATTCATCTTAGACCTATTATGTATTCTATATGATCAAAAGTTATCAAATGGCTATGTAATCATGACATATATCGTGATATGCATAGAAAATCCCACAACTGCTGATCTAATTACTATATAAGTTTCACTCAAATTCATTCTTTTAATATTTGTGGAATTACATTGTGAGAAACAAGCAAAATTATATAAAAGGACTTAATTCTGTGCTGCGTTTGCTTTTCTCATAACCTGTCATGAGTGTGTCTGGTGAATGTAGGATATGTATCTTATCGTTAGAGAAAAATCGGTAGTAAGTAATAATCTCAATGCCTCACATTTAAAAGATATATACCTTTAGTTATGCAGAAAAAAGCTTGGTTTCAATCCCACCAAAAGAGATAAGGTAACACTATGTATCCAAAATTGTTGAGAATGTTCTGTAAAGTGGGTTAGCGTGCATTTTTTGTCAATCATCATTCTCCTTCTGGGTCAAACTATCCATGTGATCTTGTTCAAATCAATAACAATGTTTGAAATAGATGAACATGTAACATAGGTGTTTTTTTTTTCATGAGAAATTTGCATTTTTCATGATTAGTTTCATCTTTGATTCATGATTCGCTCGTGTTTGGAAGAATTCACGCACGTTAAGATTGTTTTCCCCTGAGAAAAATGTCCAATTTAAACGAGCCTGTGAGTTTACCTACAATATAATGAAGCTAGTGAAACAAGACACTTGATACCGATATGAAAATATTTATAGAAATCAGTCTGCCAGTCTACAAAGATCAATGTAGACAATATTCATAAAATACTAGTTAACAAATGTAGCATTTGTGTCTATATACTTATGCCTTAACTTCTGGTTGCAAAATTATCTAAATATGTTTGGAGACATCCTAATTTATTGTCCGTGAAATACTACTACTTCAGTGGGAGTATCATCAAAGTCTACGATAGGACGATGCAACTTTTATCATGCATTGTTCATATAAGAAGCTTCTCCATCGTGTGAACACAACTCCACTCCCCAAACCCCATCAGTGAGCATGACACTGCATATACAGTAAGATAAGCATGATCGATCATGAGGGCATTCATATTTTTGTGAGGGAATTAAGAGATTATTAGTTGTATATGAATTATATTTTATGGTGTTATCTATATTTACATTACGTTTATAATGATTAGATGGATCATGCTAGCTTCTTCGTAAAACTACGGCAGAGACCTCATGACAACAATTCTTTGGATAGTGCATCATTGCTGGACATAGAAATGAATTTCAAACTTATTGCGCAATCTCAATAGAAGAGAGGTTCATGCTTGTTAGTGTTTGCTTGCAACGCAGAAATGAATGACTAGTGTCCATCCCAACTTGCTGACTCATGGAATGGAATTCAACGAGTATGTTTTCAGCTCAAAAAAATCAGACGAAGAAGATATTAGGAGTTTTTCATGTTTAACGGAGTTGTGACTTGATCATCACCACTTGCATAGAAGTCGAAGGACCTATGTATTCTCTTCAATTTGAATATTAGTTACTTTTTTTAATAAATTTCAAAGTAGATGTCTTTTCTAAAAAAATGGTTCCCGCTAGCTTAACACCAATTGCACCGCCTCAAAGTCGAGAGGGTGATCCCATCTTTGTCATGCATTTGAGTATAAGAATAGTATCGAAAACTTAATACAATTAACATTAGAGAAACAACCGGTATTGCAATATCCTTCCCTATTCTCTGTGGTGAGATGATCTTAGGCCAAGTTCATGAGAAAATGATGGTAACATGCAATCCAACAAATGAATATGCACTCCAGCACAAACGCAGGTTCTAAGCGGTTACTCTCTATGACATCCCAATACAACCCCTACCCATGTGCTCCCTCCACAACCACTCCCCCTACTCTCCACCCTATAAATACCCACCAATCTGTACCAATTCAATTCAAACCAAGTCCTAAAACATTCTCCCATGGGCACTAGACTTGTGGGTTTTGCACTCCTACTACTATTAGGTGCAACAATATGTTGTACAGCAAGAACCCTCTTCACTTTTGAGGAATCTCCTTATGGTGCCGGCCATGGCATTGGCGGTGGTTACGGTGGTAGAGCTGCCGGAGGCTCCGGTGGTGGAGGCGGCAGTGGCTCTGGCGGCGGTTATGGCAATGGCGGGCAATCTGGCCCTAGCTATGATGTCATAAGAAATCATGGCGCGGGATATGGTATTGGCGGTGGTAGTGGTGGTGGCGCTGGTTATGGTGCTGGAGGAGAACATGGTGGCGGCTCCGGTGGTGGCGGCGGGTCTGGTGGTGGGTATGGAGCCGGCGGGGATCATGGCATTGGCTATGGTGGTGGAGGCGGAAATGGCGGCGGTGGTGGATATGGTGCTGGTGGAGACCACAGCATTGGCTATGGTGGTGGAGGCGGAAATGGCGGCGGTGGTGGATATGGAGTAGGTGGGGATCACGGTATAGGATGATGTGGTGGTGGCGGAAATGGTGGCGGTGGCGGCTATGGAGCCGGTGGGGACCACGGTATCGGATATGGCGGTGGTGGTGGGGCTGGTGGTGGCAGTGGATATGCTGCCGGTGGGGACCACGGCATTGGATATGGAGGTGGTGGAGGAAATGGTGGCGGCTATGGTGCCGGTGGGGACAACGGGGTCGGCTATGGAGGCGGCGGAGGAAGCGGTGGTGGTGGTGGATATGGTGCTGGTGGAGACCACAGCATTGGTTATGGAGGTGGAGGAGGAAGTGGAAGCGGTGGCGGTTACAGTACTGGTGCAGAACACGGTGGCAGAGGTGGCGGTGGAAGCGGTGGAGGTGGCGATTATGGTGCCGGTGGAAGTTCCGGTGGTGGTGGATATGCTCCTTGAGAATATATTTGAAACTAAAGCAATCTTGATATCTATATAGAATATCAAGATGGACAATAAAATTTTATGAGTATAATTGTTGTGTCTTGTCATTTCCTTCGTTAGTTTGTTACTCGCATAGCTATATGCTATGCATGTTTGTTCTCTGTGTGTGGTTTGTTTTCCTATAACTGTTGAATTGTTTCCAAGTTGCTCTGGTGAATCTAATCCAAACTTATTTTTCTCATAATGATTGTTATACTCCCATGATCATTGAATAATCATCAATTTTGTGTGCCAATTTCTCATGGCCATGCCTTCTCTTTATTTTATTAGGGGAGATGCCTTATCCTAAGCTCTAACACCAAAACACAATAGTATTGTACACATTATCCTTCTAATAATCAAGCTGCTTTGATCAGCAAAAGAAGAAGCATTTCCTCATAATTTGACAAGTAAGAATCGTTAAAATTAATATAAACTATAATCCTCGACTGACCAAAACTTCTGAGAATTATAGGGATAATTTAAGATTTATCAGACCAAGCTATGAGCATTTATTTTAATGATTTTCTAAAATTGATACGGTTTCACTATAAAAGGGCTGCTCAACCCGCTGAATGCTTTTTATGGGTCGTAATAAACCCAACTCACGCAGTCAATTTTAGAAAATTCGCTTAAAATTCGTGGCCGGTGGGATTTGAACCCGGGTTGCTCTGATACCATCTTAAATTTAGTCCCTCTAACCATTAGACCAATACTCCGAAGTTGTGGTGAAGATCAAGGATTGTATTTTTATATTGATTCTAACATGCCCCCGCAGGTTGAGTGCCCTTTTAATGGGCCGAAATCTGGACTCACGCAGCGGTGTTAATTACCATCTTAAATTTAGTCCCTCAAACATTAGACCAAAACTCCGAAGTTATGGTGAGGGTCGAGAATTATAGCTTTATATTAATTCTAATATGCCCCCGTAGTTGAACGCCCTTTTTTATGGGCTGAAACCTGGATTCACGTAGCGGTGTCAATTTTTAGAAAATCCACATAAAATTCGTGGCCGGTGGGATTTGAACCTCGGTTGCTTTGATACCATTATAAATTAAGTCCCTCTAACCATTACACCAAAACTCCGAAGTTATGATGAGGATCGAGGATTATAGTTTTATATTAATTCTAACAAGAACAAACTTTGCTTCTAATTGAGTTTAGTTTCTTATGAACAATACGTGTAACTTAATTAAAATGAAGACAGTGGGACATTGATCTGCTCTTCAATTTACATCTTCCATTAACAGTTGGCATAAAATTATCTTTCATTATTCACGCATAGGATGCTTTCTTCCGATATTAGAATAACATGCCAATTAAATTTGTACTATTCCTATTATACATATACATATATACATACATTATTTTTAACTTCTTGCTCGTTAATCCTAAAGCAACATTTTCATATACATTGGATCCCTGATCCCTGCTTATCATCCTCCTTTTTTTTTTAAATTCAAATACGAACCTAAAGTGTCATAGATCCTATATAACCCTTACTATTCCTTTTCTCTTTGCACTAGTATCCACTTAAATGGAGATACATAAACCCATTAATTTCTCTCATCTAAACTTTTTCCTGCTCTTCTTATCCTCTTCCTTTCTCTATGAAGCCCATGGAAACAACACAACAAAATCCCAAGCCTACATTGTCCATGTACAAAAGCCCAAACACACCAAATTCCTCACCTTCAGAGACCGAAGAAATTGGTACAGGTCTTTCTTGCCCAACGCAACCAGACTCCGGTGAGCCTCGGATGATCTACACTTATCGACACGTTATCAGTGGCTTCGCCGCTATCCTGACACCTGAAGAACTGCGAGTGATGAAATCTAAACGAGGAGTACTAAGCGTGCATCCTGAACATGAGTGCGAACTCCGAACAACCTACAGCCCGAAGTTCCTGGGCCTGAGCCGGTGGGCTGGACTGTGGCCCGACTGTGATCATGGTGGAGGTCAAATAATCGCCATGCTCGATACAGGAATCAAGTACAACCACCCTTCATTCGACGACCAGCAGATGTCCCCACCTCCACCACCACAGAAATGGAGAGGCAGGTGTTACTGGCGCAGCGGCGGATGCAACAAGAAGACCATTGGTGCAATCGGCTTTCACTGGGGACGAGTGGCTTCGCCATTAGATACCGACGGGCATGGGACCCACACGGCTAGCATAGCTGCTGGGAGCTTCGTCGAAGATGCCAATGTCCTTGGCTATGCCAAAGGCACAGCATCAGGGTTAGCACCCGGAGCTCACCTTGCAGTCTACAAAGTATTACCGGGCACGTCGATATATATACTCAGAGGTATAAATCAAGCTATTCGTGATAGGGTAGACATACTCTCAATGTCTATAGGCTTTGGCAAAGCTAACGCAGTGCGGAAGTAAAAACCTCAGAATCCACCAAGGGTTGTTATCTGAATCCACAAAGAACGATCTCCGAATCTACGAAGAGTTTCGAGTCCACGAAGAAAATATAATAAAAAAAATTTATTTGATAAAAAGTTATGCCTCTAGGGCTTACAAGACTCTGTTTAAATAGAAAATAAACAAGACTCCTAATATAACTCGAACTTTACTAAAAATAAAAACAAGACTTCTAATTGACCCGAACTTTGCCAAAAATAGAAATAAGAAAACTATCCTCAAAAGACTCCCTATGATTAGGGAAGTTAATCGGTCAAATTTGGAATCAAACCGGATTTGCTTCCTAATCGAAACAGTCTCCTAAAACATTACCAAAAATAGTAAAAAACTGATAAAAACCTTGATATCTCTCAAACCGGAAGGAATTTGGCAAAATGGACGGCGGAAAACCGAACGTAGGTAGGTTTGGTTGACTCCGTCTAGAAAAAATACGCGATTTAAAAAAAAATTCGTCCAATTTCGACTTACGGTTTGAAAATTATGACCTGTTCTTCGTTGCAAGCTATTTTCCTCGGCCGGGTCCGCGTTTGGGCTTGTGGCGGTCCCGTTTCTCCATGAATATGTCCGCAACGCGTTCTACCTCAAAACCTTTAAGATTTGCCTGGGATGACATAGCAATCGGATCTTTTGCGGCCATGGCATCGGGGATTGTCCCCATTCAGTCAGCGGGAAATAATGGGCCTTTTCCGAGTGGAGTCGACGGAACTCCATGGATCTTAACAGTTGGATCGAGTGTTATGGATAGAAGGATAAGAGCGATTGTAAAGCTCGGAGATGACCGAGAATTCTTTGGAGAATCGGCTTATCAGCCAGATAATTTCGCTCCCACTCAGTTTCCTTTGATATATCCTCATGACATCTTGAGGACCGAGGATTCAAGGAAATGTCAGGGTAACTCTCTGAAATTGATCGACATCAAAGGTAAGATCGTGCTATGTGAGGCTACTGGGAATTATACCGAGAATGTGGAAGCAAGTGATCTGGTTAAAAAGGCTGGAGGCGTCGCAGTTATAATTATGGGCCAAGAGTTGCAAGGAAAGCGAACGGATTCTGATGCTCATCTCCATCCAGCTTCTCGTGTCTCCTACAGCGACGCAGTCGAAATTACAGAATATGTCCTCCGGACTTCAAATCCAACCGCAGCGATAAAATTCAACGGAACTCAATTTGGTGATCGCCCTGCACCTGCTGTATCCTCCTTTTCGAGTCGAGGCCCTAACCTCTTTAACGGTAACATCATAAAGCCTGACGTTATTGCCCCCGGTTCGAACATTCTAGCTGCTTGGCCAACTGAAGTTGGTCCGAATCATACTGGCACCGATAAGACATTTATCATGCTAAGTGGAACTTCTATGGCTGCACCTCATGTGTCGGGGATTGTGGCTACGCTCAAGCACAATCATCAAGATTGGTCGCCTGCTGCCATTAAATCAGCGATCATGACAACTGCATACACAAAGGATCGTGATGGTAACCCGATAAAAGATCAATACGATGGTAAAGATGCTGGAGTTTTCACTACGGGATCAGGTCATGTGGATCCAGTAGCAGTTAACGAACCGGGTCTGATCTATGATATCGCATGGCGTGATTACATCCGATATCTCTGTGGGATGAAACTTAGTGATGGTCAAGTGACAACGATTGTCGGTTGTTCAGTTACGTGTTCTACAATTCAAGCCATTGATGCTGAACAATTGAATTATCCTTCGATTTCGGTGTATCTTGGTGCGAAATCAACGACGAAGATTGTGAATCGAACAGTGACGAAAGTGGGTGATGCTAACTCTGTTTATATAGTGAAGGTTGATAATCCAAAGGGGGTTGATGTGGATGTTTACCCTAATACACTTCGATTCAGTAATCTTTTATTAGGGTATACACTAAAGCAAAACCAAAAGACCTCAAAACTCATCAGAGTTTGCCACATAGGATTCCTCCTTCACAAATTATTTTGACACGTGGACAATGATCTTAGCCGTCCATTTTAAAACAATTTCAAATTTATTTTAACCGCTCAAAATTTCAAATTCAAATCATATCAAAACAAAAATTTCCATAATAACAAGAACCGAAATAATTTTAACAATTTCGGATATGTAATATATTTCGAAATCGATTTATATGGGAAATCGATTTATATGGTAAATCCGATTTTGAATATATATAACTATCTATTTTATAACTACCTAATATCTTTTTTAATTTAAATCAAAACCTAAGTTTAGGGAAATCTCTGATATTTAGTATTCCTACCTAATTTATTTTACCAAATATCTTTTCATTTAAAGCAAAACCGAAATGTATGGCAAATTTCGGATATTTAGCATAACCGAAATATATTACTACCTAATTTATTATTGCAAAATATCTTTTCAATTTAAGCCAAACCGAAATTTATCATCTCCATTTTCATGCATTTGATTTGAAAAAATGAATAAAATGTTCATTTAGAAATCTTTTCCGGCTAATTTTAGTTTGTAATATTTTATGATTTGAAAACAAAATTTTACATTATTTTTGTTATATTTTTGGATTTTAATTATTTTTCTAATGTTATAGGTAATTGATCTACATTTTAGAAGAGTGAGGTTGCAACGGATACATCAAACGAGGTAAATAATTAAATTTGGGCGAAATAATTTTTATTTTTTAAATTTATTTGTTATATTTATTTCGGATTTTTACATTTTTGTATATTAATTTTTTATTTCACATTTTTAATAATAATTATTTTTATATTTTCAGAATCTTACGTAATTTCATTTATTTTTTGTTGAGTGCAGTGATCAACTCCAATCATATCATTCATCTCATGGATCTATAATCAGAATAGATCAAACGAGGTAATTAATTATTTTTGGTGAAATAATTTTACTTTTTTACATTTTAGTTGTTATATTTCTGATTTTATCATTTTTGAATATTAATTGTTGTTGTATTTCGGATTTTTACATTTGAAAATATAAATTGTTGTTAAATTTTTGAATATTTATCATTTTATCAAACGAGGTAATTGTATTTTTGTTGAGTGCATTACTTTTTATCATTTTTGAACATAAATTGTTGTTATATAATTATTATATTAATTAATTTTGTTTTTCATATAATTTTCTAGATTAGATATTGATTTTGGCTTTTTGAAAATATTTTTGAAAATTATTTTTACAACTTTCAGTTATAATTTCTGTTTTTAAAATAAAAATATGTTTAGATAAATTTTAGATATTGATTTTAAGTTTGTTTGAAAATGCTTTTACAAAAATAATTATATAATTATTATATTATTTAATTTCGGTTTTCATAAAATTTTTATATTAGATATTGATTTTCGGTTCTTTTGAAAATATTTCTTGAAAATTATTTTTACAAAAATTCAGTCATAATTTTGTTTTTAAAATAAAAATATGTTTAGATAAATTTTAGATATTGATTTTCAGTTTGTTTGAAAATATTTTCATAAAATATTTTTACAACAATAATTATATAATTATTATATTATCTAATTTCGGATTTCATATAATTTTTAGATTAGATATTGATTTTCTATTATTTTTGAAAATTATTTTTACAAATATTACAGTTATAATTTCTGTTTTTAAAATAAAAATATGCATAATTTCGGTTTTTAAAATAAAAATTATTTTTAGATATTGATTTTCAGTTTGTTTGAAAATAGTTTCATAAAATATTTTTACAACAATAATTATGTAATTATGATATTAATTAATTTCGGTTTTCATATAATTTTTAGATTAGATATTGATTTTCTATTTTTGAAAATGAATTTTATAATATATATTTATTTTCGCTTTTTTGAAAATTATTTTTACAAATATTTCAGTTATAATTTCAGTTTTTAAAATAAAAATATGTTTAGATAAATTTTTAGATATTGATTTTCAGTTTGTTTGAAAATATTTTCATAAAATATTTTTACATCAATAATTATATAACTATTATATTAATTAATTTCGGTTTTCATATAAATTTTGGTTTTTGAAAATAATTTTTACAAAAAATTCAGTTATAATTTCGGTTTTTAAAATAAAAATATGTTTAGATAAATTTTTAGATATTGATTTTCAGTTTGTTTGAAAATTATTTTCATAAAATATTTTTACACCAATAATTATATAATTATCATATTAATTAATTTCGGTTTTCATATAATTTTGTAGATTAGATATTGATTTTCGGTTGTTTTGAAAATAATTTTTACAAAACTTTCAGTTATAATTTCGGTTTTTAAAATAAAAATATGTTTAGATAAATTTTTAGATATCGATTTTCAGTTTGTTTGCGAATATTTTCATAAAATATTTTTACATCAATAATTATATAATTATTATATTATTTAATTTCGGTTTTCATATAATTTTTAGATTAGATATTGATTTTCTATTTTTTGAAAATTATTTTTACAAAAATTACAGTTATAATTTCGGTTTTTAAAATAAAAATATGTTTAGATAAATTTTTAGATATTTGTTTGAAAATATTTTACAAAAATAAATATGTAATTACTATATTAATTAATTTTGGTTTTCATAAAATTTATTGGATTAGATATTGATTTTCTGTTTTTGAAAATAATTTTTACAAAAAATTCAGTTATAATTTCGGTTTTTAAAATAAAAATATGTTTAGATAAATTTTTAGATATTGATTTTCAGTTTGTTTGAAAATTATTTTCATAAAATATTTTTACACCAATAATTATATAATTATCATATTAATTAATTTCGGTTTTCATATAATTTTGTAGATTAGATATTGATTTTCGTTGTTTTGAAAATAATTTTTACAAAACTTTCAGTTATAATTTCGGTTTTTAAAATAAAAATATGTTTAGATAAATTTTTAGATATCGATTTTCAGTTTGTTTGCGAATATTTTCATAAAATATTTTTACATCAATAATTATATAATTATTATATTAATTAATTTCGGTTTTCATATAATTTTTAGATTAGATATTGATTTTCTATTTTTTGAAAATTATTTTTACAAAAATTACAGTTATAATTTCGGTTTTTAAAATAAAAATATGTTTAGATAAATTTTTAGATATTTGTTTGAAAATATTTTACAAAAATAAATATGTAATTACTATATTAATTAATTTTGGTTTTCATAAAATTTATTGGATTAGATATTGATTTTCTGTTTTTGAAAATAATTCTTGAAAATTATTTTTACAAAAACTTCAGTCATAATTTCGGTTTTTAAAATACAAATATGTTTAGATAAATTTTTAGATATTGATTTTCAGTTTGTTTGAAAATATTTTCATAAAATATTTTTACAACAATAAATATGTAATTATGATATTAATAAATTTCAGTTTTCATATAATTTTTAGATTAGATATTGATTTTCTATTTTTTGAAAATTAATTTTGAAACTATTTTACAAAAATTTAGGTTATAATTTCTGTTTTTAAAATAAAAATATGTTTAGATAAATTTTTAGATATTGTTTTTAGTTTGTTTGAAAATTTTTTCATAAAATATTGTTACAACAATAATTATGTAATTATTATATTAATTATTTTTGTTTGTTTGAAAATATTTTCATAAAATATTTTTACAACAATAATTATATAATTAATATATTAATTAATTTCTGTTTTCATATAATTTGTTATAATAGATATTTATTTTCGGTTTTTGAAAATTATTTTTACAAAAATTTCAGTTATAATTTCGCTTTTTAAAATAAAAATATGTTTAAATAAATTTTTAGATATTGATTTTCAATTTGTTTGAAAATATTATGTATAATTGATTCATATTTTAAGTAAACTAATAGAAAAAGCTTATGATTATCACATTTTAATTACATTTTTATACCCTTATTACCTATGTTATATGAATAACGATATTACTAATAATCATTTTTATCTTATTTTGCGTGCTAATAAAGAAATAATGAATAAAGCCCAAATGACTCAAATTCTCAATTTCTACCAATATTTGAAGCCCAAATCAAGACAAACCAAGGCCCAAGATACCAAATTGATCCAAGAGAAATTCGTGAAGAAAAATCAAGAAAAGACAAATTGGTTGGGAACCAATCGGTTGACCAACCGGTTGGCCAACCGGTTATTAACCGATTAGCCAACCGATCGGTTCCCAAATGATTCAGATTAATGGTGGATTTCTCTTCCTTTTGGCTAGGTTTGATCCAATGGTTCACATCAACTCGTTGGGCTATAAATAGGGTGAAGGCTGAGTGTTTTGAGTGTGAAATATTTTGTAAAACTCCATTTGGAGAGGAGGGTCACTCTTAATTGAGAAGACCTTCCAAAATTGTAACTTTGTTACACAATAAATGAAATGTTTCACCCTTCAATTTCCTTTCTTCTTCTAATCCAAGGACCAAAAGGAGGATTAAATTAAGATCGAGTTGTTGGTTTCTATTTTATTTCTTTTTCATTTTCTTTCTTGTTCATTTATTGCTTTGTAGCTTAGATTTACTTTCATGCAATTTACTTTCTTGCAATTTACTTTCATGCAATTTACTTTCATGCAATGTATTTAATTCTTGTATTTACTTTCTAGAATAGATTTTCCTTTTCTTTAATTCACCTTGAGGCTAGAACCCTCTGGGAATTACCCTTTTCTAAGTGTGGAGCCAATATTTGTGGGATCCCTAGAGATTGTTTGAAACTAGCTAACAAATCCAACTCATTTTCATGAGATTGAGATAAGCTAAGTGGATCTACTCTAGATTCCTCATATCTTTAACTAATCCTCCATACTTTACATTCTTGATTTTGCACCTATCCTTGTTTTCCATTTGTTTGTTATTTTCCTTTATTCTTGATTTTGATTTTCCTTTACTCTCTCCTCTCTCTCAATCTTGTTTTCTTTTATTTTGCACTTATTTTCTCGCAATCTCATATTCCCTCCATGTGCATATAATCTCAAACCTAGTTTTGTTATTATGTGCATATAACCACAACCATATTCCAACTTCATTTTCTCCACTTTTACACATAATCCACATCCACCCTCTCTTATCTCCACATCCACATTCACCATTTTCTCACTTTCATTTTATTTGTACATAAACTCCTAATTGTCGCATAATTTGAGAACCAAAACTTGAGAAAAACTCCTCCCTACTTCCGTTCCTCGTGGGATCGATAATCTTTATACTATAACTTGATAAAGGTTGTATACTTGCAACTAAGGTAATCACTCAAAATTACCCATCAAGTTTTGGCTGCTGTCGGGAACGGTGCATAAGTAGGATTTTCATTAAGTTTGGTTTTATTTTGTGTGTTTTCTTTGTGTAGGAACTTGGAGCTTGAAGATCAAGAGTTGAAGATTCAAGATTGAAGAATTGCCTCCAACGAGGCTTTGCATTGCTTTTATGGGTAACTTCTCTATCTAGTATTTTCAATTCCACCCTTTAGATAGTTCATATACATTAGAGACAATTAGGATAAAAAAAATAAAAATAATAAAAGGTTTTTCCCTTGTCGACCCTAATAAACTTCATTTTTTTATTGTCGACCATAATAAAAAAAAATATAAAAAGATTTTTGTTTGTTTTTGCATCCTTTTTAGTTGCTTTTAATTCTTAGGGTTGCATTTCATATAATAGTAGGAATTCACCAAGTGATTTGAGCATCTTGATTTGGCACACACTTGAAAATATCTTAAGGGCAAAACCCACTAATCAAGATAAGGTGAGGGATTTCATCACCCTTTCCTTAGCCCAAAATCGCTAACTCACTACACTTACCCAAGCCTCTTAAAATTTGATTAGACGTTGGCCCCTAGGACTGCTCATTAAGGAATAATAATTTTTAAGTGAACCGTCCAAGTTTATTTGGATTAATTAATTGGTGTCTAAGGCAAGGTTTAGGGGTTGCGTAAGGCCCGAAAGGAAAGAGGTACTTAATTGATCTTTGATCTCCTCTAGTACTATCCACTGCTAATTACCCAAGTAAACTTTGATCTTTTCACTAAGGGAATTTTTGGTTAGGAGTGGTCTAAGTCAAGTTTAGGCTTAACCCTAGAGTTAGTGATTGGAAAGTGATTGCCTTGATTTATTTTAGTTAGTTTTTTCATTTTTTAATCATCTTCTTAACTTTTCTCTTATCCTTTTCAAATAAAAATTTTTTTTTTGGTGTATGCAAACTTGTTAGGGATAATACTAATCGCTTAATTCGTTTTGATTCATCTCAACCAAACGAAATGACTAATACCAACCCACCGTTCTTCAAGATGTTTGTTACCCCACTAGAAATGCAATCCCTCTTAAAACTCCCCGAGGTAAATGGAACCAATTTTGAACTTCAATCAATTTCATAAACATGCTTCCCAAATTCTTAGAGTCGAAACCAAGACGATATCTTTATCTCCAATTTGAAGAAGTTTGCCTCATGATTAAGATGAGGGACTTAACTAATATGCGATCAAACTGATTTATTCCATTTGCCTTAAGGACAAAGCCAAAAATGGCAGTATAGCTTGCCCAATGATTCCATCTCAACTTGGGGTGAATTTGTAATGCTTTTCAAAAATTCTTTCCTATCCACAAAACAATCAAGCTTAGAAACAAGATTCAAAATTTGAAAATTGTCCCGGAGAACCTTTTGGAAGTATTTTGACAAATTCAAAGATCTTCTTATCCAATGTCCTCACCATGGTCTTGAAAAGTGGCGATTATGCCAAATCATTTATGAAGGATTGGATTATTCTTCAAAACTTCCTTAGAGTCAATGTGTCAAGGGGATTTCATGAAGGAAAATGCCGATGAAGCTTGGGACTTTTAGAGAGTTTATCCGAGAAAACCATGCAAGGGGAACATTGTGATGACCGTGTTTCATCGGGCCCAACCCAAAACCAAGTATCTGTCCTAGAAACAAACATAGCCTCAAGCAAAGATGGCGACAATCATGCGAGGTTAGAAGCTTTAGAAGTCAAAGAACGAGCTCCACCAAATCAACCAAGTTTCTACCTCGGGTTGTCATAACCTGTCTCTCCATCTCATGTTTCGAGGAATGTCCTCTTTAGGATCCGTCACCACTAGGTCGATAAACGCATTTCATTGCCCCGTAATGATCCATTTTCTCCAACCTACAATCTAGGTTGGAGAAATCCAAATTTTGCATGGAACCGTGGAAACTACTCCTGAAATCAAAATTTCACTCTTCAACCCAACAATTTCTAGGGCACAGTTCCTCTCAATTTTCAACAACCAAATCGTCATTTCAAAATCGGTCCTCATTACCAATCTGCAAATCACACTCAAATTGTGGATCATGATAAACGCCTTAATGTTTCGAAAAGGGTCTAGATACTTTGATTAAAACCTCTACATGCACTACACGAACTCATTGACTCAAACATCAAACACGTTGAATTCCTTCATGCAATCAACCGCAAATCTCACCTCCAACACTCAAGCCATAGCTAGGTTAGAAACCCAACTTGGTCAACTAGCTAATGCCATGAGTGAGAGAGAGAAAGGAACTTTTCCGAAGTCAACCTGCCCAACCCAAGGACACGGATCAAGTTCAACCTACCAGTGAAGTGAATGCAATCCATTCACTACGGTCGTAGACAGTCGATAATCAGGTTAGAATGCCTCTAAGTGAAACCCCGAACCGAACAAATTCTCTCCTTCCTCGAGAAATCACACCTTCCGATGACCTTAACCCGAACCGTAACCGAGTCTAATCAATTTAAACCAGTTGCTCCTTACCCTGATAGACTCGTGCCTAGGAAGCACTCTCAGAGGAGAAAATTCTAGAGACTTTCAAGGTGTTAAGGTCAACATTCCTCTTTAGATGTCATTGAACAAATTCCTTCTTATGCCAAATTTTAAAGGAATTATGTACCAAAAGAGGCAAATAAATGTTCCAAAGAAATTTTTCGCCAATATGGAAGTCCTCTCAAGGTCCGTACCATTGAAACATAAGGATCCGTGTTGTCCTACCATTCCATGTATCATTGGTAATACCGTGATCGAAAGGCTTTTAGACTTAGGGGCTGTCAACTTGCTTCCTCAGATTGATCTACCAACAACTAGGTGTGGAACAAGCCAACTAGATGCACACTTCGCTACTGATAGATCTTTAAGGTCCCTAGAAATAATGATGTATCGATAAAGGTTGGAGACTTCATTTTTCCTCGTTGATTTGTGAGTCCTCGAAACACAACCCGCTTCCAATCCCAAAGGACGATACCCGTGATCTTAGGAAGACCGTTTTAGCCACTTCTAATGCTCTCATCAACTCGTAGAATCACATGTTTCTGCCTGGGAATCCACGAACTTAATATTTTCAATCCGGAAATAATATTGATGTTCTTCGAAATCAATTACATCCAAGAAAGTTTAACGAAGTAGAGAATGAATCGACATTAGTTTTGAGGAAATCTTTCATGAGGAACTGAAATTTTAAAAATTCGTGTTTTATTTTTCAAAATGAGGAAACTGTTGAATACATGCCTCTTGAATGCAACATTCAAGAACTCTTTTCGATGAGCTTAGATTTTTGAGAGCAACCAAAATGTCAAATTTTCATTAATCAAAAATCTAAGTTCAAAATGCATAACACCAATAAGACCTACCTTAATTTGTCGCAAAACACACAAACCTTGAAATTTTCGAATTTGAGAACATCATTGATTATATCATCTTGAAATTCTTTAAATTTCGGGTAGAATTTTCAGCAATAAGGATTTAATGTAGAATATGAGCTCATGTTTTATCTTTTATTCTACATTTTTATTTTTGTCAATAATAATAAAAGAATTTATTCTTCTCCCATGTGAGAGTTTCTTGTTCTTTTCAAAAAAAAAAAAAAAAGAAAAAAAAAAGAAAAAGGAGAGAATAAATTTTGACTCCACCTTCTCATACCAAAGGTAATTACAGACTTTTATCATTGTTCAAGTCCAATCGAACAAATGTAAGTGCTTCCATGCTTATCTGTTTTACTTTGTGCATTAGAATTTGCATTGAGGACAATGCAAAATTTAGGTGTGGGGTAGGAATTAGTCAATTTTGCTCTTTATCTTAGTCATTTTTCCTCTTCTTACCATTTTCTTTCTTTTGATGTCATTTTTTTCCTCTTTTCATAAATAAAAAAAAAAAAGAGTCACTTGCCAACTTAATAGAGTTGATTAATAATTGATCAATTTGATAGAATTTAAGTCTTCTAATCCTTAGTTGGTTCTATACTCAAGTTTACCTTTTATGATAACTCCAAATAAATTTCTTAAGAAATGATTTTCAAAGTAATATACTTTACTTAAGTTGTAACTTAGATTTTTAATTAAAGTAATGAAATTTTGCATGCCTAACTTAGAGTTGAAAATAATTTTTCAAGTTGTCTTGATCCAAATATTGTTCGAATATATATACATATACACACATATATACTAACTTAATAAATAGAAGAAAAATTTCTCTTAAAATCATTGGTGGTTCTATTTTACTAAGCCTAAGTTGATGAGTAATTAAGCCCTGGGAGTATTTCTATGCTTAATGACCTAAGCCCAAGTGGGTTGGGATTCATTGGCCCAAAACTCGCTAAATGGTCACTTAGAAAGCCGATTAAAAGAACAAAACCACCAAGGAATAAAGAGTAAAAATAAAAATAAAAAAAAAAAAAAAAAAAAAAAAATCATACTAACCATGTTTTTGTATATAGTTATATTTGTATATGTTCTTGAAAAATAAAATGGATTAAAAGACTTGAAGTTTGTTTAAAACAAATGGTTAGCATGTCCTTTTCAAAACTTTTAAATTAAATTTTGAGTTAAACTTAGTTTTGTATAACTATAATGGAAGGATTTTCTTAAGAAAATTACATGGAGTTATGATAAAAACGTTTTGAGTATTAACCAACTTCAATTGGAATGTTTGAAGATATCAAATGAATTAATTATTTTATTAACTTCTTTAAATTGGCAAGTTGATCTGAATTTTGTGGGTATATTCACCTGAAACCCCAGACTACAACTCGCCCACTAGGGTAACCTGGTTTAAAGGCTTGTTGTGTGCTAAATACAACCGATTCTCAAAGTGAGTTAGGTTTTTATTTTCTTTGCTAGAGGACTAGCAAAAGTTTAGTGTGGGGGTATTTGATTATCACATTTGAATTACATATTTATACCCTTATTACCTATGTTATATGAATAACGATATTACTAATAATCATTTTATCTTATTTTGCGTGCTAATAAAGAAATAATGAATAAAAGCCCAAATGACTCAAATTTCTAAATTTCTACCAATATTTGAAGCCCAAATCAAGACAAAACAAGGCCCAAGATACCAAATTGATCCAAGAGAAATTGTGAAGAAAAATCAAGAAAAGACAAATTCGTGGGAACCATCGTTGACCAACCGGTTGGCTAACCGTTGGTTCCTATCATAACCGATCGGCCAACCGATCGGTTCCCAACATTCCGAATGGTGGATTTCTTCCTTTTGGCTAGGTTTGATCCAATGGTTCACATCAACTCCGGCTATAAATAAGTAGGTGAAGGCCGAGTGTTTTGAGTGTGAAATATTTTGTAAAACTCCATTTGGAGAGGAGGGTCACTTAATTGAGAAGACCTTCCAAAATTGTAACTTTGTTACACAATAAATGAAATGTCACCCTTTCAATTTCCTTTCTTCTTCTAATCCAAGGACCAAAGGAGGATTAGATTAAGATCGTGAGTTGTTGGTTTCTATTTTATTTCTTTTCATTTTCTTTCTTGTTCATTTATTGCTTTGTAGCTTAGATTTACTTTCATGCAATTTACTTTCTTGCAATTTACTTTCATGCAATTTCATGCAATGTATTTAATTTTGTATTTACTTTCTAGAATAGATTTTCCTTTTCTTTAATTCACCTTGAGGCTAGAACCCTCGGGAATTACCATTTTCTAAGTGTGGAGCCAATATTTGTGGGATCCCTAGAGATTGTTTGAAACTAGCTAACAAATCCAACTCATTTTCATGAGATTGAGATAAGCTAAGTGGATCTACTCTAGATTCCTCATATCTTTAACTAATCCTCCATACTTTACATTCTTGATTTTGCACTTATCCTTGTTTTCCATTTGTTTGTTATTTTCCTTTATTCTTGATTTTGATTTTCCTTTACTCTCTCCTCTCTCTCAATCTTGTTTTCTTTTATTTTGCACTTATTTTCTCAATCTCATATTCTCCATGTGCATATAATCTCAAACCTAGTTTTGTTATTATGTGCATATAACCACAACCATATTCCCAACTTCATTTTCTCCACTTTGCACATAATCCATACATCCACTCTCTTATCTCTCCACATCCACATTCACCATTTTCACTTTCATTTTATTTGTACATAAACTCCTAATTGTCACATAATTTGAGAACCAAAACTTGAGAAAAACTCCTCCCTACTTCCTGCCTCGATCGATAATCTTTATACTATAACTTGATAAAGGTTGTATACTTGCAACTAAGGTAACTCAAAATTACCCATCAAGTTTTTGATGCCGCTGTCGGGAATGTGCATAAGTAGGATTTTCATTAAGTTTGGTTTTTATTTTGTGTATTTTCTTTTGTGTAGGAACTTGGAGCTTGAAGATCAAGAGTTGAAGATTCAAGATTGAAGAATTGCCTCCAACGAGGCTTTGCATTGCTTTTATGGGTAACTTCTCTATCTAGTATTTTCAATTCCACCCTTTAGATAGTTCATATACATTAGAGACAATTAGGATAAAAATAAAAATAAAAATAAAATAAATAAAGGTTTTTCCCTTGTCGCCCTAATAAACTTTATTTTTATTGTCGACCATAATAAAAAAAAAATATAAAAGATTTTGTTTGTTTTGCATCCTTTTAGTTGCTTTTAATTTTAGGGTTGCATTTCATATAATAGTAGGAATTCACCAAGTGATTTGAGCATCTTGATTTGGCACACACTTGAAAATATCTTAAGGGCAAAACCCACTAATCAAGATAAGGTGAGGGATTTCATCACCCTTCCTTAGCCAAAAATCACTAATTCCTCACTACACTTACCCAAGCCTCTTAAAATTTGATTAGACGCTGGCCCTAAGGATTCGAGCTCATTAAGGAATAATAATTTCTTAAGTGAACGGTCCAAGTTTATTTGGATTAATTGGTGTCTAAGGCAAGGTTTAGGGGTTTATATCTCGAAAGGAAAGAGGTACTTAATTGATCTTTGATCTCCCTAGTACTATCCCATGCTAATTACCCAAGTAAACTTTGATCTTTTCACTAAGGGAATTTTTGGTTAGAGTCGGTCTAAGTCAAGTTTAGGCTTAACCCTAGAGTTAGGGTGATTGAAAGTGATTGCCTTGATTTATTTTAGTTAGTTTTTCCTATTTTTTAATCATCTTCTTAACTTTTCTCTTATCCTTTTTCAAATAAAAATTTTTTTTTTGGTGTATGCAAACTTGTTAGGGATAATACTAATCGCTTAATTCGCTTTTGATTCATCTCTTGAACCAAACGAAATGACTAATACCAACCCACCTGTTCTTCAAGATGTTTGTTACCCCACTAGAAATGCAATCCCTCTTAAAACTCCCAGGTAAATGGAACCAATTTTGAACTTCGACGATTTCATAAACATGCTTCCAAATTCTTAGGAGTAAACCAAGACGATATCTTTATCTCCTAATTTGAAGAAGTTTGCCTCATGATTAAGATGAGGGACTTAATCAATATGCGATCAAACTCCGATTTATTCCATTTGCCCTAAGGACAAAGCCAAAAATACGATAGCTTGCCCATTCCATCTCAACTTGGGGTGAATTTGTACGCTTTTCTCAAAAATTCTTTCCTATCCACAAAACAATCAAGCTTAGAAACAGCATTCAAAATTTGAAAATTGTCCCGGAGAACCTTTTGGAAGTATTTTGACAAATTCAAAGATCTTCTTATCCAATGTCCTCACCATGGTCTTGAAAAGTGGCGATTATGCCAAATCATTTATGAAGGATTGGATTATTCTTCTTCAAAACTTCCTTAGAGTCAATGTGTCAAGGGGATTTCATGAAGGAAAATGCCGATGAAGCTTGGGACTTTTAGAGTTTATCCGAGAAAACCATGCGAGGGGAACATTGTGATGACCGTGTTTCATCGGCTTCAACCCAAACCCAGTGGTCGTCCTAGAAACAAACATAGCCTCAAGCAAAGATGGCGACAATCATGCGTAGGTTAGAAGCTTTAGAAGTCAAAGAACGAGCTCCACTCAAATCAACCAAGTTTCTACCTCGTTGTCATAACTGCTCGCTCCATCTCATGTTTCGTGAGGAATGTCCTCTTTAGGATCCGGTCACCACTAGGTCGATAAACGCTGCATTTCGTCCGATTCATTTTCTCCAACCTACAATCTAGGTTGGAGAAATCATCCAAATTTTGCATGGAACCGGAAACTACTCCGAAATCAAAATTTCACTCCTCTTCAACCCAACAATTTCTAGGAACACAGCTCCTCAATTTTCAACAACCAAATCTGCCATTTCAAAATCGGCCTCTCATTACCACCGCAAATCACACTCCTCAAATGGATCATGATAAACGCCTTAATGTTCGAAAAGGGTCTAGATACTTTGATTAAAACCTCTACACGCATCACCTAACTCATTGACTCAAACATCAAACACGTTGAATTCCTTCATGCAATCAACCGCAAATCCTCACTTCAACACTCAAGCCATAGCTAGGTTAGAAACCCAACTTGGTCAACTAGCTAATGCCATGAGTGAGAGAGAGAAAGGAACTTTTTCCAGTCAACGCGCTCCAACCCGAAGGACACGGATCAAGTTCAACCTAATAAAGTGAATGCAATCCATTCACTACTCGCAGAGACAGTCGATAATCGGTTAGAATGCCTCTGTGAAACCCCGAACTGCAAATTCTCTCCTTCCGAGAATCACACCCTTCATGACCCTTAACCCGAACTGTAACCAGAGTCTAATCAATTTAAACCAGTTGCTCTACCCTGATAGACTCGTGCCTAGGAAGCACTCTCTCTCAGAGGAGAAAATTCTAGAGACTTTCAAGCGTGTTAAGGTCAACATTCCTCTTTAGATGTCATTGAACAAATTCTTATGCCAAATTTTAAAGGAATTATGTACCAAAAGAGGCAAATAAATGTTCCAAAGAAAGTCTTCTCACGCCAATATCGTTGAAGTCCTCTCAATCTGTACCATTGAAACATAAGGATCCAGTTGTCCTACCATTCCATGTATCATTAATACTGTGATCGATAAGGCGCTTTAGACTTAGGGGCCGTCAACTTGCTTCCTCAGATTCGATCTACCAACAACTAGGTGTCGGGGAACTCAAGCCAACTAGATGCACACTTAGTTAGTCGATAGACTGCTAAGGTCCCTATGGGTGAAATGTGATGTATCGATAAAGGTTGGAGACTTCATTTTCCTGTTGATTTCGTAGTCCCGAAACACAACCCGCTTCCAATCCCAAAGGATGATACCGTGATCTTAGGAAGACCGTTCTTAGCCACTTCTAATGCTCTCATCAACTCAGAACTGTCACATGAAGTCAGTTTTGGGAATCGATCGCTGAACTTAATATTTTCAATCCAGAAATAATATTGATAGCACCTTTCAAATCAATTACATCCAAGAAAGTTTAATGTAGTAGAGAATGAATCGACATTAGTTTTGAGGAAATCTTTCATGAGGAACTGAAATTTAAAAATTCGTGTTTTATTTTTCAAAATGAGGAAACGTGTTGAATACATGCCTCTTGAATGCAACATTCAAGAACTCTTTTCGATGAGCTTAGATTTTTGAAAGAGCAACCAAAATGTCAAATTTTCATTAATCAAAAATCTAAGTTCAAAATGCATAACACAATAAGACCTACCTTAATTTGTCGCAAAACACATTGCAAACCTTGAAATTTTCGAATTTGAGAACATCATTGATTATATCATCTTGAAATTCTTTAAATTTCGGTGAATTTTCAAAGAATAAGGTAGGATTTAATGTAGAATATGAGCTTCTCATGTTTTATCTTTTATTCTACATTTTTTGTCCCACAATAATAATAAAAGAATTTATTCTTCTCCCATGTGAGAGTTTCTTGTTCTTTTCAAAAAAAAAAAAAAAGAAAAAAAAAAGAAAAAGGAGAGAATAAATTTTTGACTCCACCTTCTCATACCAAAGGTAATTACATTTTTATCATTGTTCAAGTCGATCGAACAAATGTAAGTGCTTCCATGCTTATCTGCTTTTACTTTGTGCATATAGAATTTGCATTGAGGACAATGCAAAATTTAGGTGTGGGGTAGGAATTAGTCTTTTGCTCTTTATCTTAGTCATTTTTCCTCTTCTTACCATTTCTTTTTGATGTCATTTTTTTCCTCTTCATAAATAAAAAAAAAAAAAAGAGTCACTTGCCAACTTAATAGAGTTGATTAATAATTGATCAATTTGATAGAATTTAAGTCTTCTAATCCTTAGTTGGTTCTATACTCAAGTTTACCTTTTATGATAACTCCAAATAAATTCTTAAGAAATGATTTTCAAAGTAATATACTTTACTTAAGTTGTAACTTAGATTTTTAATTAAAGTAATGAAATTTTGCATGCCTAACTTAGAGTTGAAAATAATTTTTCAAGTTGTCTTGATCCAAATATTGTTCGAATATATATACATATACACACATATATACTAACTTAATAAATAGAAGAAAAATTTCTTAAAATCATTGGTGGTTCTATTTTACTAAGCCTAAGTTGATCGAAATTAAGCCCTAGGAGTATTTCTATGCTTAATGACCTAAGCCCAAGTGGGTTGGGATTCATTGGCCCAAAACTCGCTAAATGGTCACTTAGAAAGTTCGAAAAAGAACAAAACCACCAAGGCATAAAGAGTAAAAATAAAAATAAAAAAAAAATAATAAAAAAATCATACTAACCATGTTTTTGTATATAGTTATATTTGTATATGTTCTTGAAAAATAAAATGGATTAAAAGACTTGAAGTTTGTTTAAAACAAATGGTTAGCATGTCCTTTTCAAAACTTTTAAATTAAATTTTTGAGTTAAACTTAGTTTTGTATAACTATAATGGAAGGATTTTCTTAAGAAAATTACATTGGAGTTATGATAAAACGTTTTCTTGAGTATTAACCAACTTCAATTGGAATGTTTGAAGATATCAAATGAATTAATTATTTTATTAACTTCTTTAAATTGGCAAGTTGACTGAATTTTGTGGGTATATTCACTGCAAACCCTCAATGAGACTACAACTCGCCCACTAGGTAACCTAGGGTTTAAAGGCTTGTTGTATGTGCTAAATACAACCACATTCCCCGCAAAAGTGAGTTAGGTTTTTTATTTTCTTTGCTAGAGGACTAGCAAAAGTTTAGTGTGGGGTATTTGATTATCACATTTTAATTACATTTTTATACCCTTATTACCTATGTTATATGAATAACGATATTACTAATAATCATTTTTATCTTATTTTGCGTGCTAATAAAGAAATAATGAATAAAAGCCCAAATGACTCAAATTCTCTCAATTTCTACCAATATTTGAAGCCCAAATCTGAAGACAAACCAAGGCCCAAGATACCAAATTGATCCAAGAGAAATTCGTGAAGAAAAATCAAGAAAAGACAAATTAAGAACCACCGGTTGACTAACCGGTTGGCCAACCTAGCTAACCGGTTATTAACCGATCACCAACCGATCGGTTCCCAAATGATTCCGATTAATGGTGGATTTCTTCCTTTTGGCTAGGTTTGATCCAATGGTTCACATCAACCGCTGGGCTATAAATAGGGGTGAAGGTCGAGTGTTTTGAGTGTGAAATATTTTGTAAAACTCCATTTGGAGAGGAGGGTCACTCTTAATTGAGAAGACCTTCCAAAATTGTAACTTTGTTACACAATAAATGAAATGTTTCAATTCTTCAATTTCCTTTTTTCTTCTAATCCAAGGACCAAAAGGAGGATTAGATTAAGATCGGAGTTGTTGGTTTCTATTTTATTTCTTTTTCATTTTCTTTCTTGTTCATTTATTGCTTTGTAGCTTAGATTTACTTTCATGCAATTTACTTTCTTGCAATTTACTTTCATGCAATTTACTTTCATGCAATGTATTTAATTCTTGTATTTACTTTCTAGAATAGATTTTCCTTTTCTTTAATTCACCTTGAGGCTAGAACCCTCTTGGGAATTACCCTTTTCTAAGTGTGGAGCCATATTTGTGGGATCCCTAGAGATTGTTTGAAACTAGCTAACAAATCCAACTCATTTTCATGAGATTGAGATAAGCTAAGTGGATCTACTCTAGATTCCTCATATCTTATTAATCCTCCATACTTTACATTCTTGATTTTGCACTTATCCTTGTTTTCCATTTGTTTGTTATTTTCCTTTATTCTTGATTTTGATTTTCCTTTACTCTCTCCTCTCTCAATCTTGTTTTCTTTTATTTTGCACTTATTTTCATATCTCATATTCCTCCATGTGCATATAATCTCAAACCTAGTTTTGTTATTATGTGCATATAACACAACCATATTCTCAACTTCATTTTCTCACTTTTGCACATAATCCACATCCACCCTCTCTTATCTCTCCACATCCACATTCACCATTTTCTCACTTTCATTTTATTTGTACATAAACTCCTAATTGTCGCATAATTTGAGAACCAAAACTTGAGAAAACTCCTCCTACTTCCGTTCCTCGTGGGATCGATAATCTTTATACTATAACTTGATAAAGGTTGTATACTTGCAACTAAGGTAATCCTCAAAATTACCCATCAAGTTTTGGCTGCGTTCTTGAGGAGCGGTGCATAAGTAGGATTTTCATTAAGTTTGGTTTTATTTTGTGTGTTTTCTTTTGTGTAGGAACTTGGAGCTTGAAGATCAAGTTGAAGATTCAAGATTGAAGAATTGCCTCAACGAGGCTTTGCATTGCTTTAAGTGGGTAACTTCTCTATCTAGTATTTTCAATTCCACCCTTTAGATAGTTCATATACATTAGAGACAATTAGGATAAAAAAAAAAAAAATAAAAAAAAATAAAATAAGGTTTTTCCTTAATGGACCCTAATAAACTTCATTTTTTTTATTGTGATATAATAAAAAATAAAGATTTTTGTTTGTTTTGCATCCTTTTTAGTTGCTTTTAATTCTTAGGGTTGCATTTCATATAATAGTAGGAATTCACCAAGTGATTTGAGCATCTTGATTTGGCACACTTGAAAATATCTTAAGGGCAAAACCCACTAATCAAGATAAGGTGGGGATTTCATCACCCTTTCCTTAGCCAAAATCGCTAATTCCTCACTACACTTACCCAAGCCTCAAAATTTGATTAGGCGTTGGCCCCTAAGGATTCGAGCTCATTAAGGAATAATAATTTCTTAAGTGAACGGTCCAAGTTTATTTGGATTAATTGGTGTCTAAGGCAAGGTTTAGGGGTTCGTAAAGCTCCGAAAGGAAAGAGGTACTTAATGATCTTTGATCTCCCTCTAGTACTATCCTTACGGCTAATTACCCAGTAAACTTTGATCTTTTCACTAAAGAATTTTGGTTAGGAGCTGGTCTAAGTCAAGTTTAGGCTTAACCCAGAGTTAGGGTGATTGGAAAGTGATTGCCTTGATTTATTTTTAGTTAGTTTTCCCTATTTTTTTAATCATCTTCTTAACTTTTTCTCTTATCCTTTTTCAAATAAAAATTTTTTTTTTTGGTGTATGCAAACTTGGGTTAGGGATAATACTAATCGTTTAATTCGTTTTGATTCATCTCTTGAACCAAGCGAAATGACTAATACCAACTGTTCTTCAAGATGTTTGTTACCCCACTAAAATGCAATCCCCTCTTAAAACTCCAGGTAAATGGAACCAATTTTGAACTTAGCATTTCATAAACATGCTTCCCAAATTCTTAGAATTCCCGGCAGAAGCATACATCTTTATCTCAGAATTTGAAGAAGTTTGCCTCATGATTAAGATGAGGGACTTAACTGATATCGATCAAACTCGATTTATTCCATTTGCCCTTAAGGACAAAGCCAAAAATGGTCATAAGCTTATGATTCCATCTCAACTTGGGGTGAATTTGTAACAGTTTTCGAAAAATTCTTTCCTATCCACAAAACAATCAAGCTTAGAAATGACATTCAAAATTTGAAAATTGTCCAGGAGAACCTTTTTGAAAGTATTTTGACAAATTCAAAGATCTTCTTATCCATGTCCTCACCATGGTCTTGAAAAGTGGCGATTATGCCAAATCATTTATGAAGGATTGGATTATTCTTCAAAACTTCCTTAGAGTCAATGTGTCAAGGGTTTCATGAAGGAAAATCCGATGAAGCTTGGGACTTTTAGAGAGTTTATCCAGAAAACCATGCAGTGGGAACATTGTGATGCCGTGTTTCATGGTTTCCAACCAAACCATTGGTCTGTCCTAGAAACAAACATAGCCTCTGAAGCAAAGATGGCACAATCATGGTTAGAAGCTTTAGAAGTCAAAGAACGAGCTCCAGCTCAAATCAACCAAGTTTCTACCTCGGGTTGTCATAGCGTCATCTCCATCTCATGTTTGAAGGAATGTCCTCTTTAGGATCCGTTCGACCACTAGGTCGGATAATGTACATTTATTGTCCGGGTAATGATCCATTTTCTCCAACCTACAATCTAGGTTGGAGAAATCATCAAATGGAACCGGGGAAACTACTCAGGAAATTTCCTCCTCTTCAACCCAACAATTCTCTAGGGCATCTGAGTTCCTCTCAATTTTCAACAACCAAATCTGTCATTTCAAAATCGGTCTCCTCATTACCAATCACACAAATCCACTCCTCAAATTGCGGATCATGATAAATCTTAATGTTAGAAAAGGGTCTAGATACTTTGATTAAAACCTCTACACGGACCACGAACTCATTGACTCAAACATCAAACACGTTGAATTCCTTCATGCAATCAACGGGCAAATCCTCACCTCCAACACTCAAGCCATAGCTAGGTTAGAAACCCAACTTGGTCAACTAGCTAATGCCATGAGTGAGAGAGAGAAAGGAACTTTTAGAGTCAACGTGCCCAACCGAAGGACAGGGATCAAGTTCAACCTACCAAAGTGAATGCAATCCATTCACTACGGTCGGAGTAGGCAGTCGATAATCAGGTTAGAATGCCTCTAAGTGAAACCCGAACCGAACAAATTCTCTCTCTAGAAATCACACCTTCATGACCCGAGGCACGAACGGAACGAGTCTAATCAATTTAAACCGGTTGCTCCTTGCAGGATGACTCGGGCCTAGGAAGCACTCTGGAGGAGAAAATTCTAGAACTTTCAAGCGGGTTAAGGTCAACATTCCTCTTTAGATGTCATTGAACAAATTCCTTCTTATGCCAAATTTTTAAAGGAATTATGTACCAAAAGAGGCAAATAAATGTTCCAAGAAAGTCTTTCTGCCCATGATATCGGTGAAGTCCTCTCAAAGGTGCGTACCATTGAAACATAAGGATCCGAGTTGTCCTACCATTCCATGTATCATTGGTAATACTCATATCGATAAAGGCTTTTAGACTTAGGGCGGTGTCAACTTGCTTCGTATTCGATCTACCAACAACTAGGTGTCGGGGAACTCAAGCCAACTAGATGCACACTTGGTTAGTGATAGATCACATTAAGGTCCCTATGGGTGAAATAAGAATGTCGATAAAGGTTGGAGACTTCATTTTTCTGTTGATTTAGTAGTCACGGAAACAACCCGTTTCCAATCCCAAAGGACGATACCGTGATCTTAGGAAGACCGTTCTTAGCCACTTCTAATGCTCTCATCAAGCTGTAGAACTGGTCACATGAAGGCGTCTTTGGGAATCATTGCTGAACTTAATATTTTCAATCCAGAAATAATATTGATAAGCGACCTTTAAATCAATTACATCCAAGAAAGTTTAGCAGTAGAGAATGAATCGACATTAGTTTTGAGGAAATCTTTCATGAGGAGCTGGAAATTTTAAAAATTCGGTTTATTTTTCAAAATGAGGAAGCGTGTTGAATACATGCCTCTTGAATGCAACATTCGAAGAACTCTTCGATGAGCTTAGATTTTGAAGAGCAACCAAAATGTCAAATTTTCATTAATCAAAAATCTAAGTTCAAAATGCATAACACCAATAAGACCTACCTTAATTTCTTTAAAACATTGCAAACCTTGAAATTTTTAAATTTGAGAACATCATTGATTATATCATCTTGAAATTCTTTAAATTTGGTGAAATTTCAACAATAAGGTAGGATTTAATGTAGAATATGAGCTTCTCATGTTTTATCTTTTATTCTACATTTTTATTTTTGTCCCACAATAATAATAAAAGAATTTATTCTTCTCCCATGTGAGAGTTTCTTGTTCTTTTCAAAAAAAAAAAAAAAAAGAAAAAGGAGAGAATAAATTTTTGACTCCACCTTCTCATACCAAAGGTAATTCTGGACTTTTATCATTGTTGAAGTCATTAGAACAAATGTAAGTGCTTCCATGCTTATCTGTTTTACTTTGTGCATAATAGAATTTGCATTGAGGACAATGCAAAATTTAGGTGTGGGGTAGGAATTAGTCATTTTGCTCTTTATCTTAGTCATTTTTCCTCTTCT
This sequence comes from Asparagus setaceus, assembly GCA_012295165.1. NCBI lineage: Eukaryota > Viridiplantae > Streptophyta > Magnoliopsida > Asparagales > Asparagaceae > Asparagus > Asparagus setaceus. Next base: position 24,117,686 of record CM022708.1, on the reverse strand, counting down.
TACCATTTTCTTTCTTTTGATGTCATTTTTTTCCTCTTTTCATAAATAAAAAAAGTCACTTGCCAACTTAATAGAGTTGATTAATAATTGATCAATTTGATAGAATTTAAGTCTTCTAATCCTTAGTTGGTTCTATACTCAAGTTTACCTTTTATGATAACTCCAAATAAATTTCTTAAGAAATGATTTTCAAAGTAATATACTTTACTTAAGTTGTAACTTAGATTTTTAATTAAAGTAATGAAATTTTGCATGCCTAACTTAGAGTTGAAAATAATTTTTCAAGTTGTCTTGATCCAAATATTGTTCAGAATATATATACATATACACACATATATACTAACTTAATAAATAGAAGAAAAATTTCTCTTAAAATCATTGGTGGTTCTATTTTACTAAGCCTAAGTTGGTGAGTAATTAAGCTGGAGTATTTCTATGCTTAATGACCTAAGCCCAAGTGGGTTGGGATTCATTGGCCCAAAACTCGCTAAATGGTCACTTAGAAAGCCGATTAAAAGAACAAAACCACCAAGGAATAAAGAGTAAAAATAAAAAAAAAATAATAAAAAAATCATACTAACCATGTTTTTGTATATAGTTATATTTGTATATGTTCTTGAAAAATAAAATGGATTAAAAGACTTGAAGTTTGTTTAAAACAAATGGTTAGCATGTCCTTTTCAAAACTTTTAAATTAAATTTTTGAGTTAAACTTAGTTTTGTATAACTATAATGGAAGGATTTTCTTAAGAAAATTACATTGGAGTTATGATAAAACGTTTTCTTGAGTATTAACCAACTTCAATTGGAATGTTTGAAGATATCAAATGAATTAATTATTTTATTAACTTCTTTAAATTGGCAAGTTGACTGAATTTTGTGGGTATATTCACGCAAACCCTCACGAGACTACAACTCGTCCACTAGGGTAACCTAGGGTTTAAAGGCTTGTTGTATGTGCTAAAACCGTGCGATTCTACGAAAGTGAGTTAGGTTTTCTTTTTATTTTCTTTGCTAGAGGACTAGCAAAAGTTTAGGTGTGGGGTATTTGATTATCACATTTTAATTACATTTTTATACCCTTATTACCTATGTTATATGAATAACGATATTACTAATAATCATTTTTATCTTATTGCGGGCTAATAAAGAAATAATGAATAAAAGCCCAAATGACTCAAATTCTCTGAATTTCTACCAATATTTGAAGCCCAAATCTGAAGACAAACCAAGGCCCAAGATACCAAATTGATCCAAGAGAAATTCGTGAAGAAAAATCAAGAAAAGACAAATTCGGTTGGGAACCAATGGTTGATAACCGGTTGTATGGGACCAATATAGGTTAGCTAACCGGTCGCCAACCGATCGGTTCCAACAGATTCGAATTAATGGTGGATTTCTCTTCCTTTTGGCTAGGTTTGATCCAATGGTTCACATCAACCGTTGGGCTATAAATAGGGGTGAAGAATGTTTTTGAGTGTGAAATATTTTGTAAAAACTCCATTTGGAGAGGAGGGTCACTCTTAATTGAGAAGACCTTCCAAAATTGTAACTTTGTTACACAATAAATGAAATGTTTCACCTTCAATTTCCTTTCTCTTCTTCTAATCCAAGGACCAAAAGGAGGATTAGATTAAGATCAGAGTTGTTGGTTTCTATTTTATTTCTTTTTCATTTTCTTTCTTGTTCATTTATTGCTTTGTAGCTTAGATTTACTTTCATGCAATTTACTTTCTTGCAATTTACTTTCATGCAATTTACTTTCATGCAATGTATTTAATTCTTGTATTTACTTTCTAGAATAGATTTTCCTTTTCTTTAATTCACCTTGAGGCTAGAACCCTCTTGGGAATTACCCTTTTCTAAGTGTGGAGCCAATATTTGTGGGATCCCTAGAGATTGTTTGAAACTAGCTAACAAATCAACTCATTTTCATGAGATTGAGATAAGCTAAGTGGATCTACTCTAGATTCCTCATATCTTTAACTAATCCTCCATACTTTACATTCTTGATTTTGCACTTATCCTTGTTTTCCATTTGTTTGTTATTTTCCTTTATTCTTGATTTTGATTTTCCTTTACTCTCTCCTCTCTCTCAATCTTGTTTTCTTTTATTTTGCACTTATTTTCTCGCAATCTCATATTCCCTCCATGTGCATATAATCTCAAACCTAGTTTTGTTATTATGTGCATATAACCACAACCATATTCCCAACTTCATTTTCTCCACTTTTACACATAATCCACATCCACCCTCTCTTATCTCTCCACATCCACATTCACCATTTTCTCACTTTCATTTTATTTGTACATAAACTCCTAATTGTCGCGCATAATTTGAGAACCAAAACTTGAGAAAAACTCCTCCCCTTCTGCTCCTCGTGGGATCGATAATCTTTATACTATAACTTGATAAAGGTTGTATACTTGCAACTAAGGTAATCACTCAAAATTACCCATCAGCTTACATTACTTAAATTACCAAATTTAGATCACGACCTATTCTTTAAATTATTTTGAATTTAATACCAATTTTAAAATAAATTAATTTCAAAATTTTTCAAAATAGTAGTAATGAGATTAATTAAATCTAAAATTACCCAATTTAGATTGTGTTCCTATTTTCAAATTTAATTGCAATTTTTGAAATAAATTAATTTCAAAATTTTTCAAAATATTAATTATTATGAGATTAATGAATACCTAAAATAATTTGAATTTTCTACTTTTTAAAATAGTCCTAAAATTTTACTTTTATTCACGGTTTTCTATTTCAAAATTTGTGATATAAATTTTGATTTTATTGTTTTTATTTTAATAATTCAGAAAATTTCTATTTTTCAAATTATTTAGTTTTGAAATTTCAAATTTTAATTTAGATTTTTATTTTTTAAAGATAGTTGTGAAATTTTATTTTTATACCAAATTTAGTACTAATTTTGATGTTAAATAATTTCAAAACTTCAGTAAATTTCAAATTATGAAATTTATGTTACCAAATTCAAGTTAATAAATTTATGTATAACTTTTTCATATTTTAAGTAAACTAATAGAAAAAACTTACTTTAGTTAAATTACCAAATTTAGATCGCATTCTTATTTTTCAAATTATTTTGAATTTTATACCAATTTTGAAATAAATTAATTTCTAAAATATTCAAAAATAGTAATAATGAGATTAATGAATACGTAAATTAATTTGAATTTTTATTTTTATTTTTAATATTTCAAAAAAAATTTATTCACGTTTTTTAGTTTTGAAATTTATGATATTAATTTTTATTTATTAAATTTTCTGAATGTAATATTTCAGATCATAATCTTTAGAATAGATTTTGCAATAAATATTTATCATGTTTTATGATTGTATAATATTTGTAGACTAAATTTAATAATGATTAAGAAATTAGTTATGTTCATAATATTGTGAAATATTTATTTTTGCAGTTCGGATTTATTATCTAATTTTTAAAAAATAGGTTTTTTTCATAAATTATTATTTTTATTTTCCAAAAATATATGTATTTTTAAATTTATGAAAATCTAATTTTATTCATAATAATAGTTTATATGAATTTTTTCTATTTTCATAAATTATATAATATCTAGATTTTATTTTTAGATATTTCTTAAAAATATTTTTATTTGGTTATTCTGATTTTTAAAATTTTGATTATTTTTATATTTTTCTAAAATTTGAGTTTATCTGTATAATTGTCAATAATTGATTCATCAATAGTTATTATAAAATAAATATTTTAATAATTGATTCAATAAAATAAATACCTCCTGAATATTTTATAAAAGAGGATTATATTCATAAATTTTGATTTTAATTTTTATATTTACTAAATATATATATAATTTTGTAATTTAAAAATTTTAATTTTAAACAAAATATAAGTTTATACTAAAATTATTCCTATTTTCATTAATTAATAATTTTATTTATCTATTATGATTTTTGGATTTTTGATTATATTTTAGATTTTTCTGAAATATGAAATTATTTGTTTAATTTTTCAATAACAAATTAATATAGGATCTTTTTCATTTTGTTAGGCTTTGATTTACCCGTTATTTTTAGATTTTATATCATATGAAAAGATATAAATAAAATATATTTTAGATGTAAGATTTATTGACGGATCTCACATATATCTAAATTTTCATTATCTGTTAGAAGTAAAATTTAAAAATATGATTTACCCATTTTCATTATCTTTAAGATATATTGCATACATTTATATTTTTATTTCCCTCTATTTTTAAATTTTAAATGGATATAGAAACTATATTATATATGCAAATTTATTTTTGATAACTTAATCAAGATATTATAGTTGACTTGAGATCTAATCAAATACTAACTTCCATAATTTTTCTTATTTACAAAAATGAAATTCTCGCTTATATGTTAGATTATTAGTCAAATTTGTTTTTGGTAACTAAATCTATTAAATTATAAATAATTTCAATAGATCATATGCTTAAATATTAGATTATATTCAGATTTTATTCAAAATATATATAATTATATAAAATATAGCATATGCATAATTAATATATGATATTCCTGAAATTTTTAATATTTGATTTGCCTATTATTTTCAGATTTTATAACATATAATTATTTAAAATATAACAAAATTTTTAACTAATATCATATATTCTAGGTATCTTTTGTTTATATTGTTTTGGAGTTAGAAATTTATTATTGGTAACATAATTATTAAAATAGATTTGTTTTAACTTATAAAACAAATCATTCCCTCTCTGTTTTAAATTTAGAAAACAATTTAGTTTGTTAACTAATTGGTTATATTTTTAATTTCAAAACCAAATGTTTATGGAAATTGAAATATTTTGTAAATTGTTAATTATTTGAAATTTGATAATTATTTTATAAATATTAGTAAAATAAATATTATTTAACATAATCCTAAATATACAAAATCACCCCCATTTTTCTTTACCTCTACAATTTTGATGGGTCCTCAACTATTCTTCCAAAAATCAGAAAATAGATTTTTGCTCTTTTCATAATTTAAAAATTTTAATATTATTTTTCAGGATAATCCTTTGACGAGTTCAGATAAGACCAATAAGCTATAATTTTTCACTCTTTTCATGAATTCTTAATAGTTTTCGTTCTTTTTCAAACTATTAATTTTCTTTTGGATTTTAGGATCGAGAGATATTTGCAATTGGGGCTCATCTCTTGATTTTGAACACTCATGGTATTTATCTTACTTTTCTTTATTTTATGTCATATTATTTTAATATAATATAATTGTATCGGGTTTTAAAATAGTGGGAAAATAAAGAGGATGAAATTTTAGAGATTTAAATTATTTGAGAGCTATTTGGGTAGGATTTCTTGATTGATTTTATTTCAAAATCTAACTTTTACTGAATTTATTTAGTTTAATTAACTAATATCCAATTTTTATCCTCGATTTCAATTAATTTGGTTTGTTTCTGTTAAATTTTTATTATCCTAAATTTTATTCTCAAATATTAATGAATATCTGTTTAATGAAAGTTTCTAAATATTCTAATTTTCTCTAATTATTTTATTTATATTTTTAGAACTCAACAAAATGTGTCTGAATTATAAATTGAGCCTATTTTCTTGATTAAACTCTAGGTTAGAATCTATACTTGATGAAAGTCTTTCAATATTTCACTTTGCTATAATTATTATTTTATTTTTGCTTTTTATAATTGCTTTTCATAACAAAATCTAACTGGACATCTCATAACAATTGTTAGAAATTAGTGGAATCTTTTTGATATATAACAAATATCAATATCGACGGTATTAAACATAAATTTGACCTACTTGGACTTGAACTAAGAAAACTTCTAAATTAATCTTTTTAAGTTGAAAAATTACAATAAATTCAATCAAGTTTATTTGGATATAATATAGGTCATAGAAATCAAATGAACTAGGCATACATTAATAAAATCAGTAAATACATGACTATACATTCATATTATTGCATAAAATAAATAGAAAAAGACAAGTATAATTAAACATAAAGTAAATACCATACAAAACTAGAAAACTAATAAGATAAAGTTAGTTTGTTGTACTAAATATATTTTTGTGTTCTTAGAATTGTTTTGAGTTGCCTTTTCCATTTAAAATAACACGTAAATAGATAAAATGGAAATTACATTACATATAAGAAAATTCATTAAAATTAACTACCGATTAAAATTATTTAGCAGAAATATAACTAGCATAGCTACCATATTTATCAATACGATTTTAATTATGATTTATTATCTTTTAATTTTTAACTTTATCACGATTTCCAAGCAATGATATATTTTCAAACTTCAATGGGGGTGAGTGAGAGTGGGGGTTCACGTATTTCGAAGGGGGTTGAGTCGTTAGATATTTAAAATTATATTAGAATGAGAGTGATGAAACGCGATGAAATATAGATGAATTACGATAAGACCGTGTTTAGCACGGGCTAAAACACTAGTGAAGGTGAAAAGCAAGATTTTACCGTGACATTGAGAATTCAGGGAGTTCCACCAAAAGCAGGTGAAGTTTCGGAAGGGCAGCTGTTATGGGATTCTGGCAAGTATTTGTGTAGGAGTTCTGTTGCAGTTACTTTTACTTGAGATCCCATGAATTATCTGCTGTTGTAAGTGGCTTGTTACTGGGAAGCTGTTGAAAATAAAAGCGCACAAAGTAAACATATGAAAAAACCTTCAGGTTGTAGTTATTAATTTGGTTCAACAGTGATGTGTAGATGCAATTGGTATATATTTGAGTAATTGCACGTTATATTTTAACTTAATTCGTCTACTAAGTGGCACTATAAAATAAGCAGATGAAAGAACCAACACAATCATGCCAAAAAATAAAAATAAAAAAGGCTGCATTTGATAAATTTAAACAAAAAGAATCAACAAAGACCATTAAAAAAAATCTAACCTTCATGATGTTCTCTCTACTCTCCAACCTTCAACTCTCTGTCAAAATTTCAGGGGCACAAAACGCAGCAAAGAGATCGCATTTTGGACACCTCATTCTCCTCGAATTGTGTCCTCATCTAAATGTGCTCTGCACGTGGTTTAGTTAAGGGCACAAGTGAAAGTTCGGACAAATGCTGTGTTTAGATGGAGGGTAGGAGAGGGTAGAGAAAGAGAAGAGAATTTGGGAGTTTTTTTTAGAGGGTAATCTAAGGGAAGGAAGGGGAAATTCACATAAATACTCCCCCCCTCCACCCCAACAAATTGGGTGTACTTTGTTTGGGAGTTTACTAGTGGAGGGGAAGGGAAAGAAGGGAAGGGGAAACAAGATAATGGAAAGGAAAGGAAATTGAGAGGAAATATAATAATCATGTTTGGGAGGTTAGTAAAGGGAATGGAGGGTAATCATTTCTTAGCAGTTGGATTTGTATCATGATGGCCCAAAATATTTTACTTTCTCTATGTAGACGGTCAAAATGTATTCCCACTTAGATTGATGATCCGCTTGGAAGTGAACGCCCATGGACTAAACACTTCAAGCCCAAAGCAAAGCCCACAACGGACTACAATGAAGCTCACCTGAATTAACTCCGCCAAGAGTCTAATTCTGTGTCAAATTTGAGCCCATTAGCGAAGCTCACTGACGAATCTCACCCACATTCACTCGAGTGGACTGAGTCATCCACCTCTGAAGAAAGCGCATCCACTTCCGCAGCGACCCTCGCCAGCGATTGCAGCGACCCTCGCCCATGCTTTCAGCGGACTTCACCAAGACCACGAAGTCCGCCCAATAGCCGTTTCAGAGCTATTTTTCAAGGGATAACTGCCCCCCCCCCATTATCTCCTACTTTAATGGCCACTTACTCCACAATTAAGGGGCCATTAACTCTCTTTTAGCCTATAAAAGGAGAGGAAGTCATCCATTCAGAGATGTTCGGAAAATCACATCTACACACGCATGTGAGCTTTTCGAGAGATATTGCTAAGAGAAGACTGTGCTAGCTTCCAAGCAATCCCTAATCAGCAGAAGATCCATTGTCTTAGTCGGTTCGTCAACGGAGTACAAGATTCACACTCCATCGGCACGCAGACAAGAATCCCAGGAAATATAAATTTTCATAAGTTTCAATTGTAGTCCTTTTAATTGTAATCTGTGTCAATTACAATATTAAAAAAAGACCCGAAACACTCTACACCCCAATTTGGAGGGGAACTAAATTATATAGAATGGATGTTAACGGATGTAAACTTTGTCACTTCCATTTTCATTCATTCCCTTTAAAAGAACCTCTCAAACAAGGTGAATCGATTTACCTTCCTCCCCCTACCCCTTATTAACCCCCATAGGGGAGATAGTTATAAAAGAAGTTTGACCGTTTATCACTATAGATCAACGGCTGAGATTTGATTAATATATTTTCTTTCCCTTCCCTTCCCTTAGTAAAAACTCTTAAACATGATATAAAATAAGTTTCCCTCCATTCCCTTCATTAAACTCTCAAACAATATATTATATTTTCCCTCCCCTTCTCTACCTTCCCTTTTCCTATTTTATCTTCCCTTCCCTTTCCCTACTAAACTCCCAAACACACTATTTCAAGTGAATAGAAATTAGCCCTTGGTGGTTGATTGCAAGCTAAACGTAGTTGTAAGGTGGTTTTGGTATAAATTAAACAATATAAGTGGTTACTATATTACAACCTTATTTTGAAGGTGGTTTTCGTAAAAAAAAACCCAAAAAAAAAATCTAACCTTCGTTATGTTCTCTCTACTCTCCAACCTTCAACTCTGTCAAAATTGCAGGGGCACAAAACTCAGCAAAGAGATCGCATTTTGGACACCTCATTCTCCTCGAATCGTGTCCTCATCTAAAATCCTCCGGTGGGGACCATGGTATTGGCTACGGAGGTGGTGAAGCTGCAGGGGTTATGATTCTGGCGGAGAACATGGTGGTGGAGATGGCGGTGGAAGCAGTAGTGGTGGCGGATATGGTGCTGGTGGAGGTTCTGGTGGTGGATATGCGCCTTCAGAGAAATTTGAAGCTGGAATGATCTTGATATCTATGTATAGTATCTCGAGATGAAGAATGAAGTTTGTGAGTGTAATAATTGTTGTAACATGCAGTTTCTTTTGTTAGTTTGTTACTGGTAATAGCTATATGCTATGCATGTTTTGTCTGTGTGTGTGTTGTGTGTTAATTAGGAAAATATCTATTGAATTGCCCCCAAAGGGGTTTGATTAGTGGATCTAGTCCAAACTTATTTTTATAATAATGATTGTTATGTTCATGTGATCATTGGGTTATGATCATCACTTTTATGTGTCATTTTCTCGTGGCGATGAGTTCTTTTTTATTTTGTTAGGCGAGATGCTTTGTTCTAGGCTCTAGCATAGGAATACCAAGATGCACAATATTCCCCACTACTATGCTATCTCAACTTCATTTTTTTTTTGTTGAGGAAATGCAGAAGGAACTTACAGTGTCCTTCTCATGATCAAACTGCTTTGATTGCAGAAGTTCCTCATAATTTGATGAGTGAAGGCTAAATATCAGCAAACCCCTCTTAAGTTTATGGGTTATCAGGGACCCCTTTAACTTTAAGTCTTTACAACCCCAACAAAAGAAAAAAACCCCCCAAAATTCCTTTTATTTTTTACTTCCAAATTCCTGGTGTCACTTTTTATTTTCACCTGCTCCGCTCCCTCACCTTGCTCCTCTGGCTTCATTCGCCATCGCCTACACTTTCCACCAACCCCCCTTAAGTTAAAAGGGTTTGTTGATGTTTACGTCTGAAAATTAATACCTGATTTGAGGAGTTAAATTTAATGATTATGTCCCTTGATCGTCTTTGATGGTTGATCTTGTGGATCCTGACCTGTGCTTCGCTGGGCAAGTAACAGAGGTCAGAAGCACCAGAGGATGTTTCCTCCGGTGTGCCCTCCAATGCTCAAGTCGGTGACCTTTTTCAACCTTTCTAAAGAGAAAAATAGAGTATAGTCTTATTGACTTTTTGTGTGTAAAATTACCCTCTCTTGGGGTGGTGGAAATCACCATTATGTATAGAGAGATTACAGGGGCACATTGGTAATTTTGGCCGAGTGCATGCAGTACTGGTTCAGACCTGCTTCACACGTGCCAATGGTCTAGGTCGAGTCGACTTTGTACAGTGAAAGGACTGTGGGATTTATGGCGTGTTCCATAAGCTTTGAAGGCTCTAGCTCGCACAGTCATTATGACTGACACTGCATTAAACACCGATGGCAAATGGGCGACGAATTGTAGGTGCTGATAGGACATTCATTAAATGCTATGAGACTTTTGAGGAATGCATGTCAGGCCGAATGACTGTTGGAGACGTACTATGCCTGGTCCGAGTGGAGGACGTCGTTCGTCATGGATTTGGACATCTTGACAGGATCCGACTCGGCAGTGCCTTTCGACTCGGATTTAGATCGCTAGTCGAGTTGGCTGGCTCATTACTCGGGTCATGCTTATAGATGCTTTGGGAGTTGGCTAGCGGATCGATGCGTGACCACTTTATTAGGCTGGGTAATTTCCAGGGTACAATAGTTGATAACCACTAAACTTAAGGGGGGTTTGCTATTATTTTGAAAGTTATTGGAGGTTATCTGATAATCGTTCAAAGTTAAGGGGTTTTTTCTGATATTAAGTCGAGAATAAACTTAGCGTCTAATTACTGAGTTGGTTTCTAATGAACTATAAGGTGTAACCTAACTAAAAAAAATAAATAGTTAACAGTTCATCTGTTCTTGCATTATTCACTCATAGGATGCTTCTTCCAACATAAGCATAGCATCTACTGCTCCAATTATATACACGTACACGCATTATTTCTAATTTTATTCTCTTTTCTCCTAAAGCAACAATTTTAGAAACGTTGGATCCCTGCTCCCGGCTTGTTATCCTCTTCATTGCAATAATTAAATCTTGAAACAACTGTGAACCTGAACTCGTCCTTGATTCTATATAACCTGATCTATGTTTTCAGTCTTCAACATTGGTCTATATCCACACTTAAATGGAGATACATAAACCCATCAGTTTCTCTCATCTAACCTTTCTCCTGCTCTTCTTAGCCTTTTCCTTTCTCTATGAAGTCCATGGAAACAGCACAACAGATTCCCAAGCCTACATTGTCCATGTACAAAAGCCCAAACACACCAAATTCCTCACCTTCAGAGACCGAAGAAATTGGTACATGTCTTTCTTGCCAAACACAACCTTAGACTCCGGAGAGCCTCGGATGATCTACACATATGGACACGCGATCAGTGGCTTCGCAGCAATCTTTACCCCCCAAGAATTGCAATCACTGAAATCTAAACAAGGAGTAGTGAGTGCACATCTTGAACATGAGTGCAAGCTACGAACCACCTACAGCCCGCAGTTCTTGGGCCTGAGCCGGTGGGACGGATTGTGGCCTAGCTCAGACTACGGTGCAGGTCAAATAATCGGTATGATCGACACCGGAATCAAGTACAGCCACCCTTCGTTTGACGACCAGCAGATGTCACCGCCTCCGCAACCGCCGACCTGGAAAGGAAAATGCTACTGGAGCCGAGGCGGATGCAACAAGAAGCTGATCGCAGCTACTGGTTTTCGTAATGGACGGATAGTTTCTCCATCAGACACCAACGGGCACGGGACCCACACGGCGGCACGGCAGCTGGTAGAACAGTCGATGATGCCAATGTCCTCGGTTACGCTAAAGGCACGGCTTCAGGCCTAGCGCCCGGAGCTCACCTTTCGGTCTATAAAGTATTGCCCGGGACTTCTAAAGATATGCTAAAGGATTAGATCAAGCTATCCATGATCAGGTACATGTGCTCTCTATGTCTGTAGGCTATGACAAACCTCATAAACTTGATGAGGACGAGATAGCGATCGGATCGTTCGCTGCTGTTACAAAGAAAATCGTCCCTGTTCAGGCAGGGGGAAACGCGGGGCCTCTATCGAGCCAGGTCGACGGAGCTCCATGGATCCTAACCGTTGGATCGAGCGTCATGGACAGAAGGGTAAGCTCGACAGTAAAGCTCGGAGATGGCCGAGAATTCTATGGGGAATCCGCTTATCAGCCAGATACTTTCGCCCCACTCAGTTTCCTTTGATTTATCCATATGGCATCCTGAAATCGGAGGATTCAAAGCTATGCCGGGGTAACTCTCTAGGATTGATCGACGTCAAAGGTAAGATCGTGCTATGTGGAGCGAGCTGGGATTTTAAGAAGAATGTGGAAGTGAGTGATCTCGTTAAAAAGGCTGGTGGCGTCGCCGTTATAGTCATGAGCCAGCCGGCGATGGGGAATCAAACATTCTCTGATGCTTTTCTCCATCCAGCTTCTCGTGTTACCTACAACGACGCAAAAGAAATTATTAAGTATGTCAACCAGACATCAAATCCTACTGCAGCGATAAAGTTCAATGGAACACAATTTGGAGATCGTCCTGCACCTGTAGTGTCCTCCTTTTCGAATCGAGGCCCTAACCTCTTTAACGGTAACATCATAAAACCAGACGTTATTGCACCCGGTTCAAACATTCTCGCAGCTTGGCCAACTGAAGTGGGTCCGAATCATACAGGCACAAATAAGACGTTCATCATGATAAGTGGAACTTCGATGGCCGCACCTCACGTTTCAGGGATCGTCGCTCTCCTCAAGCACAATCATCAACATTGGTCACCTGCTGCAATTAAATCAGCGATCATGACAACAGCGTACACTAAAGACCGAGATGGTAATCCGATAAAAGATCAATACGATGGTAAAAATGCCGGAGTTTTTACTATGGGATCGGGTCATGTGGATCCGGTGGCAGCTAATGATCCGGGTCTGATCTATGACATTGAGCCGCATGATTACATCCGATATCTTTGTGGGATGAAACTTACGAATATATCTGCAATTGTTCGTGGTCCAGTAAATTGTTCTCAAGTTCAAGCTATTGAACCTGAGCAATTGAACTATCCTTCGATTTCAGTGTATCTCGGGGCTAAATCGGTATCGAAGACCGTGAATCGAACAGTGACGAATGTTGGTGATGCTAACTCGGTTTATACGGTGAAGGTTGATAATCCAGAGGGAGTGGATGTGGATGTTTACCCTAATACCCTTACATTCACTAATGAAGGTGAAAAGCAAGATTTTACTGTGACATTGAGTATTCAGGGAGTTCCACCAAAGGCAGGTAAAGTTTCAGAAGGGCAACTGCTATGGGATTCTGGCAAGTATTTTGTGAGGAGTCCTATTGCAGTTACGTTTACTTGACATCCCATGAACCGTATAAAGTTGTTGAAAATAAAAGTACATTAATAAACACGTGGAATTTGGTATGCATGTACGTAATACTCTTGAGACAAGTACTGAGGTATTACAATATTAGAAGAATGTCATAAGAAAGGCAATGTTATTGTTCTATATAAATAATAATATGGGGTTTTGTCTTTAGACCCAAAGTTTTATCGACTTATTTTTAAGCCCAAGTTATTTTAGTTGTTTCTTTAAACCCAATCAACTTTCTTTTTATCTTTAAACCCAAATAGTATAATTCATAGTTGAAATATATTATATTTGTACTTTTAGGAGGTAAAACTCCAAAATACCCTCACATCCCCTCAAAACTCTCTCTCTCTCTCTCTCTCTCTAACATAGGAAATTAAAATCAAAATTATGAAAACTAAAATCAAAATTTTATATTTTTAGTATTATTAATTATTTTTAATTATAATCAACAATCATGAGGAGTTATGAATAATCATGTGAAAACTTGTGATGAAGAAAATAATAAATTAATGTTATAATTTTCCCAAATACTTATGTGAATTTATGCTATAAAATTAAAAGTTGATGAATTGAGAGAATTTATACCTTAAAGTACCAAAAGAGATGAATCCTCACTAAAATTTAGTATCTAAACCTTAGGAATTAAGATAGTAGAGGAGTATTTAATTGGTTTGTATGAGAGTTGAAGAAGGAAATAAGAGAGCAAAGGAGGTGAGAAAATTAAATGAGAAAAAGAGAGAGATAAAATTAGATTTTTTTGAAAAATTTTATTGAGGACCACATAAGTATGAAGTGTATTTGAGAATTTGGGTATAAAGATAAATAAACAAAGTTGATTGAGTCTAAAGATACAAATAAAGTAATTGGGTTTAAACATAAATTATGGTAAACCTTTGGGTTTAAAGACAAAACCCCTAATAATATATTATGTAATCTTCAAAAATAAAAACAACTTTGTTTCAATATACAATTTTGTGAAATTTCGCTTCAAACTAAGTAGGTAGAGGACTCCTAATCAAATTCATATTACTAATGCACGCCTTATATATGCGCCCACTTCTTTGTCATGACAAACCCCAGGATAAACTAAAATCAATCACATGAAAGCACGAAAAATATCGAGAACACACGAACACAAAGATATACGTGGTTCGGCTTGTAGCCTACGTCCACGGGCGAAGGAGGAGAATAACTTTACTAAATTGTGAGGAATACAATGTGGAATCTCTCAATCTCTCAATCCCAAATAACACCCCAAGATTCTCAGACAATCTCTCTAAATAAAAGGAACAAAAGGAGAGATAATTCACGACGACGGGATCACAAAGAAACTCTGTTTCTCTCTCTGATTGGTGCTACAAATTGATGTTGCAGCCTTCAAAGTCTCTGGTTGGATGATTATATAGATGCTTCTCTGAGCCATACATGACAAGAAGAAATTGGGTTGTTGCAGGACTCTTATGGAATCAAACTTCAAATCCAAGAGATTGGTAGTTACGAAAACAATGAGTCCATGTGATTCTAGTCTTCTAGGCTCTTCGTTCCAAATCAAATTCTAAGTCTCACCTTATCTCTTAGCTAATAACGTGTGCACAAGACTCTGTCATTAATCCCATTTGAAATAGGATTACGCACTAATTAACCCTCTTGTCCTTATCTCCATTTCACACAGCAAATCCTAATCAAGGCCAACGGAGATATATTAATTTCGATGTCGAAGTTCGATTGAGTGTCGAGTATTTGAGTCACAACATAACAAATCTCCACCTTGGCTCAAATCCGTAGAAATTTCTTCACTCTAAAAAACTAACTTACTCCACCTTCTCCAATAGCCCCGCAGGGCATCTAAGTGCAGCACGTATCGATCAAGTACAAGCCCGGCTTGAACTTGCCAACTGAAAGAGGCCTCCTAACAAATCGACTGAATTATCCGCATCGACGATCGTAACTCTTAGTGAAGTTATCACCAAAAGTAGCTCCTGAATAGCTGAAGGGCACAAAATTGTCAACCGACAATGCATAAGCTACTGTATCTTCATATCTTCGCGGTGGTTGAATATCTTGTCAAGACTGATCTCTAGCAATAGTGTATTCCCACTGTTCATGCAGCTGCTGAGGTGCTTCATCTACTTGAACGGGATCTGACTGCTGAACTCCCATAGTCTTATCCTGCTGAAGAGCTGAATCACGAATTTCTAACTCCACATTATGTCCTGTAGTGCGCGCCTTATCATCAACTAAAACTGGTGACTATTTTTGGTGGAACATAGCAGACTCATCAAAAGTGACATCACGGCTGATAATAATCTTAGGAGACTTTGGATCAGGACACCACAACCTAAAACCTTTAACACCCGATGCATAACCTAGGAATATGCACTTCTTGCTCGTGGCTCAAGTTTCCCTTGACTAACATGCGCATATGCATGGCAACCAAATATTCTAAGATTAGAATAATCCGCAGGCTTACCGGACCAAACCTCCTCTGGAGTTTTACAACCAATAGCAGTAGATGGTGATCGATTCACTAAGTAACAAGCCGTATTCACCGCTTTTGCCCAATAATCCTTGCCTAAACCTGCATTGAACATCATACAACGAGCTTTCTCCAAAAGGGTTCTGTTCATACGTTCTGTCACTCCATTCTGTTGCAGTGTGCGAGGGACTGTACGATGTCTAATAATTCCCTCCTTCTTGCAAAACTCATTAAATTCTCCTCCATAAAACTCAAGGTCATTATCAGTTCTAAGCCTCTTAATCAGCCTCCCAGTCTAATTCTCAATCAAAGACTTTCATTGCTTGAAAATCACAAACACCTCATATTTATGTCTCAAAAAGTAGACCCAAACCTTCCTGGAGTAGTCATCAATGAAGGTCAACATATATCTCGAACTACCACCCTTCGAGGCAACTTGAGAAGGTCCCCAAAGATCTGAATGGATATAATCCAAAGTACCTTTAGTCTGGTGTCTTTGCGTCTTGGTGACTTTTTGCTTCAGAAGATGCAATGCTCACAGAATCCCAATTTTCCTGTACTATGTTCACATAAAAGACCCTTCTTGCTCAACTCGGCCAATCCGCGCTCACTCATATGACCAAGTCTCGTATGCCACAATCTGGTAGTATCAACTCCTGATATCGATGATGCAACTGCAGCCGAACCGGTAACGGTAGAACCCTGCAAAACATACAAGCTGCCGATCTTCTTTCCTTTCAGAACTACAAGAGGGCCTTTTGTAATCCTAAGAACTCCACCTTCACCTGAAAAATTACACCCATGACGATCAAGAGTGCCCAAAGAGATGAGATTCTTTCTTAAATATGGAACATGCCTAACATCAGTCAAAATCCTGATGACTCCATCATGCATCTTAATCCGAATTGTACCTAGCTATCCCGACAGTCTTGCATGAGGCATTATTCCCCATGAGAATAATTCCACCATTAATAGCTTCATAAGTGGTGAACCAGTCCCGATTCGGACACATATGATAGGAACAGTACGAATCCAAAATCTAATCATCCATGCTCCTATTTTTATCACCTGTAACCAACAAAATCACATCTTTAGCAATATCAACTTCAGCGGAGTCCTCCTTAGATTTTTTTTTTTCATACTCTTCTTGTTTATTCTTGTTCTTCAATCTATAACAATCGGTCTTGATGTGCCCTTTCTTCTTGCAATATCTGCAGGTCAAATTCCTATGCTTTGACTTATACCTATTACCTCCAAGTCCCTTTCTTCCGATCTTCCTCGAACAAACAAGCCATCAATTTTATCACTACTTTCACTTGTGGTTAACTCTTTGTCGATCTTCTCCTTATTCAATAAGTTTTCTTTGACATTCTTGATGCCAATAGAATCTCGGCCGTAAATCATAGTATCACTGAAGTGCTTATAGGAAGGTGGTAAAGAACACAATAACAATAGGGCTTGATCTTCATCATCAATCTTAACATCAATCTTACTCAAATCTGTAATCACATAATTAAATTTACCAATATGAGATTTGATGGGTGTACCTTCCGACATCGGAAGTGTGTACAGACGTTACTTCAAGAGGAGGCGATTAGTGAGCGATTTCGTCAAATACAAATCCTCCAACTTAGACCACAAATCAGCGGTTGTCTTCTCCACGAGAACTTCTTGCAAAACTTCGTTAGTCAAACACAACTGGATCGCTGTGAGAGCTTTGTCATCCAACTCGTCCCAATCTTTCTCTGTCATTGTAGTCGGTTTCTTCGACTTCCCAAACAAAGCCTTCTTCAATCCGCTCTGTGTCAACACGGCAATCATCCTAACTTGCCAAAGGCTGATACTGATATTGCCGTCAAACTTCTCGATATCCCACTTCGTAGTGGTTGTCGTCATCTTCTCGTATGATCGATAGCTGAGGGCTCTGATACCAATTTGTTATGACAAACCCCAGGATAAACTAAAATCAATCGTACGAAAGCACGAAAAATATCAAGAACACACGAACACAAAGATATATGTGGTTCGGCTTGTAGCCTACGTCCACGGGCGAAGGAGGAGAATAGCTTTACTAAATTGTGAGGAATACAATGTGAAATCTCTCAATCTCTCAATCCCAAATAACACCCCAAGATTCCTGTACAATCTCTCTAAATAAAAGGAACAAAAGGAGAGATAATTCACGACGACGGGATCACAAAGAAACTCTGTTTCTCTCTCTGATTGGTGCTACAAATTGATGTTGCAGCCTTCAAAGTCTCTGGTTGGATGATTATATAGATGCTTCTCCGAGCCATAGATTACAAGAAGAAATTGGGTTGTTGCAGGACTCTTATGGAATCAAACTTCAAATCCAAGAGATTGGTAGTTACGAAAACAATGAGTCCATGTGATTCTAGTCTTCTAGGCTCTTCATTCCAAATCAAATTCAAAGTCTCATTTGAAATAGGATTACGCACTAGATTCTGTCATTAATCCCATTTGAAATAGGATTACGCACTAATTAACCCTCTTGTCCTTATGTCCAATTCACACAGCAAATCCTAATCAAGGCCAACCGAGATATATTAATTTCGATGTCGAAGTTCGATTGAGTGTCGAGTATTTGAGTCACAACATAACATTCTTCCTCTTCTCTCCTAAAGCTACAATTTCATAAACTTTGTATTCTTTATTCCTGCTTATTTCTCTTCTAGCTGCCATATTTAATCTTTGATGCAAATTATATAAGGTCACATGTAGATCAACATTGCCCTAGGTCCACTTCAATGCAGATTCACAAACCCATCAATTTATCTCATCTAACCTTTCTTTTGTTCCTCTTACTCTCTTCCTTTCTCTTTGAAGTCCATGGAAGCAACACAAAAAATTCTCAAGCCTACATTGTCCATGTACAAAAGCCCAAACACGCCAAATTCTTCACCTTTAGAGATAAAAAAAAATTGGTACATGTCTTTCTTGCCCAACACAACCTCAAACTCCGGTAAGCCTCGGATGGTCTACGCATATCGACATGCTATCAGCAGTTTTGTTGTGAACCTGACGCCGAGGAATTGCAGGAGATGAAATCTAAACCAGGAGTACTAAGTGTGTATCCTGAACACGAGTGTGAACTCCAAACGACGTACAACCCAAAGTTCTTGGGCCTGAGCAGTCGAACGGACCGTGGCCGGCTGGCCGCATTCAGGTTATGGTCGAGGTATAATAATCGGTACGATCGACTCTGGAATCAAGTTTGACCACCCTTCATTTGCCAACAAGAATATGCCTCCACCTCCGCAACCGCCAATATTGACGCAGCGCGGAAGTTGAAATCTCGGAATCCACCGAGGGTTAATCTTCGAATCCACAAAGAGCTTCGAATCCACGAAGAAAATATACTAAACGAAATTTTTATTGTTGAAAAGATATATCCTCTAAGGCTTACAAGACTCTGTTTAAATAGAAAACAAATAAGAATCCTACAAGGACTCGAACTCCTACTAAAATTAGAAATAAGAACTCTAATTGACCCGAACTTTGCTAAAAATGGAAATAAAAAAACTATCCTTAAAAGACTCCCTACGATTAGGGAAGTAAATCGGTCAAATTTGGAATCAAACCGATTTACTTCCTAATCCAAACAGAACTCCTAAAACATTACTAAAAATAGTAAAAAGCGTAAAACGCCGATATCTCTCAATCCGAAGGAATTTGGCAAAAGAACGGTGAGCAAACCAAACTAGGTTGGTTTGGTTGGCTCCGCCTCGAAAAATACGCGATTTTAAAAATCGCCCAAACCGACTTTACGGATTGAAAGTTACGACCGCTCTTCGTTGTAACCTATTTTCCTCGACCGGGTCCGCGTTTGGGCTTGTTACGATCCTGTTTCTCCATGAAGGTGTCCGCAATGTGTTCTACATCAATATGGAACAGAAAATGCGCCTAGGCGGATGCAACAAGAAGATCATTGGCACGATCGGTTTAGGAGAGTAAGCCATTTGACACAGACCGTCATGGGACCCACACGGCGAGCACGGCTGTTGGGACCTTCGTTGAAGGCGCCGAGGGCATGGCTTCAGGATTGGCACCTGAAGCTCATATTGCAGTCTACAAAGTATCACCAGGGACCTCTAAAGATGTGCTCAAAGGTATAGATCGAGCTATTCATGATCATGTGATGTGCTCTCGACATCCATTGGCATAAATCCTCCCCCAAGAATTTATGAAGACAATATAGCAATCGGATCGTTTGCAGCAGTTACGAAGGGGTTCCTTCCCATTCAGTCGGCGCGGAACCGTGGGCCTCTTCCGAGCATAGTTGACATGGCTCCGTGGATTCTAACAGTTGGATCCAGCGTCACCGACAGAAGAATTAGAGCAAAAGTAAAGCTCGGAGATGGTCGAGAATTCAATGGAGAATCGGCTTATCAGCCGGATGATTTCGCGCGGGTTCAGTTTCCTCTGATTTATCCACATCACATCTTGAAGACCGAGGATTCGAAAACATGGAAAGGCTCTCTAAACTCTATTGACGTCAAAGGTAAGATCGTGCTATGCAAATGCAGTTTGGAATACATGGGGAATGTGGAAGTGGGCGATAATGTCACGCCCTCAAAATCGCGTAGCATAATCTTCGGTTCGCGACAACAGCTACATATGCGTGAACACATGTCAAGCCTACCGTGCACTTCTATATTATTAAGTAATATTTCATAAAGGAAAACTTTATTGAAGTTTAGAAGTCTCAGAGAAACTACATTATAACAAGCACAATACAAATATTACAACTAGTGAGTCATTAGACTCTTGTTACATAATTATGTCGATCTATCTAAGATAAGCATAATATTGCTAATAAGATCTCCGGTAGATGTTAATCCTCTAAGCTAAGGGTAGAATAATCTAATCTTTATCTAAAAAGAATAGAAAATAAATGGCGAGTTCACAACTCAATGAATAGATAATTTCTCATAGCGGATCGACAAGTTTAATAAATTACTAATACTAAAATTTTTAGATAGACTGTTGTCAATTGAAAGAATGACTAGAGAGCATATAAGATATTAAAATAGAAAATTTTCTAACATATATAAGAAGCAATAGCAGTATTATATAAAGAGTATTTAAATACACACAAAATGAAAAGAAACACTGAATACCTTTATGTTGTAATTGTCCATATAAATCACATTTTGCAAAATCACCTCAAGTCATAACACTAAGGTTGCAAAAATTATAGCCCAGTAGCATGGAAATGCGCATCAATCACATATAGGTCAACCCGGGGACAGAGTATACCTAGCACTGCCATAGGTTGCCCAAAGGCGACATTCACATATTTGCCAAAAAGTCCACATTCACATATTTGCCAAAAAGGCCACTATACGGTATACGCAATTCCATATGGTAGGCTTAAACAAATCAATCATTCTATAGTGGACTTACGAGGGTTTTCCACATTCAGAAACACTATCTTTTCATTTCAAATAGCACATGTAATTTCCACTTGTACAAAAAGCAATTTAATATGCTTTGACACTTTCATAACTTCATGAAAATAGAATATTCATGAATTTTTATAGGAAAATAATATTTTTTCAAATCTATTTTTTCCATGGAAGTCATATGAATGATAAAGTCGAGTATATTTGATAACATGGTTTCAGTGACTTTCATTTACAAAATCTTACTTAATGTGACAAAGATAAATAATTATCACAATACCAAATTCTTTTAACATTCTTTTATAAGTGAACAAATATAACATGTTTAATCAATTATTTTCTACAAAAATACGATTTGTTAACATAACATATAATTTATACATTATTTTTATATCAAAACAATTGGAAATAACTAATGAGAAGAAATCTATTCACCTTAGCATATCTGGAATTACTTTTATACACGTAGTCCTAGCTTAGTCCTCACTCAATCCTAAAAATCTTTTTGCTCTTCTCCTTCCTCCCTCTATTCTCAAAACTTTTTCTCTTGTGTGAGGGGGAAAACTCAATATTGGGTTCAATTTATAGAGCTCCAAAGTCATGAAATTTTGACTTTTCATTCTCTTTTTCCTATTACTATTGAGTTATGAAACTAATTGTTCTTATGAAAGTGAGGATGCAATCACATTTTTCACAGTTGGGATTTACAAAGTTTCAAAGTCTTTATTTTTTTTTGACTTTTACTCTCAATTTTTCACATTCTATTGAGTAAGAAACACATTTTTCTTATGAGTTTGGATGAAAAACATTTTGTGAGGGTGAGCTAGAGAACTCAAATTTGATTTTGCTTCTAATTAAATGTGGGTGTTGACATCCTCCCCACCTAAAATAAAGTTTCATCCTCAAAAATACACGTGCCTTTATTTTCAAAAAGTCGTGGATATTTCTCTCGCATTTCATCCTCAAGCTCCCAAGTTGCTTCTCTTTCAGTGTGATTCTTCTATTGAATTTTGACATATTTTGTTAGAGGTTGCCTCAAATACTCAAATCCATATTGCTTTGGGAATTTTTTTTTGACTTGGTTTGTTTTGATCAAGAGTCCTATTTACATTAGACTTTGCACAACCAATCATATTAGAAGTTTATTCCTACTTGGACTCTTATTGGGCTTTAGGACATGTGGACTTCTATTCCCATTAGAACTCCGATTCTGTGTACACAAAGAGCTGGGATCTTCAAGGCTATATATATACGGTCTTTCAAGCCTATTATCATTTCTTTTGTGAAGCCTGTTTGATATTTTTCTCTTTTGTTCTTTGAGAGAGTTGTATTAGGCTTTTAGGGTGTTATTTGGGATTGAGTGATTGAGAGATCTACACATTGTATTCCTCACAATTAGTAAAGCTATTCTCCTCCTTCGTCGGTGGACGTAGGCTACAAGCCGAACCATGTATATCTTTGTGTTCGTGTGTTCTCGATATTTTCGTGCTTTAGTTTGATTGATATTAGTTTATTCCTGGGGTTTGTCATAACATATTTGACAGTGCTGTTCTCGGGAAAAGTCACTATCTTTTTCATTGGTGAAATCATTCTACCTTGATGGGATTACAAATGAGTTTCAAATAAAAATCGCCTTTTTATAAGGCTTTTTACAATGAAAAAATGGTAAAAATTACAACTTTCCTCCTTGTGAACAAACGCGAGATCCGTTTATCGGATCCTCGCTATGGAGATTCTTTGCCTGTCTTGGGGATGTATTAGTGGACCACAGCGATTCCTTTCCCAAGTGTTGATCAACGAGATCGGATGCGGATCTAGATCTAAAATCCCTCCTTTTTACGTGGGAATTCTTAGATCGATCGGATCGAGATCTAAGCGAATCTGGAGATTAATTCGCCAAGGAACTAATCAGCGTAGTGAGCGAGATCGACCAGCGAACTTCGTTACTCTTCTTCGGATCAAGGCCAAGCTTGATCCAAAGGATGGTTTGTTGTTGTAGATGCGGATCGAAAACTTTGGATCTCGAATCGCAAATCCCCGCAAGTCTAGATCTTGATCTCCTCTCCTTGGAAATTCTCTAACCCTAGGCACACACAAGAGTTCGCGGCTATCTCCTCTTTTTTATCTCTGCCGACCTCTGAAAATGAAACCCTAGCCGTCACTTTTATAGGTACGGCGGATCTTGTGGCGGGCAAAAGCCCATTCGGCCTTGGTGTCTCGCCAGGCGAGACACCTCTGGTGTCTCGCTTCGGGCGAGACACCTCTGGTGTCTCGCTTCGAAGAGACACCTCTGGGTGTCTCGCTCGGGCGAGACACCTCTGGGTGTCTCGGCTGAGCGAGACACCTCTGGGTGTCTCGCTCGGGCGAGACACCTCTGGGTGTCTCGGTTTTGACCGAGCGTCGTGTGGCTTCTCTCTGCTGGTTTTCCGAGCTTAATTTGAGGCTTCAAAGTTGGGTTTATCCCTTCACTCGCACTCATGGCGCATCAGTTCACCAAGGTTCCGGAATCAGCTGACAGCTCAGAAAGGAGAGAGCTCTTTTCAAAAATTTCGGTATGCCGGACCATAAGGGGCAGCCCCTTGACCCCCGCCTAGCAGGCTGGCGGGACCTTAAAGCTTCTGGTAGAAGCGTCTTGAGGAGAGCGTTTGCGTTGCGTTCACTTGTTGTGTCGTCAACGGTTTGCCATTACTTCATCGGATGACTTGTCGATTATTCTCGTCATCACGAGCTACGTTCGGGGACTTATAGGCAATTTTCAACGCCTACAAGTGCGTCGTCTGAGTACTTGTTCCTTCTAATCAACAATGCGTTCCGGTTGCTCCTCATAAGTCAAATCTTCTTATAGCTCAATTGGTGCCAATTCGATAACCTGATCTGATCTCAAATAAATTTTCTAAGCATGGATATATGAAACACATTGTGAACTCCAGCTAAAGAAGGTGATAAAGCAAGTATATATGCTACTTCACCAATTCACTAAAGAATTTCAAAAGGACCAACAAATCTTGGACTCAAATTTCCTCGGATTCCAAATCTCTTCACTCCTCGAGTAGGAGAAACTTTCAAAAATACATGGTCACCTTCTTGAAATTCTAGGTCTCTCTTCCTGCGATCCGCATAAATCTTCTGTCTACTGTGCAGTGTGAAGATGCTCTCAGATTAAGTAGATTTCTCTATACTTGTTGCACCAACTCAGGTCTAAGAAGTTTCCTCTCGCCACTCATCCCCATGTATAGGTGATCGGCACTTCCTCCCATATAATGCTTCATATGGTGCAATTTTAATACTTGATTAGTAGCTATTATCGTATGCAAAATCTGCTAATGGCAAATGTTCTTCCCATGATCCTTTGAGATCAAGGATACAACATCTCAGCATATCCTCGGGAGTTTGAAATGTTCTTTCTGATTGTCCATTTGTCTAAGGATGGTATGTTGAGCTAAAACATAACTTACTTCGAAGAGCTTTATGCACACTTTTCCAATATGTTGATACAAATCTAGGGTCTCTGTGTGTGGTTTGTTTTCCTATAACTGTTGAATTGTTTCCAAGTTGCTCTGGTGAATCTAATCCAAACTTATTTTTGTCATAATGAATGTTATATTCCCATGATCATTGAATAATCATCAACTTTGTGTGCCATTTTCTCGTGGCCATGCCTTCTCTTTATTTTATTAGGGGAGATGCATTATACTAAGCTCTAACACCAAAATACAACAGTATAGTACACATTATCCTTCTAATAATCAAGCTGCTTTAATCAGCAAAATAAGAAGCATTTCCTCATAATTTGACAAGAACAAACATTGCTTCTAATTGAGTTTAGTTTCTAATGAACAAAAAGTGTAACATAATTAAAAAGAAAACAGAGGGACATGAATCTGCTCTTCAATTTACATCTTCCATTAACAGTTTGACATAAAATTATCTTTCATTATCCACTCATAGGATGCTTTCTTCCAGTGTTAGTATAACATAATTAAAAAGAAAACAGAGGGACATGAATCTGCTCTTCAATTTACATCTTCCATTAACAGTTTGACATAAAATTATCTTTGATTATCCATTCATAGGATGCTTTCTTCCAGTATTAGTATAACATACCAATTAACAGTTTGACATAAAATTATCTTTCATTATCCATTCATAGGATGCTTTCTTCCAGTATTAGTATAACATACCAATTGAATTTGTACTATTCCTATTATACATACATTATTTCTAACTTCTTGCTCTTTAATCCTAAAGCAATATTTTCATATACATTGGATCCCTGATCCCTACTTATCATCCCCCTAATTTTTTATTATACAAATATGAACCTGAACTGTCATAGACCCTATATAACCCTTATTATTCCTTTTCTCTTTGCACTATATCCACATCAATGGAGTTTCAACAATCCATAAATTTCTCTCATCCAACGTTTCTCTTGCTCCTCTAATCCTCTTCCATTTTCTTTGACGTCCATCGAAGCAATACAACAAATTCTCAAGCCTACATTGTCCATGTACAAAAGCCCAGACACACCGAATTCCTCAGCTTCAGGGACCGAAGAAGTTGGTACGTGTCTTTCTTGTCAAACGCAACCTTAGACTCCGGTGAGCCTTGAATGATCTACACTTATCGACATGCTATCAGTGGCTTTGTGGCGATCCTAACACTCGAAGAACTGCAAG
This sequence comes from Asparagus setaceus, assembly GCA_012295165.1. Classification (NCBI taxonomy): domain Eukaryota; kingdom Viridiplantae; phylum Streptophyta; class Magnoliopsida; order Asparagales; family Asparagaceae; genus Asparagus; species Asparagus setaceus. The sequence continues at coordinate 24,091,804 of CM022708.1, read as the reverse complement.
CGTTGAAATCTAAACGAGGAGTACTGAACGCGTATCCTGAACATGAGTGCAAACTCCGAACTACCTACAGCCCGAAGTTCCTGGGCCTGAGCCGGTGGGACGGACTGTGGCCAGACTCAGGTTATGGTGGAGGTCAAAATCAGTAGAAGTATTTTTCCCAAAATTTTTGTCATCTATGCGGAAGCAGAATGAGAATAAAAAAGCAAACAACATGAACCATTCAGTCATCAAAAGCAATATAGACAACTGAGAACAGAAAAAATCAAATAACACATACCAACACAGTACCACCAATATAGAGTTCTCAAGAAGTTGCAACGTTAACTACTTGTTTCTATGAAGTAGTTGATTTCATTTCTAAGTTTTGCAGTTTTCAGTCTAAGATGTGATCAATAAATAAAAAAAAACACACACATACACAGAGGAAAACATATAGCTGAGCTTTTCTCTCTGGCTCTTTCTAAATTTGAAGAGGATAAGATTGAAGGTTAATTGCATAGGTTAGATCTAATCAAGCTCGAGTGTTGGAAAACTATGAGTGTTTCCCATCTGTTGATGAACAAATCAATAGTAAGCATATGAAAAAAACTGAAAAAGACCACATTTGATAAATTAAAACAACAAGAATCAACAAAGACCATGAAAAATCTAACCTTCAATGGCTGTGGCTATGGTGCTGGCGGGGAGCACGAGGTCGGCTACGGAGGTGGTGAAGCTGCGGCAGTCATGGTTCTGGCAGAAAACTAGAACGGTCTTGATATCTACGTAGTATATCAAGATGAAGAATGAAGTTTATGAGTATAATAATTGTGGCTATGGTGCTATGCATATTTCGTTTGTGTGTGTTGTGTGCTTTAGGAAAATATCTGGAGTTGTTCCCAAAGGGGTGTTGGTGATCATTGGATTATGATCATCAGAAAATTATTTTTTTAATATGCTTTCTATGTTCATGTGATCATTGGATTATGATCATCACTTTCATGTGCCAATTTCTCGTGGCGATGCATTCTTTTTTTATTCTGTTAGGAGAGATGCTTTGTTCTAGGCTCCGGCATAGGAATACCAAGATGCACGGTATTGCCCCTTGCCATGCTATCTCAACTTCATTGTTTCATAGAAGCATTTCCTCATCATTAGACAAGTGAGAGTAAAGGCTAAATATCAGAAACGATTATTACATAACCTTCCATAACTTGTGAAATATCATAAAAGCCCTTTTAAGTTTAGGGGTTATCAGAAGACCCCCTTTAGCATGGGGGGTTGATTTTTCCAGGGAAAATAACAGTTCGTGCTTTTAGGAGGGTTTTTTGATAAAATCTTAAAGTTAAAGGGTTTTTTTTATAAACCCTAAACTTAAGAGGAGATTTCTGATATTTTCAAAGCTATGGGAGGTTATCCATCTGACAGCTGTCCAGAGTCGGGGGAGGGGGGGTTGATATTAAGCCGATAATAAACTTAGCGTCTAATTAATGAGTTGGTTTCTAATGAACAATACATAAGTAAAAGAGAAGACATAGTTACAGTCATCTGTTCTTGCTTTATTCACTCATAGGATGCTTCTTCCAGCATAAGCATAGCATATACTACTCCAATTATATACATATGTACACTCATTATTTTTTCTCTTTTCTCCTAAAGCAACAATTTTATGAACATTGGATCCCTGCTCCCGGCTTATTATCCTCTTCATTGCAATAATCAAATCTTGAAACAACTGTGAACCTGAACTCGTCCTTGATTCTATATAACCTGATCTATGTTTTCAGTCTTCAACATTGGTCTATATCCACACTTAAATGGAGATACATAAACCCATCAGTTTCTCTCATCTAACCTTTCTCCTGCTCTTCTTAGCCTTTTCCTTTCTCTATGAAGTCCATGGAAACAGCACAACAGATTCCCAAGCCTACATTGTCCATGTACAAAAGCCCAAACACACCAAATTCCTCACCTTCAGAGACCGAAGAAATTGGTACATGTCTTTCTTGCCAAACACAACCTTAGACTCCGGTGAGCCTCGGATGATCTACACATTTAGACACGCGATCAGTGGCTTCGCAGCAATCTTTACCACCGAGGAATTGCAGTCGCTGAAATCTAAGCAAGGAGTAGTGAGTGCACATCCTGATGAACACGAGTGCAAACTCCGAACGACCTACAGCCCAAAGTTTTTGGGCCTGAGCCGGTGGGCCGGACTGTGGCCCGACTCAAATTATGGTGGAGGTCAAATAATCGCCATGCTCGATTCTGGAATCAAGTACAGTCACCCTTCGTTCCACGACCAGCAGATGTCTCCACCGCCACCGGGATGGAACAAGAAATGCTACTGGAGCCAAGGCGGATGCAACAAGAAGATCATTGGCGCGATCGGCTTCAAGCGTGGACAAATTATTTCGCCGTTGGACACCAACGGGCACGGGACCCACACGGCGAGCACGGCGGCTGGGAGCTTCGTCGACGATGCCGATGTTCTCGGTTACGCCAAGGGAACGGCTTCAGGATTAGCACCTGGAGCTCACCTTTCAGTCTACAAAGTCACGCCGGGGACTTCTCAAGATATACTCAAAGGTATAGATCAAGCGATTCGTGATAATGTAGACATTCTCTCAATGTCTATAGGCTTCGAAAAACCTCTGGAATTATACAAAGACACTATAGCTATCGGATCGTTTGCGGCCATCACCAAGGGGATCGTCCCTGTTCAGGCAGGGGGAAACGCCGGGCCAGCACCGAGCCAGGTCGACGGAGCTCCATGGATCCTAATGGTCGGATCGAGTGTCATGGACAGAAGGGTAAGATCGATAGTAAAGCTCGGAGATGGCCGAGAATTCTATGGGGAATCGGGTTATCAGCCAGATAACTTCGCTCCCACTCAGTTTCCTTTGATTTATCCATATGGCGTCCTGAAATCGGAGGATTCAAAGCTATGCCAGGGTAACTCTCTAAAATTGATCGACGTCAAAGGTAAGATCGTGCTGTGTGGAGCCAGTGGGGATTATGAGAAGAATGTGGAAGCCAGCGATCTCGTTAAAAAGGCTGGTGGCGTCGCCGTTATAGTCATGAGCCAGCCGGGGATGGGGAATCGAACGGACCCCGATGCCTTTCTCCATCCAGCTTCTCGTGTTACCATCTACGACGCGATCGAAATAATAAACTACCTCCCCCAGACGTCAAGTCCTACTGCAGCCATTATATTCAACGGAACGCAATTTGGTGATCGCCCTGCACCTGTAGTGTCCTCCTTTTCGAATCGAGGGCCTAACCTCCTTAACGGTAACATCATAAAACCAGACGTTATTGCACCCGGTTCGAACATTCTCGCAGCTTGGCCAACTGAAGTCGGTCCGAATCCTACAGGCACGGATAAGACGTTTATCATGCTAAGTGGAACTTCGATGGCTGCACCTCATGTGTCAGGGATCGTCGCTCTCCTCAAGCACAATCATCGACAATGGTCGCCCGCTGCAATTAAATCAGCCTTCATGACAACAGCCTACACCAAAGACCGAGACGGTAATCCCATAAAAGATCAATTCGACGGTAAAGATGCTGGAGTTTTCACGATGGGATCAGGTCATGTGGATCCGGTGGCAGCTAATGATCCAGGTCTGATATATGATAATGACCCGCACGATTACATCCGATATCTTTGTGGCATGAAACTTAAGGATTCTGAAGTATCGACAATTGCTCGTGGCCCGATTGTGTGTTCTCAAGTTCAAGCTATTGAACCTGAGCAATTGAACTATCCTTCGATTTCAGTGTATCTCGGGGCTAAATCGGTATCGAAGACTGTGAATCGAACGGTGACGAATGTTGGTGATGCTAACTCGGTTTATACGGTGAAGGTTGATAATCCAGAGGGAGTGGATGTGGATGTTTACCCTAATACCCTTACATTCACTAATGAAGGTGAAAAGCAAGATTTTATTGTGACATTGAGTATTCAGGGAGTTCCACCAAAGGCAGATAAAGTTTCAGAGGGGCAACTGCTATGGGATTCTGGCAAGTATTTTGTGAGGAGTCCTATTGCAGTTACCTTTACTTGAGATACCAAAGAAGCGTAAAGTTGTTGAAAATATTCTTGAAACGAGTATTATAGGTATCACAATATCAGAAGAAGTATGTCATAAAAAAGGCAATGTTCATTGCTCTATATAAATTATAATATAAATCTTCAAATAAATCCAAACGATCACTTTGTTTCAATATACAAATTTGTGAAATTTCTCTTCAAACCAAGTCGGTGGAGGACTCCTAATCAAATTCGTATTACTAATGTACGCCTTATATATTGGCCAACTTCTACCTCTTCTCTCCTAAAGCT